>CM065901.1:77654301-77984301 GCA_033439115.1 Firmiana major | reverse complement strand
GTTAATTGGATTCAAAATATAATTGTTTTACTATGTATTTTTTTTCTAAGTCAATTTTTCATTTATTTAATATGAGTTAATTGAATTAATGATAATTGATTTGATGAAAATGAATTTATAATCCTAATTATATGAATTTCAAATATGAGGTGACATTAATTTATTGGTGTATAAGAACTCATTTTTTAGAATAATTTTAATATAAATTATTCTCACTAAACAAATATGTTTATAAAACGCGTGTTTACGAACATTAAATGAACATATTCACAAACACATATTCATAACTATTAAACAAAATATTCATAAATATTAAAAAAAAAACATTACTAGAAAAAACACATTCATAAGAAACCACTCCAAAAGAAAATTTAAATATCAAAATATTAAATTAAAAACTCTAATAACATTTATTTTTAGATTTATTTTATATTTTGATTAAAACTTCCATTAATTTACCAAATTAACTACAAATTAATTTTTTAAATCATTTTCATTCCTCGACCGAAATAATATAATGACTGATGCTATCAATCCTATTAAACTACACCCAATCTATTAATTAATTCAATTAAAAACGAAATATAGTCACTCAACTTGATCACTCACTTGTCCACTTAGTATTTATTTCTACTACAAACGATCAAAATCAGACAAGTTCCGTTGTCCAAAATCGTCAGCTCAAACGTCATATTTTCGATGCCACCGGCTTATAAAACCCCAGAGCTTTCCTCATTTATTACAAATTCCGCAGAAGCAAACAAACCAACTTTTCTTACGACGTGGCAACACGCGCCGCCATCACCAGCCCATCATTGCCACCATGAGACAACCTCATTTCCTCCTAATAACCTTCCCTGTACAAGGCAACATAAATCCTACCCTCCAATTCGCCGAGCGTCTTATACGTATTGGTGCACGTGTTACCTTCATCACCGGTGCCTCCGCTCGCCGTTGCGTGACCGAAATCCCCACCGCTAATGGCCTATCATTCTTAACCTTTTCGTGTGACGATGGATCAAAGCCCGGAGATGGAAAAGACAATTACATGTTTGAATTCAGGCGCCGAGGCGAAGAAACCCTCACTGACCTTATAGTAAGTAGTGACAATGAAGGCAAACCAATCACTTGCATTGTCTACACATTACTCCTTCATTGGGCTGTGGAGGTGGCGCGTAAACATGACATCCCATCGGCTGTACTTTGGATTCAACCTGCCACAGTTCTCGACATCAACCATTATTACTTCAACGGATATGAGGAGACTATTAAGGGCCAAGCTGGTGACCCTTCGTCGAAGAGTTTAATAGAGTTGCCGGGGCTGCCACCACTTGCCCGCCGTGACCTACCTTCTTTTCTAACTCCTTCAAATGCTTACCCTTCGACATTATTGCCATTGTTTCAAGAGCAAATGGAAGTACTTGCCGAAGAAACCAACGCTAAAATCCTTGTTAATACCTTTGATGCTTTGGAGCCCGAGGCATTAAATGCTATTGAAATGTTCAAGGTGATTGCAGTTGGACCATTGGTCCCATCCTCATTTCTAGATGGAAAAGATCCATCGGAGAGATCCCTTAAAGCTGATCTTTTCCGGTGTTCAAAAGATTATGTCCAATGGCTAGACTCGAAACCAAAATCAACTGTTATTTATGTGTCATTTGGAAGTATTACTGTGTTAGCAAAGCAGCAAGTGGAGGAAATCGCTCGAGCTTTGGTGGCTAGTGGCCGCCCATTTTTGTGGGTGAAAAGAAATCAGAACCAAGATGGAGAGGAAGAGAAAGAAGAAGTTTGTAATGAAGAATTAGAACAGTTTGGTATGATAGTTCCATGGTGTTCACAAGTGGAAGTTTTGTCTCATCCATCGTTAGGATGCTTCGTGACGCATTGTGGTTGGAACTCAACATTGGAAAGCTTGGTTGCAGGCGTGCCGATGGTGGCTTTCCCTCAATTGGTCGATCAAGGGACAAATGCGAAGCTCATTGAAGATGTTTGGAAGACAGGGGTGAGAGTGACGGCGAACGAGGAAGGGATAGTGGGACGTGATGAAATTAATAGATGCCTGGATTTGGTGATGGGAGACGGAAAGAAAGCGAATGAAGTTAGGAGGAATGCAGAAAAATGGAGAGATTTGGGAAGGGAGGCTGCCATGGAAGGTGGATCCTTGGACAGGAACCTTAAGGCTTTCGTCGATGATGTTGCCCAAGGTTGCAAGTGAGTAAAGTTCAACTTGTTTGTTTGTATCTAATAGAGCAGCAAGCGAGCTATTTGGTTGAGACATCAATTAAATATTTGACTGAAAAGTATGGCTTGAAATAATATCATTTTTTCACTTTTAATGATTAAAAAATTAATTTTTTTTTGTCTTTGTAAATTTTAAATTAAAAAAAAGTAAAATGGAAAATATTAATTACTTGACAGTATATTTAAATAAAACAAAAAAAAAACTTTTTAACATTTGATTCATTTATAAATTATACCATATATATTTGAAATGAGAACCATAAATATTTAACGATGTTGAAGGAAAAATTATCTGACAAATATTGGATATAAGTTTAGTATAGTTTAGTTTAAGATTATTGTCGCACTGGAAAGAGTTTGGGTTAAAAAAAGTATGTTTTAAAAATGTAGTAAAAAAGTGAATAAAAAATTTGTTGTGAAAAAAATATAATTTAAATTGACAATGAAGTCTGGGATTCTGTCAATGGTTGGGTAGTTGATAAATATAAATTTGCTGTGAAACAAAAATATGTTGCTTATGAACGAGTTAAAGCTTATTTTGATACTAACAATCGACTGAAAAACGAGAAAGTGAAATTTTTTTTAAAATATTTAGACAATTTAAATTTTAAAGTCATTATTATTAAAAAAATTAAATTTGAATCTACTTTGACTTGAACAGAATTAATCTCGGATAGTAAAAAAAATTTGTTTTGATAGAATAAACTCAATCATCCTATTAACTTAGAGAGTTGAATACATCGATTGACATTAATGCCGTAAAATTAATGGTAAATTGAAGTAAGCTTAGAGTATATATTTATGTTTGCATATGCCTCCTTCATATAGCTTATTAGTTAGTAATATTTAGGAACACTTATAACTTTGTATCAGTGTAAAAGATCTCAATCAATGAAGATTCTATATGGTGAGAATTCCTTTTCAATGTGATCAAAATTATTGACTAAAAATTGTTCTGAAATAAGCTGACTTGTTTTTGGGCTAGAAATCCAAAGTTGGGATATCTAGCTTCTGTTGGGCAGTAAAGCCTTGATATAGGCTTAAGCCGTTAACTTTACATTGGATCATAAGGCCGAAGCTAAATATCTTAAGTTGGGATATCTAGCTTCTATTGGGCAGTAAAGCCTTCTTCATTCCTACACACCCTTATCCCAATCTTCCACAAGCTTCGCATTAGTCCCTTGATCTGTCAACTGTGGAAGCGTCACCATTGGCGCCCCTGAAACCAAGCTTTCTAAGGTAGAATTCCATCCGCAGTGAGTCACGAAACACCCTACTGATGGATGAGAAAGAACTCCAACTTGTGAACACCATGGCACTATCTTCCCTTGCTTTTTCAATTCTTCGATACAACCAAGTTTTCCTTCTTTTTGCTCTCCTCCACTTTCTCTCATCACCCACAAGAAAGGGCTGTCATTGCCTAGTAACCCGTTTGCTATTTCCTCCATTTGTTGGTTTGTCAACATAGAAATGCTTCCAAACGATACATAAATAACTGAGCTTTTCGGCTTTGAGTCCAGCCACTCCATATAGTTATTTGTGCCTTTGAAAAGATCACCTCCAAAAGTAGCATCCGAGGGATCATTTCCATCCAAGAAAGCAGATGGCACCAATCAAATTATACTTATCTACGGCTTCTACAGCCTCATGTTCCAAAGCATCAATGGTGTTAACTAGAACTTTTGGCTTCATTTTGTCAGCAAGGATCTCTAGATGTTGCTTCAAGGAAGGCAAGACACAATCATATTCATTTGAAGGGAGGCAAAATGAAGGCGTGTCACGGCTAGCAAGGGGTGGCAATCCAGGCAATTCAAGGACTTATCAAGGATCTTGAATATTTTTCCTTATGATATCACCATGACCTTTGAAGTAATGATAATAGGTAGCAAACACGCTAGCAGGTTGACTCCAAAGTAATGTTGATAGGATCTGAAATTCACGCGCCACCACAGCTAGCCAAGGCATCATATATCATACACAATATAAGTAAACTGTGTGCCTTCCTCAATGCTAGCACCAATGAATTCTCTCAAAGTCTCAGTACCCTTACGCCAGAGTTCTGACATATAGCAGTCCATATTGTCACCGAGTTTCAACACCTAGACGTGTTGGGCGCTTGGCAAGTTGGAGGGAAGGGTTTATTTGACCTTGGCCGGGGACTGTTAGAAGGAGGATGTGAGGTTGAGCCATGATGGTGGTGCATGTGAGAAACTGAGATAAAGCTTGCAGCCCTTCTGTTAAGATGATTTTGCTGATTCAGACAACGTAGGAATTGTCCATGCTTTATGAAAAACAGATGATCTCTGGCAACTAATTCCCCATGCAATTTGGAAGTTAAAAAATAAATATCCAAACATAAGAAAAGAAAATATCATAAGAGTATACTGAAGAGTGTGAGCAAGGAGCAAAGGCTGCAACAATTTTACAACAAAACCAAATTCATATGGAGTCTAAACTCCATAGCCAAACAGAGTAGACAGAGGACTCCTTAAGAACTGGGAAAAGCAATGAAGATTAAAGTTCTCTGGCAATGCAATTGTAAAGGATACAAGCATATCTAGAAATACTGGTAAAGTTTACCTGCCATATACAGCCAATTCCTAAAGGTAAATTCATTTAGTCGACTCACCGTTTCTCAAGAACAAGGAACTTTCAACACTTGTAAATAAAATCTAACCTATCAAAGATTTTTCATTTTTTTCCCTTCATTTCTAGACAGCCAAACAAACATACAGCATTAACAAAATTTTTAGTTTTAAATCAATCATAAATTGTAGAATCTTTATTTTTAAACATTGAAGAAAGCTCAAATGCTATTTACAGGGATCCAAGTTTACTACTACTACATTTCAGTGAAAAGATGCTGATCAATAGCAAAGCTTAAAAGTCAAAATCTCCGGGGTAAATTCTTAGATAAAATGAATATCTACAACACATAATTTAAAAAAAATTAAAAAATAAATTGAAAGTATATATAATTATTTTAATTTTATTTGTAAATTTAAAAAGTTCTACTAATAACGTCTTTGATAATAATTTTTTTTATTATATATACGGATGTGAACTTAAATTTAACCTAAAGGTGCGTTTAGTTGGGGGAAATTTAAAATTTTCCTCATAATTTTTTTTCGTCATTTGATTCTCCCGTTTAGTTCGATTATTTTTCTTTCTGTCAGTCATTTTATTTTATTTACAATGTTCAATTTTGAAAAAATCTAAGGTAAAATGATTACCTTCGGATTTTGAGGTATTTTTAAATTACCTGAGCCAAAAAATTCTTTTTTTGGATGTGAAATAAAATTTATTTCTCTAAAATTTACCCCTTAAAGTTTTTTCCTGAATAAAAAAATTTTTTTTAAGGTAATTTTTTTTCTCGAACTAAATGCATCCTAAATGTAAATTATGTAAAAGATATTAAATTTACCTAACATGACCAAATTATAAGCACAGAAAGGGAAGTTAAAAGCCTAAATGATATTCTCCACTAATTATATTATTCAGTCGAAAAAAGAGTTTAAGTGTTTTTTATTTTTATTTTTTGCAATTCGGAACTGATCAAATTTGAGTTGATGAAAGTCTTAACGAGTCAGCTCAGCTAGTCAGCTCCTCAAAGTCAATAAAAAGAACAAGAAAGAAACGCGGTTACCCAAAGGACAAGAATCGCGGCAAGACTTTCAGACATGAGAGACAGACAGGTTCCAAATAAGGCAAAAAATCCGCGTGTTTAGTGCTAGTTTACGTAGTTATTTGCTTTATTTTACATGATATTAATCAGGTAAACAAACAGCTGTTCTTCTGGTGGGACCGCACCGACTATTCCCACCTTGCACCACCATCATCGCCGAATTATATTGATTTTAGATGGGATAACGAACTTTTTAGTAATATGTTGGTTAGATTTTATAACTACTCTTCTAGCTTCCTATTTGTAAAATCTTAACAGCAATTGATGATTGATTATATGTAAAATATTTAAAAATATATGATACAAGTTAATCTTAAAAATATAATCAAATTAAATTTGACAAAATATTTAAAATTATTCGAGTTCAATTCGATAAATATGAATTTAACTTAAAAAAATTAAATTCATTATTTTTAATTATATTATGAAAATAAAATATAAATTATTAATCATATATTAAAAATATATTATAAATACAAATAACTCTAATCAAATACTAAAATATTTAAATTTAAGTACTTAAATTCTAACCAAATTGACTAATTATTGAATGAAGTTCAACGTATTAACAAATAAACAAATATTGGAAAAAAAAAACTATGAATATAAACTCAAGAAATAAAATACTTAAAAATTATTGTCAAAAAAAAAAAAAAACGAATTTCATGCAATAAATTATAGGTACAATAATACCTGAAATTATGGCATCATTAATGGCTGGGATTTATTCTTTAATTTTGGCAAGGCCTACCTTCATGCAAAAAAGCTAATGACAGGTAAGATATTCTATTTAAACAATGCAAAGTAAAATAAAAAATAAAAAAAATATGAATAAATGTAACTAATAAAATTCCTTTTATTATCCTTTGGTCTCCCCTCCAGCAATTCTCTTACCGAAGCACTGATATTTCTTTCGTTTCACTCCTAAAAATATAAAAAAAAAAAAAACAGCTAACCTTTTAGGACGACAACCCAACATCTACGTTGTCGGATAATCGAACTGTTTTGGGTTCTGAAACTAACCAAAATGCCCAACTACCACCATCTCCTCCTCTCCCTCCTCCTTCTCTCAGCTGTCCTCGCCGCCGCGGACGACGGGGCGGCACTTCTAAAAATAGCTTCGTCGTTCCGTCCGGCTCCTAGTGGGTGGTCTTCTACCTCTTCGGACAATTACTGCAACTGGCCAGGCATAAATTGTGACAATTCCAACCGTGTTACTTCCATCAACCTGTCTTCCAAATCCCTGTCTGGAACCATTTCTCCTGACATCTCCGCCCTATCGGAACTCCGTAGCGTGTCTCTTCAAAGCAACTCTTTATCTGGGGCCATCCCATCTTTTGCCAACCTCTCCAGCTTACAATCCATTTACCTAGACAGCAACGCGTTCACCTCAGTGTCTCCGGACGCGTTCTCAGGATTGACAAGTTTACAAACTTTGAGTATGAGTGAGAATACGAAGCTAAGTCCATGGACTTTCCCAGATTTATCCCAATCTACAAGCCTCGTCGAAGTTCAACTAGACAACACCAACTTGTACGGCACCTTGCCTGATATCTTCGAATCTATGAATAGTTTACAAAGCATAAGGTTGTCTTACAACAATTTGAGCGGTGCATTGCCAGCTTCTCTTGGTGGTTCCATGATTCAGAATCTTTGGATCAACAATCAGGAAGTCGGGTTCACGGGTACTTTAGAAGTTTTGTCCAACATGACACAGTTGTCTCAGATTTGGCTTCATAAAAATATGTTTACGGGTCCGATCCCAGATTTGTCCAAATGTACGACTCTGTTCGATCTGCAGCTTAGAGAAAACCAGTTGACAGGGCCTGTTCCAGACTCTTTAATTAATCTTCCGAATTTGAAGAATGTTTCATTGTCTAATAATAAATTGCAGGGTCCTTTCCCAAAGTTTCCTACCTCAGTTGAGAAAGTTGTTGTTAATGGAACCAATAATTTCTGTACGGATATTGGGAATCCTTGTGAGACTCAAGTTACTACATTGCTTGAGATTGCCGGAGGTTTTGGGTACCCTGTTTTTCTTTCTGATGACTGGGCTGGAAATGATGCTTGCCAATGGGCTTTTGTTACTTGTAATACACAAAAGAGTGTGATTACAGTTAATCTCGCGAAGAAAAATTTGGCAGGGACGATTTCTCCGGCGTTTGGGAACCTCACAGCCTTGAAGAATTTGAATCTGAATGATAATAAATTAACAGGTTCGATTCCTGATGGTCTGACTAAGTTGAGTAGTTTGCAGCTTCTTGATGTGTCTAATAACAATCTTAGTGGAGACATCCCAACATTTTCAAGTTCAGTAAAATTTTCTTACTCGGGGAATAGTTTACTTGGAAAATCTAGTGGTTCTGGTGGAGGATCTTCAGGTTCTGGACCATCCGGTGGAGGTTCAGATGATAACTCAAAAAGTTCTGGCAGTGGTAAGAATTCGGTTGCTCTGATTGTAGGTATTGTTGTTGGTGTATTGATTTTTGTTGCTCTTGTCTGGTTTGTTTCTTATAAGTATATTATGAAAAAGAAGTATGGAAAATTTGGTAAGATGGAGGGCAGTGATGCTGAGAAGGGAGTAGTTAAGAATGGTGCAGTGGGTGGTGGAATGAATGGGTATGGGGGAGTTCCTGGTGAAATGCAAAGCCAAAGCAGTGGTGATCGTAGTGACCGCCATTTCTTTGAGGGCGGAAATGTTGTGATCTCAATGCAAGTATTGAGACAGGTGACAGATAATTTCAGTGAGGCTAACATTTTAGGGAGAGGGGGTTTTGGGGTTGTGTATAAAGGAGAATTGCATGATGGAACACAGATTGCTGTCAAGAGGATGGAGTGTGTGGCAACAGGTACTAAAGGAATGAATGAGTTTCAGGCTGAAATTGCGGTGCTTACAAAAGTTAGGCATAGACATCTTGTTGCACTTCTGGGTTACTGTATTAATGGTAACGAGAGGCTCTTGGTTTATGAGTATATGCCACAAGGTACCCTTGGTCAGCATCTCTTTGAATTGCGGGAAAATGGCTATGCTCCACTCACCTGGAAGCAGAGAGTCACCATTGCACTGGATGTTGCACGGGGGGTCGAGTATTTGCACTCTCTGGCACAACAAAGTTTCATTCACAGGGATTTGAAGCCCTCCAACATACTCCTTGGGGAAGACATGAGGGCAAAGGTTGCAGATTTTGGACTGGTTAAAAATGCACCCGATGGCAAATACTCTGTGGAGACAAGATTGGCCGGAACATTTGGATATCTTGCTCCTGAATATGCTGGTAATCTGGAAATGCTTTAAGATTTTATATGAGCTGCATAGTTCTATATTTTTTTATAATAATTTGCTCTAGGCTAATCAAGCCTTTCAAAGTAATTTAGGTGTATCTTTAATGTTTCAATGTTATTATAGGTTTTTCAATTCCCTGAGTAGCTAGGATATTAGTAGTTGATATATTTTGGGGCTCTTCATAGTATATATGCTTTAGACATGTGAAAATGGCGTTAACCAGCCATTGGCAGACTTGGGGACAGCTCTTACACAACATGCTTTATAAGTTATGAGTCCTATTTTCCATAAAAAATGTTATGAGGCCTCAAAAGATATCAGATTCTTATGAGAAAGATTAAAATCATGGTTGACTGAAGAATTGTCTTCCTATTAGCATTCAGAATATGTGACATTTATATAAGCATCTTTTACTAGGCATGGTATGCAAAGGCTTTTATTGGTTGTTAAATTATGTTCTTTGGGTTTTTAACCAATAAATATTTTCCCTTGTCTTATTATTTTGCCTAGCTGTTCTCTTCAAAACATTGTCATATCCTTAAATTTGTTCAGGATTTTATTTTAACTAAGCTTCTGCTTTTTAGCCAACTGATGTTGAATGGGAAATCGATAATTATTTGATGAATTTTGCTAACTGGAACAGCTATAAGCGAAGTCCATATGTGATAAAATAGGTCAATTTACAGAGAAGATATAGGCTATACACTCTTTTGTTCTTTGGTTTAACGTTAAATTTTCTAAACAGATGCACTTTTTGTTCTATTTTTTTAATCTTAACAGCAACTGGAAGGGTGACTACAAAAGTGGATGTCTATGCATTTGGAGTTGTCTTGATGGAGATAATCACTGGCAGAAAAGCTTTAGATGAAAACTTACCTGATGAGAGGTCACATTTGGTCACATGGTTCCGCAGGGTCCTTACCAACAAAGACAACATTGCAAAAGCGGTTGATGAAACAATCAACTGTGATGATGAGACAATGGCAAGCATCTTCAAGGTAGCTGAGCTTGCAGGACATTGCACAGCTCGTGAGCCATATCAGCGACCCGACATGGGGCATGCAGTCAATGTGCTGGGCCCTCTTGTTGAGCAGTGGAAACCTACCAGCCAAGAGGATGATGAAAACTCAGGCATTGATCTTCACATGAGCCTTTCTCAGGCTCTACAAAGATGGCAAGCAGATGCGGGTACTTCAACAATGTATGGCGATAACTCATACTCCGAAACCCAGTCCAGCATCCCTGCAAAGCCCTCAGGATTTCCAGACACATTCAGCTCAACTGATTGCCGGTAATGGAAATTGAATAAACGGCATAATTTCTACGAGGTATGCCCTGTAAAAACTGTGATGAGGCCAATTTTAAAAAGCCAGGTTGAGCTGCTGTTGAGTTGGTAGCTAAGACTATTGTGGTCTTATTATGTTTCACTTCTCTCTGTTGTGCTAAACCTGAGCCAATAGAGTTGTTGTTTCTTATTAAATTCATCAAAAGCTAACCAATTGATTTGTTTTGTTTGGGGAGGGAGAAAATTTGTATCATATTCTTTTGACACTTTTTCATTGTAATGTATAATTATTGTTTTCAATTATGTTCAATCATGTTTGGTTGGTGCTCAATCTTTGCTAACTTCTTCTGTTCTTCATGATTTGATTTATTTCTAAAAGAAATCTGTTTATATTTCATGCTTTAGCTTGTAAAGAGCTTGGTGTGTCTGAAAGCTTCAAAGTCATCTCACATGGCCAAGTTACATTGTTGCTTTTAAAAGTTGGGAACTTTCCTTTGAAAGGATGACTTTTGCCAGTGCCACTGCACATGTTGTGGGGGCCATTTTTCTTTAAAAAAAAAAAAAAACTAATCTAAATGTGCATGAATTAAATTATGGATTGAACTTGATATGATGCTCTAGATACATAACATTGACCAGCTGACCAATAACATTATGGTTTGGAATTATGAAAATGACAGAACATTTACTGTTGTTTTTGTATCAAGTAGAATGAAAGTAAGCTGATCTGTTGATAACTTGATGTTAGTATGAGATCATCTGTTTTAACCTGTCACAACTCATTGCCCATAAATCAAAATGTAGTAGTTGAAATTCTGTCAGGATTTCTTTGAATTGACTGCTTAAGAAGGACATGTGACTAAACAATTTGTGTTTGGTTTTGTTGTCTTTGGCAGCAACCGCAATGTTTGACACCTACACAATATCTTTCGGTGGAACTGTCAATTGCGTCATACCCATAGATTATCAGGTCCAAAGAATCCAAATATAAGAATTAGATCATAAACAAGCCCAATCACCAATACACATGACATTAGCCCAAGTCACAAGATTAGCGGTTGCTTTGATTGCGATGGGCCAGGTGTAGCCTCGCCTGCAACTCTTTCTCGCAAGTCCTCTTGAGAGGTGCCATTTGATAGAGCCATATTTCATTACTGAAGCCGTCTAACAGTCATATAAGCTACTTGACTGACATTTTCTAACGGATGCACTTTTTGTTCTATTTTTTAATCTTGCCTGATGAGAGGTCACATTTGGTCACATGGTTCCGCAGGGTCCTTACCAACAAAGACAACATTGCAAAAGCGGTCGATGAAACAATCAACTGTGATGTGGAGACAATGGCAAGCATCTTCAAGATAGCTGAGCTTGCAGGACACTGAACAGCTCGCGAGCCATATCAGCTACCCGACATGGGGCATGCAGTCAATGTGCTGGGACCTCTTGTTGAGCAGTGGAAACCTAGCCGCCAAGAGGATGATGAAAACTCAGAAGGTACTTCAACAATGTATGGCAATATATCATACCCCGAAACCCAGTCAAGCATCCCCGCAAAGCCCTCGGGATTTCTAGACATGTTCAGTTCAACTGATTGCCGGTAATGGAAATGGAAGAAGGGGCATAATTTTTACGAGGTATGCCCTGTAGAACTGTGATGAGGCCCAAAAAAGCCAGGTTGAGCTGCTGTTGAGTTGGGGAGCTAAGACTATTGTGGTCATACTATGTTTCACTTATCTTTGTTGTGCTAAACCCGAGCCAATAGAATTGTTGTTGTTGTTGTTGTTACAATTATCCATTGCAATGTATAATTATTGTTTTCAATTATGTGCAATCATGTTTGGTTAGTGCACAATCTTTGCCAACTTCTTCTGTTCTTTATGATTTGATTTAGTTCTAATAGAAATCTGTTTATATATCATGCTTTAGCTTGTAAAGAGCTTGGTGGGTCTGAAAGCTTGAAAGCCATCGCACACGGCCAAGTTACTCCACTGCGCATGTTGTGGGGGCCATTTTTCTTAAGAAAAATTAAATTATGGATGGATTGAACTTAATATGATGCTCTAGATATGTAAAATTGACCAGCTGACCAATCGCATTCTGGTTTGGAATTATGAAAATGACAGAGCATTTATTTTTGTACTAAGTGGAATGAATGTAAGCTGGTCTGTTGATAACATGATGTTAGTACGAGATCTTCTGTTTTAAGCTGTCACAACTCATTGCCCATAAGGCAAAATGTAGTGGCAGAAATTCTGTCAGGATCTCTTTGAATTGACAGCTTAAAAAGGACATGTAACTAGACGATTTGTGTTGGGCTTATTTGTCTCGGCTGCAGCTTCACTGTTTGACACGTACACTATTTATCTTTCGGTGGAAGTGTCAATTGTGTCAGGTCCAAAAAAAATCCAAATATAGGAACCAGCCAATAGTGTAGCCTCCCCTGCAACTCTTTCATGCAAATCCTATTGAGAGGTGATATTTGATAGAGTCATTTTTCATTAGTAGCGTCGTCAAACAGTCATATATGCAGCTTGATTGATATTATTAATGTTTGGTGATTTTAAGTGAAAAAAATTTGATATATTTTAAGTAAAGATTTGTTTTTTAATTTTATAAATAAAATAAATAAAATTGAGAGAACTATATGAAAACATCGACTAATTGTATAGAATTTTGATATCATTAACAAATTTAACTCTCGAAACTTAACAATCTTCATATGATTTAACAATAATCACTTAAAATTTTGTTATTGAGAAAATTACATCGAGATTTTAATTTTATAAATTTGAAATTCAAATTGTTCGTCTAGATCTAGTAATAATTTTTATTAAACTAATTTTGTGAAATCATAAATCAAATTGTGCATGAAAGTCTATTTGCATAGGTTTAAAGAAATCTGATTTCAAATAAAATTTATATCATAAAAAAGTGTTGATTGAGACTACCAATTATTCAATTTGTCAATTTACTAGTAGACCAAAGTCTGATTAGCAACAACTATTAATTATTGAAGGCAATTACTATTAACTGCTAATTTGAAGTTATTAGACAAGTGAGATTTGCCAATTAACAAAACTTCAGCTATATATTACCTACCTTTGCATATATGTATATATGTATATATATATATATATATATATATGTATATATATATATATATGTATATATATATATATATACATATATATATATATACATATATATATATATATATATATATATATATATATATGCACACACAGAGAGTTAGGAGCTTCCAGATGGTTTCTTTGATTACCAATATTTTATTATTACTCTTCGAATTTAGTAACAAAATAATATAACCCGATCAAAATCTGAATTTATTCTTTTTACTTGAGCAAAATGTTTGTTTCACTGTGTTATTAAATATGCTCTTAATAACATAGGATTTTATATTGATATGAAGCACTTAAAAATTTTGAACCCATTGATCAACATGAAAAATTACATTTTTAAAATGATCCCAAAAGATATGAAGTCCAAATAAAATTTGATAATAAATTTCATTGTATTTTAAAAAATAAAATCCACTTTTTTGGGTAAAAGTTATTGTCTTTATTTTGATTTTTTTCCCTAAAATATACTTAGAAATTTTTTAATCTAGACCCCTCAATATTCGGTGGCTATATCGGACCCGACTGATCTTGAATCGAACATTTATCAGATTCCATAAAAGAGGACGACTCTCTCAATTTTGTTTGCTCCATTCATAAATCTCGAACTAAAAATTTTATTTAAAAAACCAAACTTTTTACTACTTAAATCAACAAACATTAAACTTAAAAATCTTTATTCTTCAAGTAAAATATTTTTATACTTATCTCAAAATAAGATGCCCCTTTGTTATCGAAGCGCCTAATCACCACTCTTGACATATCTCATAGTTTTTTTTTTCTTGAATCCCATTGCTCTTTTCTTAGAGAGGGTTTGTCACATCAGTTAATACGGTAAAATTGGTCAGGAACAATGCATAAAAGGCAAAAATCTGAAAAAATAAAATTACCTTTTATTATTGATTTTAAAATTTTTTATTATTTTATTAAAAGTATATATCTTTAAATTTTTTTTTAATTTCATCAAAACTAATTATTTCGCTTATATAAATTAATACTTATAGTTTATTTGCCAAAGGACTATCAGTTTTATCTGAAACTATCTTTAAAAAGAGTAAAATAGTTCAAAAAGCTAATTGAATCAATGATAAAAAATCAAGTGATAAAATTAGACTTGTCTAATTAATTATCAAAATGTTACCTTAACATTTTGATATATAAGATTCATAGTTTATCGAGTTACTGACCATTCCTATTGTCCTAGGCTAATTTTGGAGACAACAAAGCCAGGGAAGAGGGTTTTTTTTTTTTTTTCTTCAATGGTTTATTTCGCATTCTTACCAAGTTTATACTGAAACTTCCTTGCACTTCAAATGTTTGGCAAAATTACTGAGCCACTCGTGCTATATAATTAAAAATTTGCGTACTACAAGTATTTAAGTAGCTAAGAAAAGTATGGGCCGTGCTCTATTGCAGGATCTGGGCAGCCGAGAAATAAAAGAACACTGAAAAGGCAGACAAATCCAAAATACAAGTAGGAAATTCGAAATCAGTCTAAACCTATCGTGGAAATTCACGCTTTGCTTTCAATTTAAGTGATTGTAATCACTTTTCAGCGCGATTGAGGTAAAAAAGTGATTACAGGATTACTTTACTTTTATAATCTTTTTATTTTCAATTGAAGTGGGGTGATTATATCTATTTTATTCAAATGAATGGTTGGAGCTCCAAGGTAATATCACATGGAGGTAATGAAGTATTAATTAAGTTAGTGATCCGATCTATTCCCACTTACTCAATGAGTTGCTTTTTTCTACTTAGAGGATTATGAGAACAGATGAACAACATAGTGAGAAATTATTGGTAGAGGAATGATATCAAAAAACGGAAAATTCACTGAGTTAAATGGAGGAAGTTATGTTGTAGCTAATAAGAATAAGGGTTGGATTTAAGGAAATAAGTTGTTTCAATAAGGCAATGCTTGCTAAACAAAGTTGGCGTCTTCTCACAAATACAAACACATTGGTACATGGACTTTTGAAGGATTGGCTTGCGATACCAGTGTGTCTCAGTGCGTCCTGTTTGAAGAGAATGAGACAAATGTGAAAGGATAATTTTAATTTTTTATTTTTGATTTTAATTTTTTATTACTTTATTAAAAAATATATTTTTAATAATTTTTTTATCGTTTTCAATCTCATCATTCATCCAAATTTGTCCGAAATCAAAATATTTCCCAAATGGAATCTTCATGCATTCTGGACTAGGTAATTATCCATCTATGACATGGAGGAGTATTTGCACAGCTAAAGCTTTGCTAAAGAAGGGGATGAAGAAATTATGAAGATGCTTGGTTTCACTATTCAGAAGCTGCCAAGTAATCTACAAAGGGAGAACATTAAATAAGGCAGCAAATATAGTTCGGCTAAAAAAGATCTAGATCGAGTGATATTAATTTATATTTTGTAATAAATTTATATTTTGTAATTAATATAGGCTAAAAAAGTTTGAATGTAATATATTTTATATTTTTTTAATTTTTTGTTTTGACTAATAGAATGTATAGAGAAGGAGATTCAAAATTTGAACTTGATCTATCTAAAAAGGGATGACAACCGTTAAATCAAATTTTGATCATTTGTATTTTTCTGGTTCTTAGAGTAAAAAGTCTCAAACAATTTATTTATTTAATTTTTTTTTGCAAATTAGCATCTTGAAGTGCTAATTAGCATATTTAATCTTTGAATAATCTGTAATTTATTTTATATATTTATCAAATTATTAACTTATGAGAATATGGAGACTAGATTTTAAAATAAAATTATTAATTATTAAGATATAAGGATTTATTAATTTTCTATAATAATCCACGTTGAAATCATGATTTTTTATTAATTTAAAAAATTGTTAATTTAAAAGAAATTAATTCAAAGATTTGTGGACACCCAATTGTTAAAAAGTGTTGAATTAATAATAATTAGTATTGGTTTGTTCGAGTAGAGACAAGAGAAGGATCACGATTTCTAACACTTTAATGTTGGCATTCAAAGCAAAGTTGTGTTAAATACCACTTTGAAGTGTAATTTATAAAAGGTAAGTGAGAGTAATTAAGACAACGTATCAAGCTTTCCAAAAATATGAATTTACAGTTTGTATACGAAATGTTTAATAACAACTAAAAGCATGTCACGAAATTCCCCCTTTTTAAGAAAAATATGAAAAAAAAAAATTCTTATAGTCTTTTATGGGCTCCTCAAAATGGGAATTTTAAATTTCAACTTAAAATTTTTTTCATTCAAATCTTATAGAACAAAGGGTAGGATTATAACTTACGTGAACCAATCAAATCAAATGAGTTACAAAGCAAGTGATTGTTTTGTTAAAATTAATTTGTATGAACTAATTTATTTCATCTATATTCCTATAAATAAGTGATATGTCAAATGCACAATTATTATATTTAGTACAGTAATTTCCACTGTATATAAAAGAAAATGATAATATCGTTCCAAATATGCTATTTAAATCTTCACTTTCCTTTTTAAATTTTTTTGTTGTGTACGATAAAAGAATAATAAAAGTATGCCACGTGGCGCACGAAAAAAATATATGAGAAATGATACAAACCTTGAGTAAGATAAAAAGAGCAAAAATGTAATTAATGACAGAGTAAATCCCTATAAATAGAGGTCATGTACGATTCGTTAACCTAATTCTAAATTTTCCTACTGAAACTCCGCACAATTTTCTGGTTGACTTAAGCATCGAAGTGTCAACGCAGGGAACAACTCCTGCGTCCCTATGATTTTTCTCTCTTTTACAGAGGCATTCTAGAACACGTGACGCGAAGATCTAAGCGAAAATGTCAATAATTAATCACCGTTGTAAATGAACAACAACTATTTTAAAAATCATTCTAATAATAGTTATCGTGAAAAAAATCTCATCTCTCCGACTCTCCTCTTTAAATCATCTTAAAATTAATGATTTTTACATCTTTAACAAACTCCCTTTCTACGTTTTTCAAAAAATTGCAAAAGAAACTCTTGATGTTAGGGTTAAAGATCATCTCTATGATATCAATCAATTCTTATGTGAAAATATGGACAACATGGTGAGAAATTATTGGCAGAGGAATGATATGAAAAAACAGAATATTCATTGGGCACAGTGGAGGAAGTTATGTTCGTTGGGCACAATGGAGGAAGTTATGTTGCAGCAAACAGGAATGAAGGTTGGGATTTAAGGAAATGAGTTGTTTCAATAAGGCAATGCTTGCTAAACAAAGTTGGCGTCTTCTCACAAATACAAACACGTACACGTTAGTACATAGACCTTTGAGGGTCGGCTTGGGACACCAATGTGTCTTTCAGTGCATTTCGTATGAAGAGAATGAGACAAAAAAATGTAGAAAGATAATCTTACTCTTTTACTCTTAATTTTAATTTTTTATTATTTTATTAAAAAAATATATTTAATAATTTTCTTATAATTTTTAATCTCATCACTAGTCTAAATTAACATGAAATCAAAGAATTTTCCAAATGGAGACTCCATGCAATCTCGACTAGGTCATTATCCATCTATGACATGGAGGAGTATTTGGACGGTTAAGGCTTTGCTAAAGAAGGGGATGAGATGGAGAAAAGGCAATGGAGAACCGATGAAGATGCTTGGTTTAACTATTCAGAAGCTGCCAAGTCATGTACAGAGGGAGAGCGTTACATAAGGCAGCAAATAGTTCAGCTAAAACAGATCTAGATCGAGTGATATTAATTTATGTTGGTTTGAAGAGATCCCAGTTGTCGTTATGCAGATTGAATCAGCAGAAAACGTTTCAAATTATTAATGAGAAAGTTATTTCTTGTTTTGTCAAAAAAAAAAAACCGAAAAAAGTTAAATAATAAATATGAAGCCCCATTTTAATGAAGCGACAAATTTGATTCTTTTCTCTTCCTTTCGGCTGCATATTAAAAACTTTACCTTTTTTATTTGATTTGGAGAAATTAAGCTCCTGTATTAGTGGTTGCAATGCATAATTAAGGTGGGTATAATGGGAGAAGATTACGTTTTATTATCTTTATCAAAACAAACAAAAGATATGGTACATGCAATTTAATATTAAGGTTAATAAGTAAATTGGTTCTAAACAGAAATAAGATGTATAATTTAAGTACAGTAAAAATTCTTCTAAATTAATATTTTTGATACTCGTTATCATTGAGTATTATTTTAAATGAGTTATTAATTTAAAAAGTTTTATATTGTAAATTGTTATTCAATTTATGGAATATGTTTGTTTAATTTTTTTAATAAGGGAATTATTTAATTATTGAGGATAGATGTAAGGTTACTTTGATTCAAAATCGAGCATTACAACTCAAAAGATTAGTTTAGTAGTGTAAAGTTTCATTAAATTTTCGAATAAGGATGATACATAGCCGGAGATTCGTATTCGAATTCTTATCAGATCAAATTTTCCTGATCTAAGACCAGTCACGCAGTATAAGCGGGGATTAATCTCATATCCAATGTGGTATGACGAAACCTTGTAGTTTACACACAAAAATAAAAAATTTGCTTTACAATATTTCACAATATTTTCTTAATCACTTGGTTAAAAGGTTATTAACTATTTAATTTTTACATCTATTAAACTCTTCCAATAACTCTATATCATTTAATTTCATTAAAAATCTAATTTGGATCAATAAATTTTTAATATATCTTATGTAATATATTTTATATTTTTTTAGTTTTTTCTTTGGCTCATAAAAGGTATAAAAGAGAAAAGAGATTCGAATTTTGGATCTAATTCTTCTTAAAGAAGGACAATAACCACAAAATTAAGTCTTGATCGTTTGTACTTTTCTAGTTCTTAAAGTAAAAAAAGTCTCAAACATAGTTTTTTTTTTCACAAATTAGCATCTTGAAGTGCTAATTAACATCTTTAATCTTTGAATATTTTGTAATTTATTTTATAAATTTATCAAATTATTAACTTATGAGATAGTGGCGACAAGATTTTATATAGACTTTAAAACAAAATTATTAGTTATTAAGATATAAGAATTTACTAATTTTCTATAATAATTCAAGTTGAAAAGATGACTTTTATTAATTTAAAAAATTATTAATTTAAAAGAAATTAATTTAAAGAATTGTGGACACCCAATGGTTAAGAAGTGTTGAATTAATAATAATTGATATTGGTTGTTCGAATAGAGACAAGTGAAGGAACACGATTTCCAACACTTTAACGTTGGCGTTCAAAAGCAAAGTTGTGTCACTTTGAGGTGTAACTTACAAAAGGTAATTGAGAGTAATTATGAGTTTATGACAACGTGTCCAGTTTGTCTACGAAATGTTTAATAACAACTAAAACCATGTCACGAAAATTCCCCTTTTTTAAAGAAAAATATGAAAAAAAAAATTTCTTATAGTCTTTTATGGGCTCCTTAAAATGGGAATTTTAGATTTTAAATTTATATTTTTTTTATTCAAATCTTATAAAAGAAAGGGTAGAATTATAACTTGTGTGAACTAATCAAATAGAAAGCAAGTGATTGTTTTGTTAAAATTAACTTGTATGCCTAATTTATTTCATCTATATTCCAATAAATAAATGATATGTCAAATGCACAATTATTATATTTAATACAGTAGTTTCTATAATATTTATTTACCGTGAAACATATAAAAAGAAATGATAATACCGTTTCAAATATATTATTTAAACTTTCACCTTATTCTTTAGATATTTTAAAAATTGATAGAGGTAATTTACTTCGAGTCCAGTTGCGCGCTTGAATTTCAGAATACAAAAGACTAAACATAATAAAATTTTAGGTCCCACACAAATATGAGTCCTAAACTCATTGAAGCAACACAGGAATATCTATAAATACCCACAGGTATGATCAAGAAAATCTTAAACTCTATTTGATTTACAAAAATTCTGTCAAATTCTTTGTCTGACTTAAGTATCGGAGTGCAAACGCAGGGAACAACCCCTACGTTCCTCTGATCTTCTTCTTTGATGCAAAAGATCTCGGTAACACGTGATAGGGAACCCAAAGAGAAGACGTCAACAATTCGACACCACTATTTTAAATAATAACAAAAATCATTCTAATAATAACTATCATGGAAAATGTATTTTTATATATATATATATTTTATTATTTGTAAAATGACTAAACTCTCCAGTCAAAAAAAGAAATTAAATTGATTTATAATATGCATGATTTCTTTCTTATTATAAGATAGCTAAAAAATAATTTCTAACGTGTATCGAGAGATTAGATATATCTTCATTATCTATTTTAAGGAAGCCGCACTTCTCTCGTGCTATTATTCTAAAATCAATGCAGATGATTTCAATGTTACGAGGGTGTTTTTTTTATAAAAAAAAATTATAATTAAGGTATTATTATAAAAATATAAAATTTTATAAATTATTATTATAATTATTTTCACCATCACAGCTTTCACTGCCGAGTAATGACGATTCTGTTGCTTCTTTGCCTTCTCTCTCTTCCTGTTTTCGTTTGTTTTTGTGTGTTAAATTATTGGGAACCTCGATAAATCCCTTAAAAAACATCTTCTTCTTCACCTGGCTGTTCTTGTTCTAGTGAAAAGAGAATCGCAACCATGTTTGCCTCGACATTTTCTTTAGACAACTGTAACTGCTCTGGTCGGTTTCTTTTCTGTAGTTCTAAATTGCACGGGTCCAAAACTTTGGCCACCAAGCTCACTGGAGTCAGGTTCCGGGTCTCCCCAGGATCTAAATTTCGAGTTTTCTGTGAATCCAAGGTCATTCTCACATACCCTTTTTCTAACTCTTTGAGTTTTTGCTAAATTTTGATGGCATCAAGCAGATGATAGGCTGTAATGAGTTCTTATCAGAAAAGATGCTAGTTGGTCTTCTTTATCAGTTCTGTTCTTCATTTCTGAATTTTTATAAGCGTATTTCAACTGTGGAATATTTTGCTTTGAATGGAGTTGATACTTCTGAGTTTAGATTAAAAACCTTTGAAGTTTGACCAATACGAAAATTTTCCTTGAGTTTAAAAAGCATAATAGTCTCAGGTTGTGAACTGAGTGATTTAATGCCTGCCCCAATGAAGTTACTTGGGGCTTGATTTTGATGGAAATGTCAATTATCCTTGCCTGGACGTCACCCAAGTTCTCGTGATCATTTCTCACTACTTATTAAGGCTAACATTTCGCATTACTTAATAAGGCTAATAATGGCGCTTTTCTTTATATATATATATATATATATATATATATATATATATATACATCGTTATTTGAGCCTTGTTTAGTTCATTTTCTATTGAAAAAAGTAGAGAAAAATATCAAAAGTATAATCAAAGGGAGCCTACCAACTTGTTACGAGTAATTAATGCTTCCTATTATTGGTTTCCCTTTCTATTTGTCTTTTACTTCTTACGAGGAAAAAGAAAAGGAAAAATTATTGAAATAAATGATTAAACCAAACACTAATTCTAGCATGGGTGTTCTGTAAGAAGGAAAAATATCCTATACATTATTACGGAATTTCATAAGTAGGTTTAGAGGGTTATTCCATGTCCATTAGGCTATAATTAGTGAAATTAATAATTTAATTAACATAATTTCTTGATGGATATGTGGTATTTTTATAAGATATTTTGTAGAGTTTAAAATCTTTACTGTTGGTATATATAATAATGGTTGAAAAGTAAATTTTTTGTTTTGTTTCCCACAATTTTCATTTTTCACTTTTAATTCTTCAAAAATACTGTTTGTCTTTGTATTAAAGTGCTTTTTCTTTCTTCTTTTCGAAGCAAAATGAAAATACCAAAAGTAACTATCAAAGAGTATCTTAAGATTTGCATGCTGCAGTCACTATTTCTGTTGAAAAATAAGTTTTTCTTTTCTTTATAAGTTTTAGAATATTGATATTGCCATATTCCTAGTTCACATCCATCATGGATGGTTTAACCCTGTATTTCATTTCTATAGCAACACCGTGTGGACCATGCCATTGCATTGACAATTCACTTGTATTCTGGTTTGACAATTTTTATGTAACATTGCTGTCATTGGGCCTGCTCCTTGTTGTCATTATCTGGCTTCACTTTTACCTCTTGAAGCTTCGATACCTTAAATTCCATATTGATCCTTGTGCCATATTCTTACCGTTAGCCTGCGCTTGGTTGTGTCATTGCAATTATTTTAAATGGGTGTTAAAATACGTTTTCTGAAAGCTTTTAAAATGTCTTTTACTTGAATAAACTTTTTAGTTTTTCTAACGGAGCCAGCGGAAGTATATCTTGGGGTCTTACCTTCCATCCATGTTCTTTTTCTTGTCCTACATACAGGAGTTGCAGATCAGAAGGTGTTCACCTTTACTAGAAAAAGCTTTACTCCCAAGTAATGGTGCACCGGTCTCTGATGAATGGAAAGCAGTCCCTGACATTTGGAGGTCTTCAGCAGAAAAGTATGGTGATCAAGTAGCAGTGGTGGATCCATATCATGATCCACCTTCCACCATGACTTATAAACAGGTAAATTTTACTTTTATTCTCCTATAAGTTATTGCAAAACTAATTAGAGTATACATTGACATAGAAAAAGAGAAGCCTGTTGCATAATTTGTCAAATTAATATCTGAATACCTATTTCTTTCATTACTTGTTTTTATTGTATTGCCTCATAAAACTGATGCTACTTTTCAAGTTTTTTAGCAAAAGAAGTCATTATATCTTTTATTTTTTTGGTACATAGTCATTATATATGTTTCAATAACCTTATTTTTAACTCCTTACTGCAGCTGGAGCAGGAAATACTGGAATTTGCTGAAGGTTTTAGGGTTATTGGAGTAAAGCCAGAAGAAAAGGTTGTGCTTTTAGCTGATAATTCATCCCGATGGCTTGTTGCAGACCAAGGTGTGTATCATTTGTAATTTGCCATTAACTTGCTTCCGTCCAGTGGCTAAAAAAATAAGATTCCTTGGTTGCGTGCTTGTGTTAGCATAGAATAATCTATTCATTTCATTGCTAGTTTAAAATACATTTATGATCTTGCTAAAGGTTTCAGTATTTTCTGTTTTTGATATTAGGACTTGGGATTTAGATAAATTACTTTTTTGCTTTTGAATCAGAGGAACTTAAATTTGTTTCTGTAGAACTGACAAAGGATGAAAATAGTATATCCTATATAAACAAGTGCGACTGGATTGGCACACAGATTGAGCTATTGAAGTAAGAGCCTAAAGCATTCATTTTGAATTCAAGCGATAATTGTAAACAACTTTTAAAGCTCGTGCAGCCACATGCATTCTCTCTTGAGTAAGACCTTGTCATATATCTTTTGTTTCATTTCTAGATGCTCCACTTCCAATGAATTCAAAACCCAAAACCATCAATTAGTCCCCTGAATTTACACTATCAATTTTTAGAACCAGATGACTCATGCTTGAGCCTTATTGCAGCATAAAATTCAGTTTTTTCTGTCCTACTTGATTCATATTGAAACACTGAGTTTACTTGGAATTTTTTTCATGAACAGAGTGGAAGTTTTGTTTGTGAATTTTGCATGCTTTGGGTTATAACCATCAAAAGCAATTCCACTTTAAGTCTTGAAACTTATATGTTTTTATTATGAAAGTAGTGAGGTTATTCGTTTTTATATCTTTAAAAATTGATATAGAATTAGTATCCTATTCAGGAACTCTTGTACCTTTCACTCAGTGACGATCTTATTAGAGTAGTTCAATTTCTGAAATTTGAAATAATTTTGGTGCATTACTTTGACCAAGGTACAATGGCAATGGGAGCAATTAATGTTGTAAGAGGGTCAAGATCGGCAGTGGAAGAACTTTTACATATATACAATCATTCAGAAAGGTTTGAGGAGATAAATGCTTTTGTAATATACTTCAATTTTTCTTTAAAAAATATAGGCTTGAAGTTTCATGTTTCAAGTGACTTTTCTTTTTCTCTTGTTATCTAAGTACAAGATGCCCTAAAATTATGTGTTTTGCTGACAATGTATAACACATACACTCAAGCAAATTCACACGAATCTCATGTCTTCTGATAAGCTATAGTTCCTATTTGTGAAGTTGTAAGTGCTTCTTCAGGTTTCATTATCTTGACTATTCTGTCTTCATTGTGATTGGTATTACAGGAGTTGCTTATTTTATGTTATTATTATGGCAGTGTTGGGCTTGTTGTTGACAATCCAGAATTCTTCAATCGTATTGCTGGAACATTTCGTTCCAAGGCGACAATGAGATTTATTGTTCTACTTTGGGGGGAGAAATCATGCCTGGCCTGTGATGAAACGCTAGGTGTGCCTATATTCAGTTATAAAGAGATAATCGAGTTAGGAAGGGAAAGCCGTGTTGCTCTTATTAATTCTCATGATGCTAGTAAGTTGATTAACCATTTTCCAAATTTTGGTTCATATATTTTACATTTTCACTTCGTAATCCTTGAGTTCATTATTTAATTATGTATTTTCATATTTTCATAAACTTAATCATTAATTAACAAATTTAATTAAATTGAGTTTATTAGTGAACAAGCTTCAAGTCTAAACTTCCAAGATTAAAATGAAAATGGTCCAAATTTATTTCACAATGTGTTTTATCATTTCAAACAAAATTATGTGTCTATAGTTAGAATCAAAATCTTTTTGCAACTTTTTCTCTTTGGGATTATCTGTACATTTTGCTTGTGCAGATGATCAACTTTGTACAAGTTTTGACCTGTCACCGGTTCTTCATTTTCCTTGTCTGTAGAATTCTCATTTCCTTGATAGAATTATAGCAGTTGGCTAAATACGATTTCAGGACAAGGTTGCAAATATGAAGCCATCGACTCAGATGACATTGCCACCCTTATGTATACAAGTGGAACCACTAATAATCCGAAAGGCGTTATGCTTACACATAAGAATTTATTACACCAGGTAACTCCTCGCTACTGATTACATACCTTTTAGGTATTTTAATTTTGGAAAGTTCCATAAGAACAAAGTTTTGATTAAGTACTGAGCCATTTTTGTCTCATCAAAAGTAATATGGTATATATTAGGGATGAATTAGTGAATACAGCAAATGGTTAGTTTGCGATGTATCGATGGAACTGTTTTCTGAGCAAAGTTTTTCTGCTATTGTCAGTGGGTTAATAAAGTTTCATTTTTTGTAACTTGTGTCATACTTCTTTTAAGTCCCATTTATTCCAAACCTAGGCTGATCCAAATTTTTTTTTTTTTTTTTTGCTCAGCCAAACAGTTAAATTTTACTAATAATAAGGAAACAATATATCCCTATTGCAACAGGGTCTTACGAAGCAATCAAGATTACAAAACCAATCTCAAAACAATAGACACCAAAACCCAAAAAAGAGAAATGACATAGCAGAAAACCATAGGATAAAACTCATCCACGATACAATGAAATCATAGCCAAAAAGCAAAGAAAAAACTCGATCTATCCACTCCCATGCGTGCCAGGGCATCAGCAAACGAATTTTCCTCTCTGAAACAATGAACCACCTCCACTGTACCAATTCTAGTCCAATAATTGTCAATCTCATTAAAAATCCTCCAATATTTCCATGGTCTAATCGCCCTATTCTTTATCCAGGATACAGCTACAACAGAATCAGATTCAATGCATAAAGTTTTCGAATGAATCCAATCCGAAAGGGCAGAAAATTGTAATGCCATTTTGATGGCACAAACTTCAGCCAAATTGGAATCCATCTCACCTAACGGTCCAAAGAAAATACCCAAGACTGATCCATTTTCATCTCTTAATACCCCTCCACATCCTGCAGATCCAGGCTTTCCACGAACAGAACCATCGACATTAAATTTCAATGTAGAAGCTGAAGGACGAGACCAATGTAATCCTATTCTAACCATTGACTTTTTCTGGTTAAACCCCGCTTCCAATGGAGCATTCCACCATTTAGATTCATCAACATGATCAAATCCAGTAAGTGCTTTTAACCACATCAAAGACTTAAGCTTGATATTAAAAACCAATTCCTCACACTCTATTGGTTTTCCATTAAACACAGCATCATTCCTAGCTAACCATAATGACCACAACGTTGCTGCATAGGCTGATCCAAATTGATCCAGGGGACTTTGAGATCCAGGTTGTTTGATACCTAGACTGGCCCATGTCGCCATAGCTTCGTATTTGTGGCTTATCTTTCAGTAGGGAACATTCAACTATTTCATTTCTTATCAATGAAAGAAGCACCTTGCTCATTTAATCTGCTGTATAATAATATTTCCTGTCTGAATCGTTTTCCAGATAGAAAATTTGTGGGATACTGTACCTGCTGAACCTGGGGATAGATTTCTAAGCATGCTTCCAACTTGGCATTCATATGAGCGAGCTTGTGAGTATTTCATATTTACGCATGGAATTGAGCAAGTATATACAACCGTGAGAAATTTGAAGGTATTTTTTATTGGATGCATATGATTATAGGTTTAATACTTATTTATATCTTGATTTCATATTTTGCTTTTGATTTGCAGGATGATTTGAGACAGTATCAGCCACAATACATAATTTCTGTACCTTTAGTTTATGAGACACTCTATAAGTATGTCCTTTACTCAGGATTTCTACTATCTTAGTTAGTCAGCTCCAGTAAAGTTTATTGGGACAGACAATCATAGATTATTATATTTGTTACTGCAGTTTTAGGACAACTGGGTTCCCTTAAACTCACTTTAAAAAAAAAAGAAAGAAAATGCTAACAGTAAGTATTGCATCCATAAGTGCTATAATTTCATGTGTTCCATCAGCTTTCAGTCTTGTAATATATCCGATGAATATGATAAACTATTTCATGGTATAATCATCTCGAGAAAAAAATTTCCTTGCATTTTTAGTAGTTATGAAATCAAATTCAAATAAATTTGTTTTTTGATTAATGTTACTCTCTCTCTCACTCACACACACTCTCTCTCTCTCTCATCCTGTTTGTTGAGGTGATCTTCATGTCTAAACTATCAGACTTAAACGATAATTCTACAGCCATGACGAGTCTCCAGTTCCGCTTATTGTGTAGGGAAACTATTTGATTCTAAATGCAGCCCATAAATTTTTTTATTACCTTGCAGTGGGATTCAAAAGCAGATTTCTACAAGCTCCATTGCTCGTAAATTAATAGCACTTTCATTCATAAGGTTCAGCTTGGCATATATGGAGCTGAAGAGAATTTATGAGGTAGTGACACTAAGCAAGTCTTGTTCATGTTTTCAAGCTTTTTACAATTTTTATGAAAGTAGTAAAGTTGAATTGTGCAGATTCCTTGTTTAGGCTTTATGTTCTTCCAATACTGACTCTGACTCTCCCATGCCTTGGATAAAGCCCTAACACTTGAGATAAGTAGGAATTAGATGCTAATTTAATCTGATAGGCATGACTCTTTTTTGGGTCTACAGCCAAATATTCAACTAAGATACCGGAACTGATTAAACCCAACTTACAGCCCCATTTCCTGCCTCTTCCAAAAGTAGTGGGGAAGCCATACAACCACTCATTTTTAGTAAAATTATTGTTCAAGCCATACAACCACTCATTGTGTCTTTTGATAAAATTATTAAAATTCTCGAAGTGTATGATCTGGGTTAACACAGTTCTGTTTATCTGGTTAATTTGACATGTCTGTCTCTAGTTTTAAAATTGAACTAGCTGAATAAAGTTTTCTGTTGCATATGGTGACTAGTCTAGCAGCCTGTGGAATCGACCAAACAGACTAAATGAAATTAAAAATATCATCAATTTGTTCTATGTAGTACTGAGTTTTCGGTGCATGCATGTAGTTCTACTTAATGTCTTTTATGCTCTAAACTATAATCCCTACTGAATTCCAATGTTCTTTAATTTGTCACTTGTTTCCACTCAATTTTTGTATTTTTTTTATTTGATTAATAGGGAATACATCTAACAAGGAATCCGAAGCAGCCTACATATCTTGTATCCATGCTAGATTGCTTATGGGCAAGAATTATTGCTGCAATATTGTGGCCATTGCATGTGTTAGCACAGAAGCTTGTCTATGAAAAAATTCACTCTGCTATTGGAATATCAAAGGTTTGATCTATTTTCTATATAAACTTGTTATTGAAGATTTCTTTTTTAAGTTAGTCAAGTTTTTCTATTTATCAACTATTAAGTATTTAGGTTAAAAAGTATATTAATCATTCATAATGTTTTAAAATAAATTATTCTTTATTTTTTCTCCCTTAACAAGGTATCAGAGTCATATTTTTAGTGGCAAATTTTTTATTCTCAAACTCTAACCTTTTTTTTTTTCAAAAGACAAAATAGAGAGAGCAAATAAAAAAAAAATTTGATGAGTGTGTCTATCCCTATTGATCCAAAGCCCTTAACTAATTTTTGGTGATTAACGACAGCTTATTGTTAATTTGTTAAAGTTCAAATTCACTATTCTACATGTCAGATTTGAACAAATCTGATTTTCTACTCAAAATTAAAATTTTTTCATAATCTTTGACATATTTTTGGAAGACTATGATGGAAAAAACTCAATCATATTCTTAATCAATTATGTTTTTGTGAGTGTTTAATTTGAAGTTTTGTATGGTTCGCTTCGTTGTTAGTGTTTCTTTTTTAGTTTGACGATGTTTAAACCTACGCCTTGTTCGTTTCTTGGATTGTCGATAATTTGTTGGTGGTTTTTTTTATGTTCATATATGTGCTTTGGGTTTTTTTCAGCAACCAATTTATTTTTTTCTTTGGATTCCATATTTTGAGTAAAGTATGGATCATAAATCTGTCCAATCCTTCGAGGGTCTCTTCAAATAACCATTCAGAAGTTGAACGGTAATAACTATTTACTGTGATCAAAGGTGGTCAAAGTTTTTCTTGTCCTTATGGAAGGTCCTCTTATTGGTTTTGACAAAAGATTGAAGAATGAGCACACACAGATGCACAGATGCTCAGATATTATCTTCTTTGTCGAATTCTATGGAACCACAAATAACATATGTGCACCTCCTTAATACATCATCATTAGAGTCTTTATAAACTAATATAAATTCACATTAAATCATTAATATGAATCTTCATTGTCTATTCATTCTTATCCAATGTAATGTGTTTTTTCAACTTTAGTGTCGTTATATTTTTTCAAATGACTTCCTTTTAATCTTATTTGGTCTTCCTTTATCCTTGATCTTGTTTTTCATCATTCATAACCTAAATTCGTCTAACTGAAACATCCACAATTCTACATTGTATGTGTTCAAACCAACGTAAATAATTTTTATTTATATTGTATTAGATAGATACCACTTCAATTTTCTTACAAATGTCTTCACTTCACATTCTATCATATTTCATATATGCGCACATCTACCATAATATTTTCATTTCTACTACACTCATTCTCTTTGTATATAGTCTCTTACTGTCCAACATTCATTATCATATAGCAATGTTGGTTTAACAATTATATGGTAGAAATTGCTTTTTCCCTTGATATAGTCCCATTGTGAATAAAAAATTCACTTTTTTCACCTCAAAGATGGGAAAAAAAGGACAGGAACTCGTATTGTTGTTTTTTCTTATGTGCAAAGTTCCTGGTTGCTATGCTCCTCTTATTTTTCTGTGTTCATCATATCTAGTATAACTGTTCTGAGTTTTATTGATCGTTTTTTAATCATCCTACAGGCTGGCATAAGTGGGGGTGGAAGTCTGCCTATGCATATTGATAAGTTTTTTGAGGTTAGATTCTAATATGTTCTTAGTATTCGAATCAAAAGGTTAGTCATTATCTCTTATTTTATGGAGTCACATGCATGCAGGCAATTGGTGTGAAAGTGCAGAATGGATATGGTTTAACAGAATCATCCCCTGTCGTTGCTACTCGACGACCTTACTGTAATGTAAGACACCTCTAGCTTTTTTCTGGTGTAATTTTTAATTTATACTACTCTCTTTCTTGCATGCCACCAGTGATAGTGCATGTGATTTCTCATAAGCAATGTGAATAAATTCTCATAAGAGAGTTAGTAGTTGCATACTGGAATCTGCTTTGCTAAATCCAAGACATAGCGAAACAAATGTGTTTTAGATCAAGTGAAAAGTAAACCAACCTGTTGTGCTGTTACTATCTTTTTTCCCTTTTCTTGCTAAGCTCCTATTAAGATGAAAGGAAAAGGATCTATATATGTGCTTTGGGTTTAAAATATTAGTTGAGTGCTCTGGACTTTTCTTCGTCATCCCAGACTTATTCATGTCATCTAGTCTTATTCATGTGCTCTTCTTTTTGTCTAAATTGTGTCTACCTCTAGAAAGAGTGTTCCATCATATGACAATCTCTCTGATTTGGCTTTTGAAGGTTCTTGGTTCAGTTGGGCATCCACTTCAGCACACAGAATTCAAAATCGTAGATTTTGAAACTGGTGAAATTCTTCCGCCTGGCTCCAAGGGCATTGTTAAGGTTAGGGGGCCACAAGTGATGAAAGGTTATTACAAGGTAATATTAAATTGAAATATGTTCAGAATTTAACCAATGAAAGCATAGTGCTTCTAAAAAATGTTGTCGAACGTTCATATATTGTGCATGTTTTACCTTTTGTATTGTAATCTTCTTTATTTATTTATTTTTTATAAAGAGAAGGAAAGATAAAATAAAAAAATTTTAGGCATCACCCACAAGTGATTAATGAGTGAAATAAATACGGGTTAATTACACATTTTGAGAATGAACTATGATTAAGTTCTTAATTTGGTGTCTAAAGTTTAAAAATTCACAATTACATAAACTTTTCTTCATGTTGTAGTTTGCATCTATCACTAACTCCTTTAGTGATATGAATCCTCCACATGTATAACTTATATTGGCTGTTTTTAGCCATGTCATCCATTTGACTAATGAAGTTAGCAAGGTGTACAATTTGCTTAACAGAATGAAAGTTGGGGTATTTTATTGTGAATTTATCTTCTTCAAGCACCAAATTGACAATTTCATTGTAATTCTGATACTAAATGTGCAACTAACCCATAAAGATGTTATAAAATTGATAATGCGTATAGCAAATCCTTGTGTCCTAAGCTATTTGTGGCATCTCTGATGATATGTTTTGGTGTTTGTTTGAATTAGAATCCACTGGGTACAAAGCGAGTCCTAGATGAAGATGGTTGGCTAGACACTGGCGATATAGGTTGGATTGCTCCCCATCATTCCCTAGGGCGAAGTCGTCGATGTGGAGGTGTGATAGTTATTGAAGGACGCGCTAAGGACACCATTGTTCTTTCTTCCGGTATTACTTAAACTCTCCTTAACTTGTATAACCCTGCAAGTGCAATCTTCCTGCACGCAATTAGCATGCTGTTTTGCGTTTGTTCAGTTAGGGTATCAAATATTTTAGATTTTAAGCATCCAATGTATATCTGTATGCACTCTTCTCTCGCTTCTTAGTGTGAGACCAGATTTATCTCTTTGCTGTTGATTTTCTTGTTATAACTTTGACTACATAGGGACTCAATCTTGTAATTTCTGCATTTAATATGATCATAAAAATCTCTTAGAATTTGGCATAATTTCAACAGCCATCAAACCTGATAAAAGTTACCCAGGGTCAGTTCATGCGGTTGGGCAAATGCAGTTTTTAGTGGAGATTGTAGGGTTTAAGAGATAGTGCTCTCTCTTTCTCTTCCTAGTTGGGAAAAAGCTTATATGTGATTGGACATTGCCAGTAGAAGTTTGTTTAGTTGGACTCTGATGCTGCAACCCTACTTTTTTTTTTCCTTAAACTTTGTTAAACACTCATTTCCCATACTGTATTAGCTAATTCTTTGGAGAAAATAGGTGAAAATGTGGAACCTTTAGAGATTGAAGAAGCTGCCATGAGGAGTAGTCTTATTCAACAAATTGTTGTCATTGGCCAGGCAAGTTGGACGCCTTTCTTTCCACCTTTTGCCTTGATTTACAAATTTTCATTGTTAATTGACATCTTCTATCCAGGATCAACGACGCCTTGCAGCTATCGTCGTCCCAAATAAAGATGAGGTACTCCAGGCAGCAAAAGAGTCCTCTATTGTAGATGCAGATGCCTCAGATCTTGACAGGGACACAATGACAAGCCTGCTATATGAAGATTTGAGGAAGTGGTAATACTTCCGAACTCAGTTGAATTATTTTAGTTGGGATTTAAGGCCCTCTACAAGTGCCATTTCCTTCTCTCTTTTTTACTTTCTTCCTGTTGCAGTACTTAAGAGGCTGTTGTCTGACTTATTTCTCTTTCATGCAGGACCTCGGCGTGTTCATTTCACATCGGATCTATCCTTGTTGTGGATGAACCTTTTACGGTAAGACTCTCATGCTGGCAGTGCACGATCAGCAATTCTGCATGTATTATGTTAGACTTAAGCATATACCCAATTTGTTGCAGATTGATGGTGGCTTAATGACCCCAACCATGAAAATCCAAAGAGAAAGAGTTGCAGCTAAATACAAGGAGGAAATAGCCCATCTCTACAAGTAAATTCCCCCTGATAAATATGATTGGCGTGCTTGAAGACTGCATTTACTCTGCTTATTTAAGTTGCCACAATAATTTTGTATCCTTATGAAATTGTATATCCATCAAATCTTAAACTTTTCTTGGATTAAAGGAGAAAATGAACTTGATTTTCATGTTTGATTTCTAGCTTGATTATTTGTGTTTGAAATCGAGTTCGAATTGAGATTTTTTATAGCTATTTTACAAATAATAAGGATAAAATTATAAATTAATAATTGATATAATAAAAACATATATTGAGTAAAAAAATAATTAAACTCGTAAATTATTTGAATTGAATCTTAGAGTATTCAAATACGGTTTACTGATAATATAAACTGTTTATGTTTTAAAATTGATTCTTAATAATGATCTATTCGAGATCGAATAATTTGTTTATGCATTAGAATTATAATTTACATTTTTGAATGAGACTAATTAATGGAGGAAAACTATTTTGAAAATAATTTTTTGTAGTAACTAAATGAAGCTGCATCAATTTTATTGATCAGATTTTATAAATAAAAGTTTAAATATAAATTAGAAAATGATTTTTAAAAAAAAAGTAGAGAGAGATGACTCATTAAATAAGTCAATAGGTATAACAAGAATTTTCAAATTTTTTTAGAATTAAAACTATAATAAAGTATTAGGCCTATAGAAATAACATAAATTAATCAAACAAATTAATATATATTTAAATTTATAGTGTTATACATGTTGAAAATTGAATCTAAGACTTATGGGTTATAAAATAAAGAATTTCAATTAATTAATGATTATAAATAATTAAAAATATTATTTTAATCAAATTTTATATATTTAATGTATGTTTTCATCAAATTAAAAAAATATGTTAATTATATATATTTTTTAAATATTTATTAATCAATTCACTTGTTAATATTTAATAAAAAAAAAAACAAAGAAAAAGGTAAGAGTTAAATGGGCTGGCAAAGGCGGAAAGGCCGTAAGCCCATATTCCTCACCGTTGTCTTGGCTTCCACATCACAAGGAACACGCAATACAGCACGAAGAAATTCCCATCTGCCTATAGCTCCATTGACAAGCAAAAGCTAATGTATGCCAATTTTTTACTATCTTCTGCAGCTAAAAAACTGTGCTAATAATCATTCCGCCGCCTCCACCAAACAACTCCATACCCATTTCATCAAACTTGGCCTAGTCCATTTTGTCCCTTTACTCAATACTCTCTTAAATATCTACGCCAAATGCAACCTGCTTCAAGAAGCTCTCCAACTATTTGATGATATGCCCCAAAGAGATCATGTCTCATGGGCTACCATTCTCACTGCTCAAAATCAAGCCAACTTCTCCAACAAGACCCTCTCTATGTTCCCCTCCATGTTTTCTTTTGACAGGTTGTTGCCTGATGATTTTATTTTTGCTAGCCTTGTCAAAGCTTGTGGTAGCTTGGGGGCTATAAAACAGGGTAAACAAATTCATGGAAACTTTGTAGTGTCACCATTTTTTGATGATGATGTTGTTAAGTCATCTTTGGTTGATATGTATGCAAAATGTGGATTACCTGACGATGGTCGAGCAGTTTTCGATTCTATTAAGTTGAAAAATATGGCTTCTTGGACTGCTATGATATATGGTTATGCTAGAAAGGGGAGAAAAAAAGAGGCTCTGGAGTTGTTTTCCACGGTTCCTCTGAAAAATTTGTTTGCTTGGACTTGTTTGATATCTGGGGGTTAGTACAGAGTGGAAATGGGGTTGATGCATTTGGTTTGTTTATTGAGATGAGAAGAGAAGGCGTTAGTATAATTGATCCTCATGTTCTTTCAAGCATAGTTGGTGCTTCTGCTAATTTAGCAATATTGGAGCTAGGAAAACAGGTTCATGGACTTGTTATATGGCTTGGATACGAGTCTTGCATGTTTATAAGCAATGCTCTTGTGGATATGTATGCAAAATGTAGTGATATATTGGCAGCAAGAGATGTTTTTAGTAGGATGTCACGAAGAGATGTTGTTTCTTGGACTTCGATAATAGTTGGGGCAGCTCAGCATGGTCAGGCTGAAGAAGCATTGTCCTTGTATGATAAGATGGTTTTGAATGGAGTAAAGCCGAATGAAGTGACCTTTGTTGGTTTGATTTATGCCTGTAGCCATGTCGGTTTAGTGAATAGAGGCCGTGAACTTTTTAATTCTATGATTGAAGACTATGGGATTCGTCCTTCCTTGCAGCATTACACATGTTTGCTGGATCTTCTTGGTCGATCTGGATACCTTGATGAGGCTGAAAATATTATAAACTCAATGCCATTTAAGCCCGATGAACCTACATGGGCAGCATTGTTAAGTGCTTGTAAGCATTATGGAAATGCCAAAATGGCTATTAGGTTTGCCGACCATCTACTGAGCTTGAAACCTGAAGAACCTTCAACTTATATTCTGTTATCTAGTATTTATGCTAGTTCCAGTTTGTGGGAACATGCTTCGAAAGCAAGGCACTTGCTGGAAACTTTGGAAGTCAGAAAGGAACCGGGTTATAGTTACATCGATTTTGGCAGAGAAAGAGAATTGTTTTATGCTGGGGAAACATCTCATCCCATGAAGGAAGAGATTTTTGGTTTGCTGAAGGAATTGGAAGTAGAGATGAGAAGAAGAGGTTATGTTCCTGATACCAGCTCTGTTTTGCATAACACGGAAGACCAAGAGAAGGAGAGGCAACTATTTTGGCATAGTGAGAGGTTGGCTGTGGCTTATGGGCTTCTTAAATCTGTTCCAGGAACAGTTATACGAATAGTGAAGAATCTTCGTGTATGTGGAGATTGTCATACTGTCTTAAAATTCATTAGTGACATTGTGAAGAGAGAAATTGTTGTCCGAGATGCCAAAAGATATCACCATTTTAAAGATGGGAAGTGTTCATGCAATGACTTTTGGTGAATTCATTATACTTTTTTGGATTCCATTGTTTCCTCCGTCTTTGTATTCTTTCTGCCTCTCATGGAGGGTGATTTCATTCTGTATGTTAATAGCATAATAATCTTCTCGGTGTTTCATTTTAAGAAAATTATGTAATATATCTTTAAATTTCATTAAAGTAAAGAGGATTATTATCATATAACAATCAAGCGCCCTGATTTAAAAAAAATTAACTCTTTCTTAAGATAAATTAAATCCAAAATTCGATTCTTCTATTCTCTGTCTTAAAAGGGAATAATGATATTTTTTTTAAGGTACATTTAAAAAAAGGATAACAATCAAATATACTGTTAACGGAATTTAAAATTTTTACAAATAAGATTCGAAAGATGACGCATATCTCATTTTATTTATATAAAAAAATATTATCATAATTTTTTATTTGAACATCAATGCAATTTTGTTTCATGATATTGTAGAGTTTAAATTACAAATTTAGCAATTTAGTCCTCCTTACGTTTTAGGTAAATAACATTGATTGGTTTTAGGACAAATCAAATTTAATAAGAAATAAAAATTTAGAAAAGATAATACCAAGCTTCATAATTTATTCATATAGGGCTATAATCTATGCATTTATAAATGTGAATTTCATCCTTTATCTTTGAAATTTTAAAAATAATTTTGACAAATAAAATAATTTTTCATGTTTCAAAATGGACAACTTTTGATAAATAATGCATGGATAGTTTATTGTTTTCATATATTATTTGTCAATCAATTATAAAATGACATCACATTAATAAATAATATTTAAAATTGTACAAATTCTTAAAAATAGATTAATAGTTATATTTATTTTTAACAACTTGCATATTTTTAGCATTTTTCATTGAATTAATATCTAATACACCGTAAGTAGAATTTGTTGACTTCATAAGAGGGGTTAAAATGATAATATTTATATATTTTATTTATTTTTAAATTTTTTAATATTTTTAAAAGACATATGTCATTATCCTAGTCACATTTGTGAAGTCAAAAAACTCTACTAATGATGTGTTAGATAATAATCTATAAATCTATACACATTCTGTTTTTTTATGTGAAGAGTGTGTAGAGATATTAATAAAGTTAGAACACAATTAATGAACAAAGATAATTATCCAATATATATCTTTAAAAAATATTAAAAAAAAACAAAATTTGACATATATTATCATCTTAATCTCACTTATGAAGTTAAAATTTTTTATTAACAGTGTATTAGATAATTATCTTAGATTTATTATAATAAGCTCATGAATTACTAGATATCCTAAATAATTGAAAAAAAAAATCCTAAATAATTAAAATCAAACAAATATAGGGAAAAAAGAGGCATGGGGAGCGGTTACATAGAACACCCAAATATGGGGAATTTTCGAATTCTGTCCAATCTTAGGAAGCCATTTCAAATTCCAACGGATAACATCGTTGCAAAATTTTCCTCAACCATCAAAATCAAACTCTGGAAAATTCAACAATGCAAAAGCTAATTCTATGGATGATATTGCACGCTCACCACCATACGTCTATACCTTATCCGAAATTATATTTTCAAAAATATTTATTATAAGTGAAATTGTTCACATCATATATATATATATTTAATTTAAAATTATTATCATATACAACATCAGAGAAATTTTCAAATTTTATAAATGAAATTTTAAAAAAATGTCTCATATTCTTTAAAAAATATTTTAAGAAATTTAAAAATAAAAAAAATAAATTAAATGTATTCTATAGTTTTTTATCCACATTTATCAAGCTTATAAACTTCACTAATAATATATAAAAATAAGATAATAATACTTTAATTTATATACTTTTTTTGTTTTTCTATTCTCAATTACTTAAAATATCATAGAGAGATAATATAAAATAATATAATTTGACTCCGAATTCATATGACATATCTTTTTTTCCCCTTTTTAATATGATATATTGATAATGCAATAATGCAAGCTAAGTGCAATATTAATAGTATCCAAAACATTTATTTATTTATTTATAATTTATCAATTTTAACAATAGATATTTAAGATAAATCTGCTCAATAATTCAAATTATGAAATAAAAAAATGTCGCATCAAATATAAAATAAATAAAAAATATGCTGAAAGGCAAGATGGAATCATCACCAAAGCTACAGATATGACAAAGATTTCCTTATTTATATTTAATGTCAATGAACGTGACGTGACCATTCCGTCTTTTTCAAAACAATCGACATTAAAAACATGCGTAAATTGTTTTGACCCCCCAATGACTTCGAATATCAAATAGAGATAAATTTAAATAATCTTAATTGATTTTACTAGTTTTTTTTTTTTTTCATTTTCCATTTAGTACTATAAATTATAAAATTAAATTGATTTATAATATGCATGATTTCTTTCTTATTATAAGATAGCCAAAAAAATTTCCAATGTGTATGGAGAGATTAGATATGTCTTCATTATCTATTTTAAGGAACTCGTACTATTATTCGAAAATCAATGCAGATGATTTCAACGTTACGAGGATTTTTTTTAATTATAGTTAAAGTATTATTATAAAAATATAAAATTTTATAAATTATTATTATTATTATTATTACTATTTTCACCATCCCAGCTTTCACTGCCGAGTCATGACGATTCTGTTGCTTTTTTGCCTTCTCACTCTTCGTGTTTTTGTTTGTTTTGTATGTTAAATTGTTGGGAACCTCGATAAATCCCTTAAAGAACATCTTCTTCTTCACCTGGCTGTTCTTCTTCTAGTGAAAAGAGAATGGCAACCATGTTTGCCTCGACATTTTCTTTAGACAACTATAACTACTCTGGTCGGTTTGTTTTCTGTAGTTCTAAATTGTACTGGTCCAAAGCTTTGGCCACCAAGCTCACTGGAGTCAGGTTCCGGGTCTCCCCAGGATCTAAATTTCGAGTTTTCTGTGAATCCAAGGTCATTCTCACATACCCTTTTTCTAACTCTTTGAGTTTTTGCTAAACTTTGATGGCATAGAGCAGATGATAGGCTGTAATGGGTTCTTATCAGAAAAGATGATAGTTGGTCTTCTTTATCAGTTCTGTTCTTCATTTCTGAATTTTTTTTTTTAAGCGTATTTCAACTGTGGAATATTTTGGTTTGAATAGACTTGATACTTCTGAGTTTAGATTAAAAAACCTTTGAAGTTTGACCAATAGGAAAATTTTCCTAGCGTTTTAAAAAGTATAATAGCCTCAGTTTGAGAACTGATTGATTTAATGCCAGCACCAATGAAGTTACTTGGGGTTTGATTTTGATGGAAATGTCAATTATCCTTGCCAGGACGTCACCCAAGTTCTCGTTATCATTTCTCACTGCTTATTAAGGCTAACATTTTGCACTCCTTGATAAGGCTAATAATGGCGCTTTTATATATATATATATATATATATATATATATACATCGTTATTTGAGCCTTGTTTAGTTCATTTTCTATTGAAAAAAAATAGAGAAAAATATCAAAAGTATAATCAAAGGGAGCCTATTCACATAGTCCTTACCAAATTGTTACGAGTAACTAATGCTTCCTATTGTTGGCTTTCTTTTCTATTTGTCTTTTACTTCTTACGAGGAAAAAGAAAAAGAAAAATTATTGAAATAAATGACTAAAATCAAACACCAATTCTAGCATGGGTGTTCTGTAAGAAGGAAAAATATCCTAGACACTATTACTGAACTCTATAAGTAAGTAAGTTTAGAGGGTTAACCCATGTCCATTAGGCTATAACTAAGGAAATTAACAATTTAATTAGCATAATTTTTAGATGGATATGTGGTATTTTTATAAAACCCCTTGTAAAGTTTAAAACTTTTATTGTTGGTATATATAATAATGATTGAAAAGTAAAATTTTTGATTTGTTTCCCCAGTTTTCATTTTTCACTTTCAATTCATCAAAAATACTGTTTGCCTTTGTATTCAAGTGCTTTTTATCTTTTTTCTTTTCGAAGCAAAATGAAAATACCAAAAGTCACTATCAAAGAATATCTTAAGATTTGCTTGCCATATTCCTAGTTCAGATGGGCATTACCTCCATCCATTATGGATGATTTAACCCTGTATTTCGTTTCCATAGCAACACCTGGGTTGACTATTTTTATGTAACGCTGCTGTCAATGGGCCTGCTCCTTCTTGTCATTTTCTGGCTTCACTTTTACCTCTTGAAGCTTCGATACTTTAAATTCCATATCCTTGTAGCATATTCCTACCGTTAGCCTGAGCTTGCTTGTGTTATTGCAATTATTTAAATGGGTGTTAAAATACGTTTTCTGAAATCTTTTAAAATGTCTTTTACTTAAATAAACTTTTTAGTTTTTCCATAGTTGTTCCAACGGAGCCAGCGGAAGTATATCTTGGGGTCTTACCATCTATCCATGTTCTTTTTCTTGTCCTAGATACAAGAGTTGCAGATCAGAAGGTGTTCACCTTTACTAGAAAAAGCTTTACTCCCAAGTAATGGTGCACCGGTCTCTGATGAATGGAAAGCAGTCCCTGACATTTGGAGGTCTTCAGCAGAAAAGTATGGTGATCAAGTGGCAGTGGTGGATCCATATCATGATCCACCTTCCTCCATGACTTATAAAGAGGTAAATTTTACTTTTATTCTCCTATAAGTTATTGCAAAACTAATTAGAGTATACATTGACATAGAAAAAGAGAAGCCTGTTGCATAATTTGTCAAATTAATATCTGAATACCTATTTCTTTCATTACTTGTTTTTATTGTATTGCCTCATAAAACTGATTCTACTTTTCAAGTTTTTTAGCAAAAACTAAGATTTCAATAGCCTTATTTTTAACTCCTTACTGCAGCTGGAGCAGGAAATACTGGAATTTGCTGAAGGTTTTAGGGTTATTGGAGTAAAGCCAGAAGAAAAGGTTGCGCTTTTTGCTGATAATTCATGCCGATGGCTTGTTGCAGACCAAGGTGTGTATCATTTGTAATTTGCCATTAACTTGCTTCCGTCCAGTGCCTAAAAAAATAAGATTCCTTGGTTGTGTACTTGTGTTAGCATATAATAATCTATTCATTTCATTGCTAGTTTAAAATACATTTATGATCTTGCTAAAGGTTTCAGTATTTTCTGTTTTTGATATTAGGACTTGGGATTTAGATAAATTACTTTATTTGCTTTTGAATCAGAGGAACTTAAATTTGTTTCTGTAGAACTGACAAAGGATGAAAATAGTATATCCTACATAAACAAGTGAGACTGGATTGGCACACAGATTGAGCTATTGAATTAAGAGCCTAAAACATTCATTTTGAATTCAAGCGATAATTGTAAACAACTTTTAAAGCTCGTGCAGCCATTTTCACATGCATTATCTCTTTAGTAAGACCTTGTCATATATCTTTTGTTTCATTTCTAGATGCTCCACTTCCAATGAATTCAAAACCCAAACCACCAATTAGTCCCCTGAATTTACACTATCAATTTTTAGAACCAGATGACTCATGCTTGAGCCTTATTGCAGCATCAAATTCAGTTTTTTTCTGTCATACTTGTTTCATATTGAAACACTGAGTTTACTTGGAATTTTTTTCATGAACAGAGTGGAAGTTTTGTTTGTGAATTTTGCATGCTTTGGGTTATAACCATCAAAGGCAATTCCACTTTAAGTCTTGAAACTTATATGTTTTTATTATGAAAGTAGTGAGGCTATTCGTTTTTGTATCTTAAAAAATTGATATAGAATTAGTATCCTATTCAGGAACTCTTGTACCTTTCACTCAGTCAGGATCTTATTAGAGTAGTTCAATTTCTGAAATTTGAAATAATTTTGGTGCATTACTTTGACCAAGGTACAATGGCAATGGGAGCAATTAATGTTGTAAGAGGGTCAAGATCGGCAGTGGAAGAACTTTTACATATATACAATCATTCAGAAAGGTTTGAGGAGATAAATGCTTGTGTAATATACTTCAATTTTTCCTTAAAAAATATAGGCTTGAAGTTTCATGTTTCAAGTGACTTCTCTTGTTCTCTTGTTATCTAAGCACAAGATGTCCTAAAATTATGTTTTTTGCTTGAATTGGATGTATATATATCCTAAGTTTCATTGCAATGTCAATCTACGTATACTTGCTATGTCTTGTTTATTGTGGAATTCTCACCTAAAAGTTAAGAAGTTAGCCAGTATATTTTTGGTATTCTGTAATAAAGAGAATCTGGTATTATGTTACCAGATCTCCCTATTATTTCTTTTCCTTATTTAGTGGAGGATTTTCCTCTTTTAGCTTGATTTAGTCCTAAACTTGTGGTATGCATATTGCTGTCACTTCCTATATAATATATTATGTAATATCTTTCATGCTGAAAAAGAAAATAAGAGTATTTTCTCTCTGAAATCTTTGAACATTATTAATTGCAATGATTAGTAGTATTTTCTACTGTTAATATGATAAATCAAATATAATCTGCATATAATCACGAGAAAAGATGTTTTCATAAAGTAATGATTATTCTCATTAACAGTAGAGAATCATTGCTGACAATGTATAACACATACACTCAAGCAAATTCACACGAATCTCATGTCTTCTGATAAGCTATAGTTCCTATTTGTGAAGTTGTAAGTGCTTCTTCAGGTTTCATTATCTTGACTATTCTGTCTTCATTGTGATTGGTATTACAGGAGTTGCTTATTTTATGTTATTATTATGGCAGTGTTGGGCTTGTTGTTGACAATCCAGAATTCTTCAATCGTATTGCTGGAACATTTCGTTCCAAGGCGACAATGAGATTTATTGTTCTACTTTGGGGGGAGAAATCATGCCTGGCCTGTGATGAAACGCTAGGTGTGCCTTTATTCAGTTATAAAGAGATAATGGAGTTAGGAAGGGAAAGCCGTGTTGCTCTTATTAATTCTCATGATGCTAGTAAGTTGATTAACCATTTTTCAAATTTTGGATCATATATTTTACCTTTTCACTTCGTTATCCTTGAGTTCATTATTTAATTATGTATTTTCATATTTTCATAAACTTAATCATTAATTTCACTCAAAGTTCATTTTGCCAAATTAAATTGAGCTAATAACTTCGGTTTTAATTAACAAATTTAATTGAATGGAGTTTATTAGTGAACAAGCTTCAAGCCTAAACTTCCAAGATTAAAATGAAAACTAGTCCAAATTTATTTCACAATGTGTTTTATAATTTCAAACAAAATTATGTGTCTATAGTTAGAATCAAAATCTTTTTGCAACGTTTTCTCTTTAGGATTATCTGTACATTTTGCATATGCAGATGATCAGCTTTGTACAAGTTTCGACCTGTCACTGGTTCTTCATTTCCTTGTCTGTAGAATTCTCATTTCCTTGATAGAATTATAGCAGTTGGCTAAATACTATTTCAGGACAAGGTTGCAAATATGAAGTTATCGACTCAGATGATATTGCCACCCTTATATATACAAGTGGAACCACTAATAATCCGAAAGGGGTTATGCTTACACATAAGAATTTATTACACCAGGTAACTGCTCGCTACTGATTACATACCTTTTAGATATTTTAATTTTGGAAAGTTCCATAAGAACAAAGTTTTGATTAAGTACTGAGCCATTTTTATCTCATCAAAAGTAAAATGTTATTTATTTGGGATGAATTAGTGAATACTGGTTAGTTGCGATGTATCGATGGAACTGTTTTCTGGGCAAAGTTTTTCTGCTATTGTCAGTGGGTTAATAAGGTTTCATTTTTTGTAACTTGTGTCATACTTCTTTAAGTCCCATTTATTCCAAACCTAATCCAAATTGATCCAGGGGACTTTGAGATCCAGGTTATTTGATACCTAGACTGGCCCATGTCACCATAGCTGCGTATTTGTGGCTTATCTTTCAGTAGGGAACATTCAACTATTTCATTTCTTATCAGTGAAAGCAGCATCTTGCTCATTTAATCTGCTGTATAATAATATTTCCTGTCTGAATCATTTTCCAGGTAGAAAATTTGTGGGATCCTGTACCTGCTGAACCTGGGGATAGATTTCTAAGCATGCTTCCTACTTGGCATTCATATGAGCGAGCTTGTGAGTATTTCATATTTTCGCGTGGAATTGAGCAAGTATATACGACCGTGAGAAATTTGAAGGTATTTTTTATTGGATGCAAAGTTATACGACATGAAAGTTCTTTAAATTTATCTTGAATAAATGCGAAGTTACGAAACTATCCACTACCATGTTGTACTTATTTTGTATAGTGATTCTCCGCATGGCGTGATTATTGGTTTAATACTTATTTATATCTTGATTTCATATTTTGCTTTTGATTTGCAGGATGATTTGAGACAGTACCAGCCACAATTCCTAATTTCTGTACCTTTAGTTTATGAGACACTCTATAAGTATGTCCTTTACTCAGGATTTCTACCATCTTAGTTAATCAGCTCCAGTAAAGTTTATTGGGATACTATGCTATGCAAACAATCATAGATTATTATATTTGTTACTGCAGTTTTAGGACAACTGGGTTCTGTTAAACTCACTTAAAAAAAAAGAAAGAAAATGCTAACAGTAAGTATTGCATCCATAAGTGCTATAATTTCATGTGTTCCATCAGCTTTCAGTCTTGTAATATATCTGATGAATATGATAAACTATTTCATGGTATAATCATCTCGTGAAAAAAATTTCCCTGCATTTTTAGTAGTTTTGAAATCAAATTCAAATAAATTTGTTTTTTGATTAAAGTTACTCTCTCTCTCTCTCATCCTGTTTGTTGGGATGATCTGATTGTCTAAACTATCAGACTTAAAACGATAATTATACAGCCATGACGAGTCTCTAGTTCCGCTTATTGTGTAAGGAAACCATTTGATTCTATATGCAGCCCATAAATTTTTTTATTACCTTGCAGTGGGATTCAAAAGCAGATTTCTACAAGCTCCATTGCTCGTAAACTAATAGCACTTTCATTCATAAGGGTCAGCTTGGCATATATGGAGCTGAAGAGAATTTATGAGGTGATGACACTAAGCAAGTCTTGTTCATGTTTTCAAGCTTTTTACAATTTTTATGAAAGTAGTAAAGTTGAATTGTGCAGATTCCTTGTTTAGGCTTTATGTTCTTCCAATACTGACTCTGACTCTCCCTTGCCTTGGATTTCATTCTGTAAAGCCCTAACACTTGAGATAAGTGGGAATTAGATGCTAATTTAATCTGATATGCTTGATTCTTTTTTGGGTCTATAGCCAAATATTCAACTAAGATCCCGGAACTGATTAAACCCAACTTACAACCCCATTTCCCCCCTCTTCCTAAAGTAGTGGGGAAGCCATGCAACCACTCATTTTTAGTAATTGTTGTTCAAGCAATTGTGTCTTTTGATAAAATTATTAAAATTCTCTTTAGTGTTTGATATGGGTTAACAAGGTTTTATTTATCTGGTTAATTTGACAAGTCTGTCTCCAGTTTTAAAATTGAACTAGCTGAATAAAGTTTTCTGCTGCATATGGTGACTAGTGCCTGTGGAGTCGACCAAACGGACTAAATGAAATTAAAAATATCATCAATTTGTTCTACGTAGTACTGAGTTTTCAGTGCATGCATATAGTTCTACTTAATGTCTTTTATGCTCTAAACTATAATCCCTACTGAATTCCAATGTTCTTTAATTTGTTACTTGTTTCTACTCAATTTTTGCTTTTTTTTTTTTTTTCTATTTGATTAATAGGGAATACATCTAACAAGGAATCCGAAGCAGCCTACATATCTTGTATCCATGCTAGATTGCTTATGGGCAAGAATTATTGCTGCAATATTGTGGCCATTGCATGTGTTAGCACAGAAGCTTGTCTATGAAAAATTCCACTCTGCTCTTGGAATATCAAAGGTTTGATCTATTTTCTATATAAACTTGTCATTGAAGATTTCTTCATTAAGCTAGTCAAGTTTTCTCTATTTATCAACTATTAAGTATTTAGGTTAAAAGGTATATTAATCATTCGTAGTACTTAGTGTTTTAAAATAAATTACTCTTTACTTTTTCTCCATTAACAAAGTATCAGAGCCATATATTCTTGGTGGCAAATTTTTTATTCTCAAACTCTAACCTTTTTTTTCCCTTTTTTTTTTAAAAAAATAGAGAGAGCAAATTTAAAAAAAAAAAAAAAACATTGATGAGTGTGTCTATCCCTATTAATCCAAAGCCCTCAATTAATTTTTGGTGATTAGCGACAGCTTAGTGTTAATTTGTTAAAGTTCAAATTCTCTATTCTACATGTCAGATTTGAACAAATCTGATTTTCTACTCAAAATTAAAGTTTTTCATAATCTTTGACTTATTTTTGGAAGACTATGATGGAAAAAACTCAACCATATTCTTAATCAATTATGTCTTTGTGAGTGTTCAATTTGAAGTGTCGTGTGGTTCGCTCGTTGTTAGTGTTTCTTTTTAAGTTTGACGTAGTTTAAACCTACGCCTTGTTTGTTTCTTGGGTTGTTGATAATCTGTTGGTTTTTTTATGATCATATCTGTGCTAGCCAATTTATTCTTTTTCTTTGGATTCCATATTTGAGTAAAGTATGGATCACAAATCTGTCCAATTGTAGGGTCTCTTCAAATAACCATTCAGAAGTTGATCGGTAATAAATATTTACTGTGATCAAAGGTCGTTAAAGTTTTTCTTACTGGTCTTTAAAGATGCTGTCCTTATGGAAGGTCCTCCTACTGGTTTTAACAGAAGATTGAAGAATGGGCACACACAGATTTTCAGATATTATCTTCTTTGTCGAATTCTATGGAACCACAAATAACCTATATGTGCACATCCTTAACACATCATCATCAAAGCCTTTATTCCAATAAATTGGAGTAAATTGTATGAATTAATATATGAATTCACGTTAAACTGTTAACATGAATCTTCATTCTCTACTCATTCTTATCCAATGTAATTCTTTTTTTTCAACTCTAGTACCGTTATATTTTTCCAAATGACTTTCTTTTAATCTTATTTGGTCTTCCTCTATCCTTGATCCTTTTTTAATCATTCATAGCCTCAACTCACCTAACTGAAGTATCCACAGGTCTACGTTGTATGTGTTCAAACCAACGTAAATAACTTTGATTATCTTTTATTAGATAGATACCACTCCAACCTTCTTACAAATGTCTTCACGTCACATTCTATCATTTCTCATATATGCACACATGACACTACTGCATCATTCTCATTTCTACTACACTCACTCTCTATGCATGTAGTCTCTTAGCTGTCATTTACTACCATATAACAATATTGGTTTAACAACTATCTTGTAGAAATTGTTTTTTTCCCTTTGATGTAGTCCCATTGTGAATAAAAAATTCACTTTTTTCAGCTCAAAGATGGGGAAAAAAAGGACAGGAACTCATATTGTTGTTTTTTCTTATGTGCGAAGTTCCTGGTTGCTATGCTCCTCTTATTTTTCTGTGTTCATCATTTCTAGTATATCTGTTCTGAGTTTATTGATCGTTTTTTAATCATCCTACAGGCTGGCATAAGTGCGGGTGGAAGTCTGCCTATGCATATTGATAAGTTTTTTGAGGTTAGATTCTAATATGTTGTTAGTATTCGAATCAAAAGGTTAGTCATTATGTCTTATTTTATGGAGTCACATGCGTGCAGGCAATTGGTGTGAAAGTGCAGAATGGATATGGTTTAACAGAATCATCCCCTGTCGTTGCTGTCCGACGACCTTACTGTAATGTAAGACACCTCTAGCTTTTTTCTGGTGTAATTTTTAATTTATACTACTCTCTTTCTTCCATGCCACCAGTGATAGTGCATGTGATTATAGTGCATGTGATTTCTCATAAGCAATGTGAATAAATTCTCATAAGAGAGTTAGTAGTTGCATACTGGAATCTGCTTTGCTAAATCCAAGACATAGCGAAACAAATGTGTTTTAGATAAAGTGAAAAGTAAACCGACCTGTTGTGCTGTTACTATCTTTTTTCCCTTTTCTTGCTAAGCTCCTATTAAGATCAAAGGAAAAGGATCTATATATGTGCTTTGGGTTTAAAATATTAGTTGAGTGCTCTGGACTTACTGTTGGCGTGAGTCCAGCAACTAGCCAGTTATGGAAATCTTAGATTCAGGAATCCCTTCACTTAAGGGTCAAACATGATTGGAGCCATAAATATTGTATAGACGAAAATTAGCTTCCTAAAAAAAAAAGGGAAAAAGTTACGGTTTGACATGGCATCTGAGCATGATCTTAGGTTCCCTCTATTTTTATCAGGCAGACGTCAAGATTTTGCTCGACCTCCATGGCTGACTCCACTGAAACCATCCTTGATAATCTACCATAAAAAATGACGAAGGTTTTGTCAAGGGTGCAGACCTCTTCCTCTCCCATCACTGATTCCCTGATGGTGCCAATCAGCATCAAGTTGGATGGTTCCAATTATGGATTATGGTCCCAGGTTGTTGAGATCTACATCTCAGGAAAAGACAAACTGAGATACATCAATGGAGACTACCCCTAACCACTAGAAATCGATCCCTCCTTTCGTAAGTGGCGCACTGAGAATGCCATGGTGAAAGGCTGGTTGATCAACTCCATGGACCATTCCTTGGTCGTAAACTTTATTCGCTACCCAACGGCAAAGCAGGTATGGGATTCTGCTGCCACAACATACTTCGATGGAACTGACAGCTCACAGGTTTACGAGCTCAAACGTCGTGTATCTCGAATGAAACAAGCAGGCGGATCTATAGAAAAATACTATAACGATCTACAGGGTTTGTGGCGAGAGATTGATTTTCGTCGACCGAATCCAATGAAATGTACAATTGATGCTGATTGAATCATGACAGACTAGATGATCGATTGAATCATGTTCAAAGCGATGTTCTTCGCCTAAAACCATTCCCTTCAATTGAGCAGGCATATGCTCACATTCGAAGGGAAGATCTCTGACAATCTGTGATGATATCGGGAGCAAAAGCAATGCCTAGCGGTGCTGTTATGGCCATCAAAGGCGTGAAATCTGGCCAATCACAAACTTTGCTCAAGTCCGGGTCCTCATCATGATCCAAAGGTCATTCTGATTGGAATAAGTGCACTCACTGTGGGAGTACAAAACATACCCGGGAAACCTGTTTCAAATTACATGGCTACCCAGACTAGTGGCACGAATTACAAGCCCGAAAGAAACGAGATGCTCTGCAACTGAAGACGTCCTAGGTCAAGCAGCAATGGCCATGGCTGAATCTCAATTATCTCTTATTCTTGTGGCTAAACCTTCTACCTCAACCTCAGATCAAGATAATTGTAGTCAAGTTTTTTGCAACTTTACTACTCGGAATGATGGTATCTGGATTATCGACTCCGGAGCGACGGATCATATGACATTTGATCCAAATGATTTCTCCAACACAACTCAACCACGGAGGTAGGGTTGTAAGCGAACAGAACGTTCGGTGAACCGTTCGTGAACCGTTCGGTTACTGTTTGTTTATGTTCGTTTATTAAGCTTAACAAACGAACACAAACAACATTTTTTGTGTTCGTTTATTAAACGAACGAACATGAACAGAGGTGTGGTTCGTTCGTTTATGTTCGCGAACAAGCTCGTTTATGTTCGTTTATTATTCGTTCGTTTAAAGTGTCATTTGTTGTTCGTTCGGTTATGTTCGTTTGTTGTTCGTTTAGTGTTCGTTTGTTGTTCGTTTGTAATTTATTAAAGTATTAAAATTGCTTATATTATATAATTATATAAGTTATATGTTATATAATTATAATATATACTAAAATATTAAAGTCGTGTTTGGTGCATATTTTATTTATTTGATACTTTAAAATTTTTAGTATTAATTTTTAAACTTTTAATGTATTAATTTTTAAATTTCGTTGTGTTATATTTAAGAATTTTAATTGGATGATTTTAAATTGTATTATTGTTTATGTAGGATTTAGTATTTATGTAAGATTTTTAATATTTAATAATTAATTTTCAATTTGTATTAATATTTAACGTGTTCGCGAACACGTAAACGAACATGTTCGCGAACGCTTGTTCACGAACACGTAAACGAACATGTTCGCGAACATGTTCACGAACGAAAACGAACAGTATTAAAAAATAAACGAACGAACACGAACGAACACCTTAACGAACACAAACGAACACGAACAATACTAAAAAATAAACGAACGAACATGAACATCAATCGTTCGTTCGTGTTCGGTTCGTTTACAGCCCTACACGGAGGACTTGCATTGCCAATGCCAATGGGGTAACTTACCCAGTCACAGGGGCTGGGACCATGCCCCTGTCTCCCTCTCTCTCTCTAGCTCACACACTTCTTGTTTCATCTCTTTCCAACAAGTTGATGTCTGTGAGTCAAGTTGCTGAAGAGCTTAATTGTGTTGTACTGATATACTCTACTTTTTGTCTTCTTCAGGATGTTCTCAGCAAGGAGATTATTGGGCGTGGTACTAAGAGGGGGGGACTGTACTACCTTGATGACTTCAGCCCAGGCAAAGCAAATCACACGCACCATCAAACCAGTAGCCACGAACGGCAGATTTGGCTATGGCATAGGCGCTTGGGGCACCCATCATTTTGCTATCTCTGGCATCTACTCCCATCTTTATTTTCCCGTTTGCAGAATGTGGACTTTAAATGTGATACATGTATCAAGGCTAAAAGCCAGCGAGTTTCTTATACAGTTAGCTTGAATAAAACGAATACTCCATTTGCCTTGATACACTCCGATGTGTGGGGACCATCCCCGATAACTACTTCCTCTGGTCATCGTTGGTTTGTAATTTTTGTCGACGATTGTCCTCGAATGACATGGCTCTATCAGCTAAAAACCAAAGACGAAGTTTTCACCAGTTTTCAAGCATTTCATGCCATGGTTCAGACTCAATTCTCTTCCAAGATAAAAATTCTTCGTTCCGATAATGGTGGCGAATTCATCAACCAAAGATTTCAGGCCTATTACCAACAACATGGCCTCCTCCATGAGACCTCATGCTCTCAAACACCACAACAAAATGGTGTAGCCGAGAGGAAAAATCGGCATATTTTGGAAACATCTCGTGCCCTACTCCTTGGAGCAATGGTGTCGAGTTGCCATTAGGGGGATGCGGTGGCTATTGCCGTTTACTTAATCAACCGTATGCCATCTAAAATTTTACACTTTAAAACCCCCTTACAAATCCTCTCTACTCATATATCCCTTCCTTCAATATTGATGCTTCCTCCTAGAGTTTTCGGGTGTGTTGCTTTTGTCCACCTCCACAAGAATCAACGTACCAAACTGGACCCATGTGCCATTCAGTGCTTATTTTTGGGATATGGTTTACATAAAAAAGGCTTTCGGTGCTATGACCCCACTACCAATCGAACCTATATCACCATGGACGTTACATTTCTTAGAGTCCGAGAATTTCTATCCTTCACCGGTATCCAATTCTTCCCTTCAGGGGGAAACTCAAATAGAAGAGTCGGATTGGTTGATGGCCCCCGTGGGTGAGCATGGAACTGGAAATAGAGAGGTTGAACCACATGAGGTACTACCAGAAATTGAATATGTCGAGTTGAGACATGAAGAACCTGGAAATGAAGAAGCCGAAAATGAAGAACCAGAAAATACAGAGTACTCTCAGTCCCTTCACTCCTCAATACCCGAAGACCCTCCTCCTTCTGAGAATGTCCCTGAGGTAAATACTCATACTGCACCTTTACATGCTAATATCTTGGATTCCTCTACTGGTTATGTGTTGCCTTTTAGACACAATCGTGGGAAACCATCAAACAGATACAGCCCAGATGAAGAAGAAAGAAAGTCCAAGTACCCAATTACAAATTATGTATCTACTCAAGGTCTGTCCAAGCCGCTCAAGACTTTCACTCAAACACTATCCTCCTGCCATATTCCTAGTCGTGTTGAGGAGGCGTTATCTATCCAAAGTGGGCGCAAGCAATGCAAGAAGAACTAGAAGCCTTAAAGAAAAATAATACCTGGAAGTTGGTCCCATTACCGGAAGGAAAAAAAAAAAATTAGTGGGATGCAAATGGGTGTTCTCTATAAAATACAAGGCTGATGGAACAATTGACTGATACAAGGCGAGACTTGTTGCTAAGGGTTTTACCCAAACGTATGGCATAGACTACTCAAAAACCATCTCACCAGTAGCTAAACTGAATACCGTTAGAGTCTTGCTATCTCTTGCAGCAAATTTGGACTGGCCACTACATCAACTCGACGTGAAGAATGCTTTCCTTCACGGCAACCTTGACGAGGAGGTATACATGTATATTCCGCCAGGATATATAGGATCGGCTGAAACCAAAATTGTATGTAAATTGGAGAAGGCATTGTATGGACTAAAACAGTCACCGCGAGCATGGTTTGGCCGATTTAGTTCAACTATGAGGAAGTATGGCTACCACCAAAGTAACTCTGACCATACTCTCTTCCTAAAACAACGATAAAGCAAGGTGACAGCATTAATAGTATATGTGGATGATATAATAATTATGGGGGATGATGCAGATGAAATCTCGAGGCTGCAAGAACAATTGTCTACTGAATTTGAAATGAAGAACTTGGGAGGGCTTAAATATTTTCTGGGAATAGAGGTGGCAAGGTCAAGAAAAGGCATATTTCTCTCTCAACAGAAAAATGTACTAGACTTATTGACGGAAGTGGGATTTCTAGAGTGTAAACCTGTGGATACGCCAATTCTGCAGAACCATAGGCTTGCAGAATATTCGGATCAAGTGTCTGCCGATAAGGTGAGGTATCAAAGACTAGTGGGGAAGCTCATTTACTTATCTCACACTCATCCAGACATTGCTTATGCCGTAAGTGTGGTATGCCAATTTATGCATAATCCGAGTGAAGACCATATGGGTGTCGTAGTTAGAATTCTCCGTTATCTAAAGTCATCACCAGGAAAAGGACTAATGTTCTCCAAGAACGATCATCTAAATATTGAAGGATACACGGATGCGGACTGGGCTGGGAATATCTTGGATAGAAAGTCTACTTCAGGCTACTTCACATTTGTGGGAGGAAACTTAGTTACATGGAGGAGTAAAAAGCAAAAGGTAGTGGCATTGTCCAGCGTTGAAGCTGAGTTCCGAGGCATGGCGAAAGGATTATGTGAGCTTCTTTGGCTTAGAGGTTTGCTAACTGAGGTCGGTTTTCCCCCTGATTCTACAATAAATTTATTTTGTGATAACAAAGCTGCCATCGACATATCTCACAACCCAATTCAACATGACCGCACTAAGCACGTGGAGGTATACCGAAATTTCATCAAACAGAACCTGGAAGAGCAGATTATTCAGTTCCCTTTTGTTAAATCTGAAGATCAGTTAGCTGACATTCTTACCAAAGCAGTTTCCAGTAGAAACATCAATGACTCACTTGACAAGTTAGGTGTTAGAGATATCTACACACCAACTTGAGGAGGAGTGTTGGCGTGAGTCCAACAACTAGCCAGTTATGGAAATCTTAGATTTAGGAATCCCTTCACTCAAGCGTCAAACATGATTGTAGCCGTAAATATTGTATAGATGAAAATTAGCTTCCTAAAAAAAAAAAGGGAAAAAGTTACGGTTTGACACTTACTAATCTATGTCATTATATTAATCTTGTTACATTTTAAATGAATCTTATTGTGTTTAACTTTAATTCTATCCAAAATTTTGAATTTTTTTAGTTTATCTAAATAAACCTCCTGCGCAATATATAGTAATTTTCTATAGTAAGTGGAACAACCATTTTTATCATAAACTCTTCCCTCTGTTTTATTTTTTACCACATTTTCTTCTTTAGGTTGTTTTCATGTCATCTAGTCTTATTCATGTGCTCTTCTTTTTGTCTAAATTGTGTCTACCTCTAGAAAGAGTGTTCCATCATATGAATATCTCTCTGATTTGACTTTTGAAGGTTCTTGGTTCAATTGGGCATCCACTTCAGCACACAGAAATCAAAATCGTAGATTTTGAAACTGGTGAAATTCTCCCTCCTGGCTCCAAGGGCATTCTTCAGGTTAGGGGGCCACAAGTGATGAAAGGTTATTACAAGGTAATATTAAATTGAAATATGTTCAGAATTTAAGCAATGAAAGCATAATGCTTCTAAAAAATGTTGGCGAATGTTCATATATTGTGCAGTTTTTACCTTTAGTATTGTAATCTTCTTTATTTATTTATTTATTTATTTATTTATTTATTTTTTATAAAGAGAAGGAAAGATAAAATCAAGAAATTTTAGGCATTACCCACAAGTGATTAACGAGTGAAATAAATACAGGTTAATTACACATTCTGGGAATGAACTATGATTAAGTGCTTGATTTGGTGTGTAAAGTTTAAAAATTCGCAATTAGACAAACTTTTCTTCATGTTGTAGTTTGCACCTATCACTGACTCCTTTAGTCAAACGGGTAATGTAGCAGAAAACATGTAATATGAATCCCCCACATGTATAACTTATATTGGCTGTTTTTTGCCATGTCATCCATTTGACTAATGAAGTTAGCAAGGTGTACAATTTGCTTAACAGAATGAAAGTTGGGGTATTTTATTGTGAATTTATCTTCTTCAAGCACCAAATTGACAAGTTCATTGTAATTCTAATACTAAATGTGCAACTAACCCATAAAGATGGTATAAAATTGACAATGCGTATAGCAAATCCTTGTGTCCTAAGCTATTTGTGGCATCTCTGATGATATATTTTGGTGTTTGTTTGAATTAGAATCCACTGGGTACAAAGCGAGTCCTAGATGAAGATGGTTGGCTAGACACTGGCGATATAGGTTGGATTGCTCCCCATCATTCCATAGGGCGAAGTCATCGATGTGGAGGTGTGATAGTTATTGAAGGACGCGCCAAGGACACCATTGTTCTTTCTTCCGGTATTACTTAAAGTCTCCTTAACTTGTATAACCCTGCAAGCATTTAATTTTTGGTTTTGATTTGGTCATTTAGGTCCTTTTTGCATGCCGTCTTATGTTTGTTCAGTTAGAGTATCGAATATATTATATTTTAACCATCCAATGTATATCTGTATGCACTCTTACTTTTTAGTGTGAGACCAGATTTATCTCTTTGCTGTTGATTTTCTTGTTATAACTTTGACTACTTAGGGACTCAATCTTGTAATTTCTGCATTTAATATGATTATAAATCTCTTCTTAGAATTTGGCATAATTTCAACAGCCATCAAACCTGATAAAAGTCACCCAGGCTCAGTTCATGTGGTTGGACAAATGCAGTTTTTAGTGGAGATTGTAGGGTTTAAGAGATAGTGCTCACTCTTTCTCTTCCTAGTTGGGAAAAAACTTATGTGATAGCACATTGCCAGTAGAAGTTTGTTAAGTTGAACTCTGATGCTGCAACCCTACCTTGCAGTCTTTTTTTTTCCCTTAAACTTTGTTGAACACTCATTTCCCATACTTTATTAGCTAATTCTTTGGAGAAAATAGGTGAAAATGTGGAACCTTTAGAGATTGAAGAAGCTGCCATAAGGAGTAGTCTTATTCAACAAATTGTTGTCATTGGCCAGGCAAGTTGGATGCCTTTCTTTCCACGATTTTACAAGTAGTTTCTTTTATTGAGCTACATGTATCATTTCCACCTTCTGCCTTGATTTACAAATTTTCATTGTTAATTGACATCTTCCATCCAGGATCAACGACGCCTTGCAGCTATTGTCGTCCCAAATAAAGATGAGGTAATCCAGGCAGCAAAAGAGTCCTCTATTGTAGATGCAGATGCCTCAGATCTTGACAGGGACACAATGACAAACCTGCTATATGAAGATTTGAGGAAGTGGTGATACTTCCGAACTCAGTTGAATTATATTTAGTTGGGATTTAAGGCCCTCTAGAAGTGCCATTTCCATCTCTCTTTTTTACTTTCTTCCTGTTGCAGTACTTAAGAGGCTGTTGTCTGACTTATTTCTCTTTCATGCAGGACCTCGGTGTGTTCATTTCGCATTGGATCTATCCTTGTTGTGGATGAACCTTTTACGGTAAGACTTTCATGCTGGCAGTAGCAATTCTGCATTTATTATGTTAGACTTAAGCATATACCCAATTTGTTGCAGATTGATAGTGGCTTAATGACCCCAACCATGAAAATCCAAAGAGAAAGAGTTGCAGCTAAATACAAGGAGGAAATAGCCCATCTCTACAAGTAAATTCCCTCTTGATAAATATGATTGGCGTGCTTGAAGACTGCATTTACTCTGCTTATTTAAGTTGCCACAATAAATCTGTATCCTTATGAAATTGTATATCCATCAAATCTTAACTGTTTGACTTTTCTTGGATTCAAGGAGAAACTGAGCTTGATTTTCATGATTGATTTCTGGCTTGATTATTTGTGTTTGAAATCGAGTTTGAATTGAGATTTTTTATAACTATTTTACAAATATTAAGGATAAAATTATAAATTAATAATTGATATAATCAAAACATATATTGAGTAAAAAATAATTATACTCATAAATTATTTGAATTGAATCTTAGAGTATCCAAATATGGCTTGCTGATAATATAAACTACTTGAGTTTTAAAATTGATTCTTGATCATGATCGAGTTCGAATAATTTGTATATGCATTAAAATTATAATTTACATTTTTGAATGAGATTAATTAATGGAGGAAAACTATTTTGGAACTAATTTTTTGTAGTAATTAAATGAAGCCTGCATCAATCTTATTGTTCAGATTTTACAAATAAAAGTTTAAATATAAATTAGAAAATGATTTTAAAAAAAATAGAGAGAGATGACCAATTAAATAAGTCAGTAGGTATAAAAAGAATTTTCTTTTTTTTATAGAATTACAATTATAATAAAGTATTAGACCTATAGAAATAACATAAATTAATCAAACAAATTAATATATATTTGAATTTATAATTTCATACGTGCTGAAAATTGAATCTGAGATTTATGAATTATAAAATAAAGAATTTCAATTAATTAATGATTATAAATAATTAAAAATATTATTTTAATCAAATTTTATATATTTAATGTATCATTTTCATCAAATTAAAAAATATGTTAATTATAAATGGGCTGGCAAAGGCGGAAAGGCCATAAGCCCATATTCCTCACCGTTGTCTTGGCTTCAACAATACAAGGAACGCGCAGCACAGCACGAAGAAATTTCCTTCTGCCTATAGCTCCATTGACAAGCAAAAGCTAATGTATGCCAATTTTTTACTATCTTCTGCAGCTAAAAAACTGTGCTAAGAATCATTCCGCCGCCTCCACCAAACAACTCCATGCCCATTTCATCAAACTTGGCCTAATCCATTTTGTCCCTTTACTCAATACTCTCTTAAATGTCTACGCCAAATGCAACCTGCTTCAAGATGCTCTCCAACTATTTGATGATATGCCCCAAAGAGATCATGTCTCATGGGCTACCATTCTCACTGCTCAAAATCAAGCCAACTTCTCCAACAAGACCCTCTCTATGTTCCCCTCCATGTTTTCTTTTGACAGGTTGTTGCCTGATGATTTTATTTTTGCTAGCCTTGTAAAGGCTTGTGGTAGCTTGGGGGCTATAAAACAAGGTAAACAAATTCATGGAAACTTTGTAGTGTCACCATTTTTTGATGATGATGTTGTTAAGTCATCTTTGGTTGATATGTATGCAAAATGTGGATTACCTGACGATGGTCGAGCAGTTTTCGATTCTATTAAGTTGAAAAATATGGCTTCTTGGACTGCTATGATATATGGTTATGCTAGAAAGGGGAGAAAAAAAGAGGCGCTGGAGTTGTTTTCCACGGTTCCTCTGAAAAATTTGTTTGCTTGGACTTGTTTGATATCTGGGTTAGTACAGAGTGGAAATGGGGTTGATGCATTTGGTTTGTTTATTGAGATGAGAAGAGAAGGCGTTAGTATAATTGATCCTCTTGTTCTTTCAAGCATAGTTGGTGCTTCTGCTAATTTAGCAATGTTGGAACTAGGAAAACAGGTTCATGGACTTGTTATACGGCTTGGATACGAGTCTTGCATGTTTATAAGCAATGCTCTTGTGGATATGTATGCAAAATGTAGTGATATATTGGCAGCAAGAGATGTTTTTAGTAGGATGTCACGAAGAGATGTTGTTTCTTGGACTTCGATAATTGTTGGGGCAGCTCAGCATGGTCAGGCTGAGGAAGCATTGTCCTTGTATGATAAGATGGTTTCGAATGGAGTAAAGCCGAATGAAGTGACCTTTGTTGGTTTGATTTATGCCTGTAGCCATGTCGGTTTAGTGAATAGAGGCAGTGAACTTTTTAATTCTATGATTGAAGACTATGGGATTTGTCCTTCCTTGCAGCATTACACATGTTTGCTGGATCTTCTTGGTCGATCTGGATACCTTGATGAGGCTGAAAATGTTATCAACTCAATGCCATTTAAGCCCGATGAACCTACATGGGCAGCATTGTTAAGTGCTTGTAAGCATTATGGAAATGCCAAAATGGCTATTAGGTTTGCCGACCATCTACTGAGCTTGAAACCTGAAGAACCTTCAACTTATATTCTGTTATCTAGTATTTATGCTAGTTCCAGTTTGTGGGAACATGCTTCGAAAGCAAGGCACTTGCTGGAAACTTTGGAAGTCAGAAAGGAACCGGGTTATAGCTACATCGATTTTGGCAGAGAAAGCGAATTGTTTTATGCTGGGGAAACATCTCATCCCATGAAGGAAGAGATTTTTGGTTTGCTGAAGGAATTGGAAGTAGAGATGAGAAGAAGAGGTTATGTTCCTGATACCAGCTCTGTTTTGCATAACACGGAAGACCAAGAGAAGGAGAGGCAACTATTTTGGCATAGTGAGAGGTTGGCTGTGGCTTATGGGCTTCTTAAATCTGTTCCAGGAACAGTTATACGAATAGTGAAGAATCTTCGTGTATGTGGAGATTGTCATACTGTCTTAAAATTCATTAGTGACATTGTGAAGAGAGAAATTGTTGTCCGAGATGCCAAAAGATATCACCATTTTAAAGATGGGAAGTGTTCATGCAATGACTTTTGGTGAATTCATTATACTTTTTTGGATTCCATTGTTTCCTCCGTCATTGTATTCTTTCTGCCTCTCATGGAGGGTGATTTCATTCTGTATGTTAATAGCATAATAATCTTCTCGGTGTTTCATTTTAAGAAAATTATGTAATACATCTTTAAATTTCATTAGAGTAAAGAGGATTATTATCATATAACAATCAAGCGCCTTGATTTAAAAAAAAAAAAAAAAAAAACCTTTTTTAAGATAAATTAAATACAAAATTTGATTCTTTGATTCTCTTTTTTAATGAAATATTTTTTAAAGATATATTTAAAAAAGGAATAATTATCTAATACATTATCAGGGAAATTTAAAACTTTATAAATAGAATTAGGAAAATAACATATATCTCATTTTATTCATATAGATCAAAAAAACGTTATCATAATTTTTTATAAAAACGACAATGCAATTTTGTTTTATGATATTGTGGAGACTAAATTACCTCCTTATTACGTTTCAGGTAAATAACATTGCTTGGTTACAAGACAAATCGAATTTAGTAAGAAATAAAAATTTAGAAATGATAATACCATCCTTCATAATTTATTCATATAGGGCTACAATACATGTATTTATAAATGTGAATTTCATCCTTTATCTTTAAAATTTTAAAAATAATTTTGACAAATAAAATAATTTTTCATGTTTCAAAATGGACAACTTTTGATAAATAATGCATTGACAGTTAGTTTTTTCATATACTATTTGTCTATCAACTATAAAGTAACATCTTATAAAAAAATAACATTTAAAATTGTACAAATTCTTAAAAATAGATTAAAATTGTTATTTTATTTTTAAAAGCTTGCATATTTTTAACATTTTTTATTAAATTAATATCCAATACATCGTCAATGAACTTCGTTGACTCCATAAGATAGATTACAATGATGACATGTGTCTTATTTTTTTTTATTTTTTTTACTTTCTTAATATTTTTAAAAAACATGTATTATCACTCTAATCACATTTGTGGAGTCAAAAAATTTTTACTCATGATGTGTTGAATAATAATCTATAAATCTATACACATTTATATTTTTTTCTAGTGAGCACGTGTAGAGATATTAATAAAGTTAAAATGCAATTAATAAACAAAGATAATTATCCAGCATATGTAATTTAAAAATATTAAAAAAATAAATAAAATTTGACATATAACATCATTTTAATTTTATTTATGAAATTAAATTTCATTAATAATATATTAGATAATTATTTTAAGTTTGTTGCAATAAGCCCATAAATTACTAGATATCCTAAATAATTGAAAAAAAATCCTAAATAATTATAATCAAACAAATGTGGGGAAAAAAAGGCCACGGAGGGCGGTTACATCACATAGAAAACTCAAAAATGGGGAATTTTCGAATTCTGTCCAATCTTAGGAAGCCATTTCAATATTTCAACGGATAACATCGTTGCAAAATTTACCTCAACTATCAAAATCCAACTGTGGAAAATTCAACAATGCGACAGCTAATTCTATGGATAATATTGCAGCCCACCACTATACCTTATCCAAGATTATAATTTCAAAAATATTTATTATGAGTGAAATTGTTCACACCAAATATATACATTTAATTTAGGATTATTATCATATACACTCCACAAACAATATTAAAAAAAATGTCTCATATTTTTTAGAAAATAATTTTAAAATTTTAAAAATTAAAAATAAATTAAGGGTGTTTGATAGTTTTTTAACCCCCATTTATCAAATTTATAAATTTTATTAAAAATGTATAGGAATAAGATAATAATATTTTAATTTATATATTTTTAGTTTTTTTGTTCTTAACTAGGTATTTTCGTTAAATTATATATATTTTTACAAAAGGTATTTTTATATATTAAGAACAATTAATCAGATTTTATTTGATTTTTTCCCTACAAAATGGATATGATCTTCACCTTTACTATTTTTTTTTTGTTCAAAAATTGATAAATGAAAATGAAAATAATATTACTTAAATTCGAATTTAAATTTTAAAATATGACATAATTCTTCACCTTGACTAATAGTATGTATACAAAATTTGCTTTCCCAATCACTAAAAATATCGTAGAGAGATAAGCTAAAATAATGCAATTTGACTCCGAAGTCATATGACATATCTTTTTTCTTTTCCTTTTTAATATGATATACTGATAATGCAAGCTAAATGCAATATTAATTGTTAATTTAAAAAACACAAAAATTTTTCTTTTTATTTTATTTAAAATTTATCTTATATAATATGAATAAAATTTTTAAACTTAACTGATAAGAATATTGAGATGACACATGTTTATTATTTAAAAAATTATTAAAGAATAAATGAGGTAAAAAAATTCTTAATCTTATCTTTTTAGGTGCAAAAATATTTAATTATATTTGTGATGTTAAAAAAATTTCATTATTAGTATCAAAACGAACTCTTTATTTATTTATAATTTATCAATTTTAACACTAAATATTCAAGATAAATCTCCCCAATAATTTAAATTATGAAATAAATAACATGTCGAACCAAATATAAAATAAATAAAGAATATACTAAAAATTGCATGATGAAATCATCACCAAAGCTACAGTAATAACAAAATTTTCTTATTTAAATGTCAATGAACGTGATGTGATAATTCCCACTTTTTCAAAATAATTGACATTAAAAGAATAAATAAATTGTTTTGACCTTCCCAATAACTTAGAATATCAAATATAGATAAATTTAAATAATCTCAAATTGATTTTATTAGTATTTTTTTTTTCATTTTCCTTTTAGTATTATAAACTTGTTTATTTTATTTAAATAAATAATTACAGTATATAACAATTGAATTAGTTGCAAACAAAATATATATTCATGAATTTAATTATTTATTATTTAAAAATATTTATTGCTAGAAAACATATATCCATAAATATGATCTTATTATTTGCATAATTTTAATTGCTAAACAAAATATTGTTTCATAATTTTACTCTTAATATGTATGATTTTACAATCAATTAAAAATTAATCTCTCCAATAATTTAAAAATAAAAAATGATTGTAGTTTGATTCGATCGTCACAAATTGTAGCAGCACATGTGTAGATATAAAATACTTCCAAAAATTAATTCTTAAATAATATTTTAATCACCACTCTCGTGATCACATCTCATCCTTCATAAAAAATAAATAAATAAATAAATCACATTCCGTCCGATCTTATCTCATCAAATCAGACATCTGACAGATATCTCTACATTGCCACGTGTGCCAATAGGGTCCCACTTCTGATCCAGCAAGATTCCATTGGACAAACACAACTGCCGCAGGTAATTATTCAGTAATACGTGTCAACTTTTAAACCGTTGGATGAGACTTATCCTGACATGGATATGGTTAACGCGAATCTCGATGCATTGCACCTAGACTCGTTGCACAGAGACAAAACCCATGGCCATGTTCAGACAAAAAAGCGTTGATGTAGGCATTAGCCAATTTTTGTTATTATAAATTACGGAGATTTTCCCGATGTCCAGTCAGTTACTCTGTTTCTATAAGAAAGCTTTTATAAAATAATTTGGTATTGAAAGAAAAAGGAAGAAGAGAGAGAGAGAGAGAGAGAGATTTTGCTATGGCGCCTACAGAAACTGGGTGTTGTAAGACTGCTGGACCAGGATATGGAACTCCATTGGAAGCCATGTCTGGTCCTAGAGAAGCTCTTATTTATGTTACTTGTGTTTATACTGGTACTTGTCTTTCCTTATTTCTTTTGTTACTTGTTTTCAATTGATACTCTGTTTTTCTTTTTTTTGGTTGTGATTTTTATGATATGTTGTTTGCAAGAATGGGGTTTTCTGCTTTTTCCAGTAAGTTTGAATAGTTTTTAATTTGATCCATGGATTCCTAGAATTATTGATTGCTATGTGTTCAATTCTCTATTTTTGGAAAATTGTAGAGAAATTTGTGTGGTTCTTTTTTTTTTTTAATAAAAAAGTTGCCTTTCCTCTCATTCTTCAACTTTTCCAAATAAAGGAAAGAAAACTCTTTTCATTTTTTTTTTTTTTACTTCTTTCCATTTCTTATATGTATGGTAGGGAGATTTTTTTTCTTTTATTTATTTATTTATTTTTGTATCTGCTATTAAAATTTCATATATCTATTCAACTCTTAAGATCATATTATTAAAAAAATTTTAAATTTATTTTTAAGGAGTCATTATATTTTTAAATTTTGATCATTAATGAAATGATATTATATGGGTGTTATATACAAATTTTTTAAATAAAAAGTTATTTTTTAAGTGTTTATTTAGATATAAATTAAATATTAAAAGCTTATTTGGGTATAAATTAAAAATAAAAAAATTTCGAATGTAAATTAAAAGTTAATGTTGAATGCAAAAAAAATATAAAAATTTATTTATATAATAAAGTGATAAAGTTTAGGGGGTGTTTTTGTTATTTTACCCTTTGTTTGTTGCTTAATACTTTTCTTCTTGTCCTGACTTGAGGCTCCATTTACTTTTATGAAAGTGACTGATGGAAAGTAATATCAATATTAAATAAAAAATTTCAATATGTTTGATGGAATGTAAAATGTTTTGTACAAGAGACTAGTAGTATCAGTTGTAGAGGAATATGAATTGTAGATAGGAATTTTTGGCGCTAGTCATTTTTTACACACAAGGAAAGTCTATGTTCTCTCCCTTCTCAATTCTTTAAAGAATTTTTAATCATAATTTTATTGTTTATGGCCTCACTTTCCCAAAAAAAATTCCCTCAGATAAAACATTCCATCCTAATTTGATTAAGTGGGAGTTATTTAATTATCCCAAGCGTCTGCTTGAATGTGAATTTTTGTGCTGTCTGTTAATGTAAATGACTTAAAACTAAGTCCTGTCATTTTAGCATCCTTTAAGCTGTGTTTTGCATTCACAAGGAACTGATTAATTCTTATAATTAGATATACCATCAATCAGTACTCTGCTTTGTTTCATCATTCATCTTGTGCATTTGATCCTTTACTTGAAACAGAACTTACTGTATGTGATTACTTATGTTTATCTTTGTGGTTATTTTGGGATAGTTTTCTTAGTTTTGAAGTTGTAAAAGGAGTTTTGAGTGGTTCAATATCTATGCAGGAACTGGAAGAGAGAAGCCTGATTTTCTGGCGACCGTTGACGTAGATCCGAACTCACCTACTTATTCTAAGGTCATACACAGGCTACCTGTGCCATATTTGGGTGATGAACTACATCACTCAGGGTGGAATGCATGCAGCTCTTGTCATGGAGATCCATCAGCAGATCGACGTTTTCTGATTCTGCCTTCATTGGTGTAAGAGACTATATTTTTTTTACTTTATTCTGGATTTATTTCCTTATTGGCTTTAACAAATATCATTACTGTGGTAAACTAAAGCAAGCAGAGAGGAGATTAGATATCAATGTAGCAAAAAAGGAACTGCTAATACAATTGAAAAGTTTGCCATTTAGGTTTCAGCGGAATATGTTTATGATAACCACACCGCTAAAATTAATGTGTTGGGGCCTGGCCTAATACAGACTGCTGAAGGTTATCGGTTGTGTTTACCTTTTTCGTTTCTTTCAAATAGTCAGTTTTGTTTTACATATATCCAGAAGGTGATGGGTATTTCTACCTATGATAGATGTATCTTTGTACGTCTTGTGAGATATGAATATTTGATGCAAATTTTCTTCAAGCTTTCTTCTTTGGTTGCATGCCTCTGCATACTGATTATATACTATCCATGTATTTTGAAACCATTTAAATTCTCATTTTTGATTTGATGGTGCTTTCTTGTATATGCCTTTCGTAATAGTTTGTTAATAGAATTGCTACTGAATTAAAATTGATCAACCTAGACATGTCTCTTTCAAACTGAATAAATGAATTATAAAGTCTATTTCTTACGTCATCTATCCTCTATAACGATGAACAATGTGTTTTCAATTGTAGCATTAGCTATTGAGATAGTAGAATTTTTGTTCTACAGACATATTGTAACTGTTCTACTTTCATGATATTAAGGTACCAAAATTTCCTTATATACTTTCTGCTTCTTTCAGATCTGGTAGAGTCTATGTGGTTGACACAAAGAAGAATCCCACGGCTCCCTCATTGCATAAAGTGGTGGAGACTGACGATATTGTTAAGAAGACAGGCCTAGCATATCCGCACACAGCCCACTGCCTTGCCTCTGGAGATATAATGCTGTCATGTCTTGGGGACAAAGATGGAAATGCCAAAGGAAGTGGATTTCTTCTCCTTGATTCCGAATTTAATGTGAAAGGAAGGTAAAGCAGAAAACCAAAAAAAGAAAAGAGGAAAATGATTGTGATAATTGAAATAATTGCTAACTGTGGTTTTTGGTGAATGATAATTATCGCTTGTGATTGAAGTGTGAAACAATTAGAATCAATCTCTTAGCTGCTATTGTGTTCTTCAGGTGGGAGAAACCAGGGCATAGTCCTCCGTTTGGCTATGACTTTTGGTACCAACCGCGACATAAAACAATGATCAGCTCATCATGGGGTGCTCCTGCGGCCTTCACCAAAGGTTTCAACCTTCAGGATATCGCAGACGGACTGTATGGGAGGCATCTCTTTGTGTATAGCTGGCCTGATGGTGAATTGAAACAAACGCTGGATCTGGGTGACACTGGTCTCATACCATTAGAGGTGTATTACATGTTACATCTTTGTTTTCAAGACTAGATTTTGCTTAAAGATGATATGTAGTCCTGTTTCATTTTCATTGTTATAATGATATGGCAAGGCCCTGCATTCACTGTATGTAATTTTGTCATTTCTATGCAGATAAGATTTCTGCACGATCCCTCTAAAGATACAGGGTATGTTGGGTGTGCCTTGACAGGTAACATGGTGCGTTTCTTCAGAACAGAAGATGGATCATGGAGCCATGAGGTTTGCGCATAAATAACTTTACTGTTGTGTTTCTGTGTGACCTTGTATTACTATGCAGTTTCATAGCCTTTTTTTATTTATTTATTTATACTGTTGTATTCTCATTAATGACTTTTGCAAGTCTTTGCATTCCACAAGCCTAATAAGATCCTTGTCAACATCTACAGGTGGCAATCTCAGTGAAACCATTGAAGGTGCAAAACTGGATTCTTCCTGAAATGCCTGGCCTTATAACCGACTTTCTAATCTCTCTCGATGATCGTTTTCTGTATTTTGTCAACTGGCTTCATGGAGATGTCCGACAATACAATATCGAAGACCCTAAAAATCCTGTCTTGGCTGGCCAAGTATGGGTTGGAGGACTGATTCAAAATGGAAGCCCTGTAGTGGCTGTCACAGAAGATGGACAAACATGGCAACCCAATGTTCCTGAGATCCAGGTCAGTTCTGATATTCATGTTACTTATAAATTAGTTGTGATATTGTTGACATTGTTTTGGAAGTTAGAAAGCTAGATTGTCTAACCATTATCACTGCAGAAAACCTTTTTCATAACTTAATTGTGAGGTGGTAAACTTCATACTCTTCTTTACAGGGACATCGTCTGAGAGGGGGACCTCAGATGATCCAGTTGAGCTTAGATGGGAAGCGGCTATACGTAACCAACTCACTGTTCAGCGCATGGGATCGCCAGTTCTACCCTGAACTTGTGGAGAAGGGTTCCCACATGCTACAGATTGATGTTGACACCGAGAAAGGTGGTCTTACAATAAACCCATACTTTTTTGTTGACTTTGGAGCTGAACCTGATGGCCCTTCTCTGGCCCATGAGATGAGATATCCAGGTGGTGATTGCACTTCAGATATCTGGATTTAAGCATTCTGAGCCAATTTAGCAGTGAAGAATCATGAGCAGGAATAAATAAATAAATGCTATTCCGGTGACAACATTTGAAAGATATAGTCCTTGTAACAGTAAACTGTACACCAGCACATTAATGTAAAATTATAAACATCTGAAACTGGTCAATAAAGAGTCTTACCTGTGTTAATTACTTCATGGAAGTGGCATTTTCATGGGAATGTGATTTCTGAGAATAGTTCTATTGCACAATGTGCATGGTTAGTATCTGTGCAGGTAATGGACAAAACGTGCGAGGCCTGATATGGTCATATCATATCAAAATCTGATAAAGAAGAGTCTGTTAAAGAAAACTGACAGGAATTCCATAGGTAGACTCTGAAAGAACAAGGTAACTGTTGCCAGAATCCTCGTAATTGGCAGGATTTTCAGACTCTTGAAGAAGCTAATTATGAAAATGCTGTCTCTAGGAATCAACCGTCTTCCAATAATAGGAATGATGGAAAATGAGATCTCTATCACAGAAGGAACACCATTCTCTTCTAATGAAATTTACCCATTTGTTTGTGCTAGAATCTAAAAATTTCACTGATTTTACATTAATTTACATTATAAAATCTAAAAATTTCACTGATTTTCTAGTAATTTATATGAGTTTTTGCTAATTTCTTTTCTTTGCTTGTGCAAAGCAAAAGAAAAAAAAAATCTACATTGATAGCAAGTAATTGCCCTTTTGAACTTAATTTAATTTTGATCTATTAGCATAAAAAATTGAATAATTTGTCTTAAATTTTTATATTTTGCAGGACAAATAGGTTTTTTCCTTAATCATATGTTAAATAAATTGTTAAGAATTTAAATCTTAGACTATTTTATCTTTAAACCACTTGAAATAATTATACCTTAAATAATCAAAATCAAGCAAATATTCAAGCAAAAATTAAAAAAAAAATGGTAAAGGTATAAGCTTGAAAGGGTTTCTTACTTCTAATTTATTTTTATTTGTTTTATAAACATTTTAAAAAAAACACCATGTTATTAACCTATCATATAAAATTTATTAGATTTATGAGAAATGTTATTTATTGTTACTCACCTATCATTTGTTTATGAGTTTTTTTTACATCTATTTATTTTTTTGTTACTCGTCATTTTTTAGTTTCCTATAAAAGTATATATCTCTAAGTTCCTTGCTTATATAGTAGTTATTTTATTATTTGCTAAAAAATATTAAATATTGTTGTGGATGATGAAAAAAATAATAAATAAAATAAAAATTAATAAAAGTGCACTACGTGGCGTACAAATAAATTAGACAGGAGAGACGTTTCTACTCATTAAATATTTAATTAAAGACAGAATTAATCTCTATAAATAGAGGAACATGTATGATCCATGGAACGAAATTTTTATTTACTTTATAGAAACTCTGTCAAATTTTCTTTTGACCTAAGTATTGGAGTGCTTACACAGAGAATAACCTCTGTGTCTCTCTGATCATTCATTTTTTACAGAGTTTTCGGTAGCACGTGATAAGAAAATCAAAGTGAGGACGTGAGTAAGACATAATCATTGTATTTGACAACAATAAATATAAAAAATAAAATGACAAACAATAGCATTTACTATGTTTGAAAAAAAAGGAGATTAAATTATATTTCTTGAGCATTATTTGAAATGATCATATCCTAAGCAAATTTTATGTGTATGAAACTCTGGGTTTCCATTATTGCATTCTTTCTCAAGCCACAAGCTTTTAATAGTATTTTAATAAAAATAGTCTCGTGAAAAATAAAAATTGAACTACACAATAATCCTTTCTTAATTTATTACATGGATCAGAAACTAAATCATGTTTTTTTAAGACATAATAATTGTTGCTATCATTTTTAATTAAATAGTTGGATCGATGGATTTGTTCATGAATCCAATTGGATTTAAGTCATATATATGAATAAATTATATATAAATTCAAGTTGGGCCCAAATAGTTTATTAGGACTTCATTTTTAATTCAATCCTATTTTTAAATTTATTATGTAAATCCGGACATGATTTGACCCGACACCGGTCCAAAACAGCATAAATTTTCTTAAACAATCACATAAAAGGCTTAAGCTCTTAAAAAAGACTGAAAAAGAGTGCGAAAGAATACTGAATAAAGAGTTAATCTTAATTAGTAAAATATAAACAATAATTACAGTCTTAAGTATAAAATTATGAGGCAACAGATGGACTTCAGGCCGGGCCGAGCCTATGTTTCAAAGAACAAAGCTTGGACTCGGCCCAATATTTTATCATGCAAAATTTTTTTATCTAAATTTAATTATTAAATTTAATATAAATTTTCCAGTTTAATTAATTTACTTAATCTATGAATAGGTACGTATGAGTCATATTATAAGGATTTGATTAACGGTTGATAATAATATTTATTCGAAAAAAATAAATCAATCATTCATTGTATCAATATATATTTTTATGTATATTAAAATTTTAATTTTTTATAGTAAGAAATAAAAAAAATCATTTTGAGACAAGACGTACCTTAAAGTTCTAATATTGATTGAAATTTCGTTGTCACGTCAACAGCGAGTGTGGGCAATTATTATAAACTTCATTTCATTTAATGATTTTTTTCTTTAAATTGATTAGCCACATGTCAACTTGTTATGTAATGTGTTATGGTCCCTTACTGGGTATCGAGTTGGGCCTTAGAAGGGAGAAATTTTGGTCAATCCTGTAGGGTGATTTGCCTTTCTTTCTATCTATTATGAATATCTAAAGGTTGAGAGTTCAATGGCTGAAAAAACTCTTTGCTCTCAATAACAAGTTTAGGGTGAAAATTTTCTCTCTTTTTTCATTCTACAATCATTTTTTAAATACAAATCAGTTCACTCTATTTTTTTTGATGCATGGAGCAATACAAGGAACTAACATAAACATGGACTTAATGACCTACAAGCTGAACTGAAAATAACAGAAATAAAAGGAACTGATTAACAAACATGGACTAAGTGGCCTACATGCTTAAATGCTGAAATGTATCAACTAACTCTTAAAATTTAGGCACCTTGTGAAAGAACCAGTCATCCCAACTTCCACTGCTACTCAGCCTTCTTGAACTTGCCATGTGTTTTTCTCTGATAGGTTTGAGCAAATGGAATAAGCTGAAATCCCTCAATTTGTTGTTGCGGTTTTGAACTCCTAACATCATTCCCCCCTTCCAAATGGCGCTTGACCACGAGTGCAAATTCTGGATGCTTGGAGATGATGTTGTTTGCAAATTCCCATGATGCATCAGCTGGTGATAAACCTTCCCAATGGACAAGGATTTGAGTTGCTCCTTGCACCTTCTTAGAGTCCAAAATAGCTTTAGGAGTGGGAACAATTTCACCTTGATAAACTGAAGGGACATCTGGACTGCATTCAATATTGGATCCGTGATACTTCTTTAAACAAGAAACATGAAAGACGGGGTGAATTTTTGCAGTCGAAGGAAGCGTGAGGCGATAAGCAACTTCTCCAATTTTTGCTTCCACTGGGAAAGGTCCGTAAAACCTGGGTGATAACTTCCTGTTCCTCTTAGATGCCACACTTATTCGACGATAGGGCTGTAGTTTTAGAAGCACTAAATCCTCCACCTGGAATTGAACTTCACAATGATGGTGGTCATAAGTGGCTTTCATCATTTGCTGAGCTTGTAACAATCTGTCTCGCAAGTCTTTTAGTCTCATGTCTATAGCTTGTAGTTCTTGGTCAACGGCTTCCAAGTGAGCTGCTCCAGGACAGTAATTGAGAAGGTGTGGCGGGGGTCTGCCATAGACAACTTCAAAAAGAGAAGTTCTAAGAGTTGAGTGGTAGCTTGTATTATAGCAATATTCTGCCCAAGAAAGCCAAGACATCCATTTGCGAGGTTAATCACTAGTGAAGCAGCGAAGATACATTTGAATGGTCCGATTAACCACTTCGGTCTGTCCATCACTTTGTGGATGATATGCCGAACTAAAACTCAATGTGGTGCCACTTAACTTAAAGAGTTCAGTCCAAAAAGAGCTTGTAAAAGTGACATCTCTATCACTAACAATTATTTCAGGTAATCCATGCAACTTGAATATGTTATCAAAGAAAACTCTTGCTACAGAGACAGTCGAATAGGAATGAGCCATAGGAATGAAATGTGCATATTTTGAGAATCTATCTACCACCACTAAAAAGACTGTTTTCCCATAAGAATTAGGTAAAGAATCAATAAAATCCATGAAAACATCTGTCCATACTTGAATTGGAACAGGAAGGGGTTGTAAAAGGCCTGCTGGTTGGAGATGTTCAGATTTATTCCTTTGACAAGTTACACAAGCTCGAACATAATCCCGGATGTGTTGTTTCATGCCAGCCCAATAAAAGTCTGTAGAGATTCGATGGAGAGTTTTTTGGTAGCCTTCATGGTGTTGGTTGTGTAATGCCGAAAGGATAGATTGAACAATAGGGGATGTGGGCTGCAGGTAAGCTCGTTTTTTGAAGAATATCAAACCTTCCTTGTACGACCATGTAGGTGGCATGTTCCCAGCTTTGATCTTGTGCACCAATTCTTGTAGAACTAGGGAGTTGGCAATTTCCACTTCAAGTGCTTGAAAAGGGTAGGTAGTGGCATGGAAATAGTAGAAATTGTACCAGTATCTTCATCTCTGTGAGACAAGGCATCAGCAACCTTGTTTTCTCTACCAGCTCTATATTCTACCGTAAAATCAAAACCAAGAAGTTTTCTAAGCCATTATTGCTGTGGGGATGTGGAAATTCGTTGTTCCAGCAAGTATTTGAGACTGAAGTGGTTAGTACGAATTAAAAACCTTCTCCCCACAGGTAAGACCTCCAGTGTTTGACTGCTCTTGTGAGACCAATAAGTTCCTTTTCATATGTAGGAATCTTGAGATGCCGTTGGGCAAATGGGCGACTGTAGAAGGCAATAGGTCGCCCCTCTTGTTGCAACACTGCTCCTAGACCAGAATCAGAGGCATCACACTCTACCACGAATGGTTGATCAAAGTTTGGAAGAGCCAACACTGGCGTAGTTGTCATAGTAGTCTTTAAAATCTCAAAAGCAAGTCGAGCCTCATTCGTCCAAAGAAAAGAGTTTTTTCGTAACATATTGGTTAGAGGAGCTGCAATCATCCCATAATTTGGCACAAACTTTCTGTAGTAATCAGTCAATCCCAAAAAGCCTCTGAGAGCTTTGGTGGTGGTGGGCATCAGCCAATGTAGCATAGCCTCAATTTTTTGATTATCGGCTTTGACTCTTTCAGCTGAAATAATATAGCCAAGATATGCAATCTGAGATTGAGCAAATAAGCATTTAGTTTCCTTCAGAAATAATGAATGCTGATGTAGTAATGAGAAAACCACTCTAAGTTGGTGCAAATGTTCTGCCCATGTACTAAAAAAAACCACTCTAAGGTGGTGCAAATCTGTATATAAGGATGTCATAAAAAAAAAAAACAAGAACGAATTTACGCAAATAGTGCTGGAACACATCATTCATGAGAGCTTGAAAGGTTGAAGGTGCATTTGTTAAACCGAAGGGCATCACCAAGAATTCGAAGTGGCCATGGTGCGTCCGAAAAGCAATTTTCTCAACATCTACTGGATGCATGCGAACTTGGTGGTAACCAGATCTGAGATCCAATTTGGAAAAGTAGCAAGCCCCATGTAGTTCTTCTAATAATTCATCAATGACAAGGATAAAAAATTTATCATTGACAGTTTTATCATTCAAGGAACGATAATCAATGCAAATGCGCCATGTATTGTCTGCCTTTTTCACCAATAAAACTGGAGAAGAGAATGAAGAGTGGCTAGGCCTGATAATACCTTGTTGGAGCATCTCTTAACATTGTTTTTCTATTTCATCTTTCTGCATATGAGGATACCGGTATGGTCTGACCACCACAGGGCTTGTTCCTAGTTGAAGAAAAATGCGATGATCATAATTCCGAGAAGGTGGTAAGCCAGTTGGACTTTGAAAAATTGCCCGAAATTTTGTCAACAATCTTTTTAATTGAATTTCTTTTTCTGCTTCAAGTTTGAGTGTCGAGACAGAAGGTGGAAGTTGTTGCTTGAAGCCCATATAATTCTACGGGTTTGCCTCTCCACATATATTCCATTCGCATGATTGCAAAGTTCCAATGGATTTGTCCCAAAGTTTTTAACCAATTCACACCTAACACAGCTCCAAAACCACATAAAGGAAGTAAAAATAAATCAAATGGAAATTGTTGGTTACCCAATTGAATAGAAAGCTGTTTGCAAACTCCAGGACTGCTAAGCCTCTCTCCATTGGCTACTGTGACTTGAAGATTGGATTTTGTTTCTATAGTAACATGTAGCTTGCGAATGAGGGACTCATCAACAAAACTATGTGTGGATCCAGAGTCAATCAAAATCACTAGTGACTGGCCATTGATCTTCCTTTCCACCTGCATGGTTTGCGAAGTCTAGGTGCCAGAGATGGTATGGAATGATATTTCTGGATCAACAGTTTGACTCTCTGGTTCATCATCTTCTTCAATTCCTTCCAGCCAAAAGAGCTTTTTGCATTTATGTCCCATTTCATAGCGTTCGTCACAGTTAAAACACAGCCCTTTGCTCTTGCGATCATTCATTTCTGCTCAAGAGATTCGCTTGACAAATGGAACCTTAGGTGCTCCACTACCTGCTCCTTTTTGAAATGGATGCTCTTCTACCTTATCCTTTCCATGTCTACGCTCATAAAGTCGGGCAAGGCTCATTGCAGTGGTTAAATCAGTTGGTTGTTGTACTTCAACATCTACCGCAATAGCTTCAAGCAAACCACTGATAAAGATAGCCATCTCTTGCTCAGAGGTTAGGGAGGGTACTTGTGCGGACAACTTTTCAAATTGACGTTGGTAGGCTTCCACAGTCCCTGTTTGTTTTAATTTGGATAATTCACCTACTTTGTTGCTTTGTAACGCTGGCCCAAAACGTAAGTTGCATTGGTGCTTGAAAACTTGTCAAGTCAAACGCGGCTTATCTCGTTGCAACTTAAGATACCAGAGTTGGGCATCTCCTTCCAGGTGAAATGAGGCGAGAGATACCTTTTCTTCATCCAAGGTCCGTTGATGAAGAAAAAAATTTTCACAATGACTCAACCAAACAAGAGGATCATCATTACCATCAAAACGTGGGAAATCAAGTTTTGTATACCTGGGAACGAAGTTTCCACCATCACCATTGTTTATCCCAGAATTATTTCTAGGACCGTGACCATCTCGGTTATGATTGGCTTCGCTGGAACTTCCTTCAATTCGCCCTTGTTGCAGCGTTTGAGTAAGCTGTTGTATTTGGACAGCCATATCTTGTTGTCTGGCTTCCGAAGCAGCTTTCTCTGCCTTGTACATGGTAAGGAATTCCTCAAATTGCTCCTGTAAGGAACGTTTTTTCTCCCATAACTCCCTGCTCTGATACTAATATGTTATGGTCCCTTACTTGGGATCGAGTTACGGGCCTTGGAAGAGAGAAATCTTGGTCAACCCTGTAGGGTGATTTGACTTTCTCCCTACCTATTATGAATATCTAAAGGTTGAGAGCTCAATGGCTGAGAGAACTCTCTGATCTCAATAACAAGTTTGGGTGAAAATTTTCTCTCCTTTTTCATTCCACAATCATTCTTTGAATACAAATCAGTTCACCCTATTTTTTCTAATGCATGGAGCAATACAAGGAACTAACATAAACGTGGACTTAATGGCCTACAAGCTGAACTGAAAATAACAGAAATAAAAGGAACTGATTAACAAACATGGACTAAGTGGCCTACATGCTTAAATGTTGAAATGTATTAACTAACTCCTAAAATTCAGGCACCTTGTGAAAGAACCAGTCATCCCAACTTCCACTGCTACTCAGCCTTCTTGAACTTGCCATGTGTTTTTCTCTAATAGGTTTGAGCAAATGAAATAAGCTGAAATCCCTCAATTTGTTGTTGCGGTTCTGAACTCCTAACATAATGTCTAACGTTTTTCAATATAAATGTTGTCAAGTATATTCACTCGTCGACGTTTTTATTATGTTTTTTATATTAATTTATTTTTATGAATTAATTTATATTTTTAATTAAATTTAAATTTAAAATTAAATTTTAACTTAATAAAAAAAATATTTAATGAATTTTAACAATTAACAACCTTTTCTATATTATATAAATAAAATTTATATAGTAAAAATCAGAATATACAAATAAAGCAACAAGTTATCGCAGTAATGATAAGTTTTTTGAGCTCAAACTGTATAATAATACGATAAACAATCTTTTCTTAATTTATTGCATGAAATAGTACACTAAGACTTGCTTTTTAAGAACTTAATAATTGTTGTTTTCATTTTTGCAGGGTAAAGGTGTGTCATGTTTCTAACAATTTTAATGATTCTATTTACCGATGACAATAATAATGCGAAAAACATAAATCAATCATTGTATTAATATATATTTTATATATTAAAAATTTACTTTTTTATAAGAAAAATCATTTTCAGACAAGACATAAGTATCAACATGGAAATATTAATATCGATTGAAAACTCCGTTTGTCACATCCACAACGTGTGTAAACCGTTACTAAAAGCTCCATTTACATTTAATATTTATTTTCTTTAATTTGATTAGTGATGTGTTAACCTGTTCCATAAAGTTTACTACAATTTAGCGATGTTTTTCAATATAAATTCCGTTAACTATATTCACTTAATGGGGTTTATATTATTGATTTTTAATGTTATTTTTTAATAATATGTATTAAAATTAATTTTAAATATTAAATTTAATTTAATAAATATATATTTAACGGATTCAATTAACGAATATTTTTTATTTTATATAAATAGAATTCAAATAGTAAAAATCATAATATACAAATAAGATAGCAGCAGTTGGACTAGTAATAGCTTTTTAAACTTAAACTATGTTGTAATATAATATATTAATATTTTAATTGTATCGATAGTAATCCTGTGGAAAAACAAAAATAAAATGATAGAACGATCCTTTCTTAATTTATTGCATGAAGTATAATACTAAATCATGTCATTTTTAGGATGTGTGGGTTATAGCCCTAACAATTATAAGGATTTGATTTACCGTTGATAATTATAATAAAAAAAATATAAATCAATCTCTGTATCAATATATATATATATATATATATATTTATATGAATTAAAATTTTAATTTTAATTTTTAGTTATAGAAAAATTATTTTTAGGCAAGATGTATATTAGAAGTCTCAACATGAAAAAATTAACATTAATTGAAACTTCGTTGTTTTTTTACGTACATAGTGTATGGACAGTGACTAAATGCTTCGTTGCATTTATTGATGATAGCGGTAAGTGCGAGCTGGAAAGGTGTCTAGGTAGACGATCCGGCGACGGAGCAGGAAAGCTCGGCAGTGGGGAGTGCAGAGAGGAAACAAGGCAGGAAGCTTGATAAAGCAAGAGAGGGCAATAGGGTGGAGCTTGAATGGGAGATGTGCATGGTGGTGCAAGCAGTGGTTCACGGCAACGAGCGTGCGGTGGAAACAGTCCCCCCTCCTTTTTTTTTTTTTTTTTTTGATTTGATAAACATTTCAAATCAAATTATTTCTCTAAGAAACTTATTCTAATAAAATTCTTTTTTTTTAAGTTTTATTTTTATTTAATTATCTTCATAATCATATTTAAATTAATCTACCTAATTATAATTCAAATTAGTGTACTAATCTTAATTTATTTATTTATAATCAAATTATCCTATACTAAATTCTAAATTAGCAATCCAAAATTAATCCTAAAATTGATAATTGTCCTAATAGTAATTATATTATTAAAATTAAAATTAATCTACAACCTAATTACACATGTATCTCAACTATAATCATCTTAAAAATGCCTAAATTAAATCCTAATAATCATAATCTAAAGTTGATCTTTTAAAATCTAAAATAAACAATAATATAAATTTATCCTATCCAAAATACTTATCCTAACTAAGAATATCCTAGTTTAATCAAATAATAATAGCCCTAATATAAACTTAATTTTAATTAATTAATAATCTATAAATAATTAAATAATTCTTATATTAATTCTAATTAAATAACAATCCTAAAGTAATTATCCTAATCCTAAATCAAATTACGATAATTAATCAAATTACAAAAAATTGTCAAACTAAATCAAATAATCAATACAAATTACCTAATTAACTAAATTAATTTTAACATTAATTATGACACTACAAATTAAGACCCTAGACAAAATAGATTGTGTACAATATTCACTTCGTGGTGTTTTTATCACCATTTTTATATTAATTTATTTTTATGAATTAATTTAAATTTATTAATTTAACTTTTTTTAATTATATGCAGTAAAATTCATTTTAAATTTGAATTTAAAAATAAAATTTTAACTTAATAAATGAGTTTTTAGCTGATTTAGATAATTAATGAGTATTTCTTTTATTATATGAGTAGAGTTCATATAATAAAAATTCAAAATATATGAGTAAGATAATAAGCTGTTGCAATATTTGCTTTTTGAGTTTAAACTATATGGTAATATAATATCAACTTTTAATAGTAGTCTCGCGGAAAAACAAAAATTAAATAATATAACAATCATTTCTTAATTTATTGCATGAAATAGAACATAAAACATGATTCTTAAGACTTAATAATCGTTGTTATCATTTATAATTAAATGCAGAATTTTAATTATATTTATATATATGTATATATATTTTAAACTTTTACTTGTTTATAATAAAAAAATCATTTTCAAACAAGACGTCCAATAAATAGTTTCAACAACGATAAAATTAATATTGATTGAAAACTTTGTTGTCACATTTACAACTGAACCATCATAATAAACTCTATTTTCATTTAATGATTTACTACAATTTGGCGACTTTTTCCTAGATAAATGCCGCAAAGTATTAGTGACGTTTTTATTATGATCTTTAAAATTAATTTATTTTTATGAGGTAATGTAAATTTTTTAATTTAAAATTTTTAATAATATAAATTAAAATTGATTTTAAATTTAAATTTGAATGTTAAATTTAAATTTAATAAAAAATATTTAATTGATTCATATAGTTAATAAGTATTTATTTATATTATATGGATAATATTCAAATAGTAAAAATTAAAATATATAGATAAAATAGTGAATTGTTGTATTAATAACAATATTTTGAGCTCAAGCTACGGAATAATATAATATATTGATAATTTAACAGTATTAATAATAGTCTTGTGAAAAATAAAAATAAAATGATACAACAATCTTTTCTTAATTTATTGCATAAAATAAAATATTAAATCATTTTTTACACTTAGTAATTGCTATTATTAATTTCAATTAAATGCAGAATCCATGGGTCATAGCTTTAATAATTATAAAAATATTTTGATATGACATTCGAATGGACACTGAATATAAGCTCTGTGTCCATTTAACGATTTTATTTTCTTTGAATTGATTTAGCCGCGTGTCCGTCTGTATCTACCTCGGAAGTCTCCTACAATTGTTTGAATAAAATATAATATATATATATATATATATATATATATATATATATATATATCTGCTTGAAGTCTACTTAAATCAACTATGCGGTCATATTAATTTCTTAATTCTTTTTTTCAATAAATGAGTATTTTTATCACATATATGTAAATCAATCATTTTATCACATGATCAATTTGCCTTCGTGCTTCTGCAAGTAATATAAGGAAACTTCCAAAAACGAAAATGGTATCCTTTGCAGCTTGAAAACAAGCTCTAACTCATTCTTTGTTCAATCCTTTTTTTTTTCTTTAATTTATTGATCCCTTTGTCTGCAATGAGATTTCAGTTCTGGGTAAGAGAGTTTTGTGTTGGAAAGCCCGTCAAGAGCAAATGGAGAGACCTGTCAGGAAGAAACGATAGCAGCAATCTAAACTGGTTTGTCGTGATTTTGTCCATTGTTTTATTCTTTTCGCTACTCTGTCTCAATCTGTTTTGCTTTGGGAAGATGGTGGAGATCTTTTATTTCTCTAGCAGCCATACCTCGAAGTATCAGCCAATTTATTTTACTACAAATTCAAGTGATGCTAAAACGTCGTTAGACAACTCAGAAGATAAGATTTCCCGTTTAGCTGGTGAAAATTCTAGCAGGGAGCTAAGGAAGAATAAAGATTTATGCTCGGGTCGGTACATTTATATTCATGATCTTCCTAAGAAATTCAATGAAGATGTGCTGAAAGATTGTGAGCGGATTACCAAGGCTACTGATAAAACCAGTATGTGCACATATATAAAAAACTATGGCTTAGGTCTTCAGATTGAAAATTCTGATGCCTTGGGTTTTTGGAAGAGCGGTTGGTTTTCGACATACCACTTCATACTAGAGGTTATTTTCCATAACAGAATGAAGAAATACGAGTGCTTAACCAATGATTCGACTATCGCCTCTGCTGTTTATGTGCCATATTATGCTGGTCTGGATCTTCGTCGCTATGTATGGGGATTCAATACTTCTATGAGAGATTCATCAGGTCTTGAGTTGGTTAAATGGCTTGCAGGAAAACCTGAATGGAAAAGAATGTGGGGCAAGGATCATTTCTTGGTCACAGGGAGGCTTGCTCGCGATTTCAGGAGACAATCAGACTTGAAGTCTTCTTGGGGTAGCAAGTTCAGGTTCCTGCCAGAGTCTGAGAACATGTCGATGTTAACAGTAGAATCTGGATCCTGGAAAAATGACTTTGCTGTACCTTATCCCACATACTTCCATCCTTCAACAGATAAGGAGGTTTTTCAATTGCAGGAACTCATGAGAAGACAAAACCGGCCTTACTTATTTTCTTTTGCTGGTGCCCCAAGATTCAGACAGAAAGGCTTAATAAGGAATGAGATTATCAGCCAATGCCAAGCTTCAAATAAGTTGTGCTATTTACTAGACTGTGGTTCCATTGAGCGTAAATGTGATGATCCAGTTAATGTGATGAAGGTGTTTCGAAGTTCAGTGTTTTGCTTGCAGCCCCCTGGGGACTCACTGACAAGAAGATCAATATTTGATTCCATTTTGGCTGGTTGTATTCCAGTCTTCTTCCATCCAGGGAGTGCTTATTCACAATATGTATGGCATTTACCAAAGAACTATACCAAGTATTCTGTGTTTATACCATCAAGGAGTTTGAGACTAGGAACAGTTAGCATCAACCGGACATTGCTTCAAGTTTCCAAGGATGAAGAATTGGAAATGAGAGAAGAGGTCATAAGATTGATTCCAAGGATTATTTATGCCCATCCCCTTTCTAGATTGCAGACTCTGGAAGATGCATTTGATTTAGCAATCAAGGGAATTCTGAAGACAATAGACACATTAAGAAAATTGTGATTAATTAGTCAATTAGGGGAAGTAGCCTCTGATTAGAAATTAGAAAATGATTTTTTAATTTTAAAGTTTTAAAATATAGTATGTGAAGATTTTTTTATTGTAAACTCAATTGAAAAATGGTCAATATACATATTTACATTAAAAGCTTGTGGCGAGAAAGAACGTAATTAAAGAAGCTCGAATTTCATATATATATTTCAAATATTTTAAAACTAAAAATATGATTATTTCAAATAATATTCCAGATCATATGATCAAATTTTAGTAATTTATTTTGTTCACCGATCTATACCACTGCCACCATTAGTGCTAACCTTAAGCCAGCAATGTATAGCACAATCTCGATTAGCCCTCCAAAGTTGACTTGTTATTGTATAGCCAATGGGGAGGACATAATCCTCCAACTTCATAAAAATCATAATAACAATCACAGTTATGCTTAAAATGATAAAATTGCTTGACAGGCGTGAGAGTTCCATTCCAAAAGAAAATAATTTATACAATAAATGAATATTTAATAAATTTGAATGGTTAACGGATATTTTTATATTTATGAATAAAATTTGCATAGTAAAAAAATTTAAATATTCGAATTGTTAATTCAATTCAAATATTATAAAATATAATTAATTAAATTCAGGATAGATAATCCGTGAAAAGACATCCAATGAAAGTCCATCACCACAAAGCAAAAAAACATCAACATATTTGATTGCCTAGTGTAGTTGGAACTATATATTATAAGTTCTTCCTGCAATTTTTCCTTTTAATATGTAAGGTATCAGATATTTTGAATCCTTGTGGCTAGATCTGAGGATCAAGACCGCCAATGGAACACGCGGCTCTTTGTTTAATGCAATTTTGGACATTAAGTTTTCTAATTTCTGACCATCTCTTAGAATACATAATAAACATATTCGTCCTCCATGTTTAAACTACCATGGCAGCTGTCAATTGTCAAGTAGTTATTAATCTTTTATCCAACTTGTTCATACTCTCCCGTTGACTGAGAATGTGTCATCTCAATTTGAAGCACAAACAAAGCCGTCATCATCTTCATTTTCCAAACTCTTTTCATCAAATTAATTGTTCATTTTCCATACCAAAGATGGCAAAGCCATGGCTAACTCTCCATGCAGCAGAGCTTTCCTTGCTTTTAGCCATGGTTTACTATGTCCACTCAGTGGTCCTCATCTGTCATCAGCTTTTCCTCTCATACCATTTAACATTGCTGGTATCTTTTCTATCAGCACTTTTCTGCTTCGTTATCATCTCCAATTGCCTGGAAATGGAAAAATCATTTCCCAACCTCTATTGGCACCATTTATTGTTTGTATCAGCTCATCTTACCACAGTTTGCGAGAGCAACGACCAGGACTTAGCAACAGGGAACTTAATATTTCTCTTGGGAGTCTTGTTTCTTTCGTTTTATACCATATACAGTTGGTACGTTGGTTTGAAGAAAGCCCAAGATCAGCAAAGAAATGATTCATCAGAAGAAAATTATGTTCCTCTTCTGATAGAGATCTCATTTTCCTTCATGGCCAACAGAATTGCTATGATAGGAAGAGGGTTGATTCCTAGAGACAGCATTTTAGGGTTGGTGGTAGAGGCAGGTATTATGTTTTCACTCGGAGTCATGTTCTTCTGTTATTATCTGTTTTCTTCAGGCAAATCAGGAAGCCATAATCAGCTTCTTCAAGAGTCTGACATTTCTGTCAATTAGGATTATGGTAACAGGTACCTTGTCCTCCTAAGAAATTTGTGTCATTTTTTTTCAACAGACTGCTAAATATCATATTTGGTTTAATAGCCAAATATTCCGCAACATGCTACGATATATTATAGTTTGTATACATACATCTAGCTATCAATAATAAGCTAAATGTTGAGTTAAATATTTAAGTGCTCTTCTTTAATTGATCTTGAATTAAATCTTGATTAGTCTTAATCAACTTTAGAATAACTTTGTAAGCTTTCCCCTTTTTCCTTCTCACATCTAACAATTGCCTCTTCAAACTACCTATATCCTTCTTTGCAGTTGCCTCTTCAAACTACCTATATCCTTCTTTGCAGCATTTATTTCTCGCTTGCCCGCCACAATTCTAGCTCTCAGCTGGAAATGTTCCTTCCTGTCTTCATCGGATGAAGCATTTTCCATAAGCTGTAATACATAACAAAATCAAAGCATTGATAAATATCAGCAAGGTGATTCACCAATTGCCAAATTCCAATTATAATAAAAGAATTTAGATATGATAATCTTAAATACGAAAGTAAAATTAACTAAAATAAAAAAAATATTGTATATAAATATAGTAAACACTACAAACAAAATTTTTTATTTTTTATGTTAACATAAAAATTTTCATATTTTATATAGCACGAATATGAATTATAAATATGAATTATCGATTTTAATCTATGTTACTTTAATTTGTTGTTTAATGGCATTTTTTGAAGGTAATGAATTCCAAATCTTTCCCTTCACAGGAGCATTAGCAAAGGCTGTATCTCTTGCCCATATAAGCTCGTTAATCTCTTGTAGAACATGCTTTTCATCAACCATCATCGCTGGTTTTTGGATGAAATAGTTCCTACGAATTTTCCACCGCAACTTCCGTATCTGTTTGCAGACCGCATGAAAATGCAATTATTATTTTGGTAATGATGAGATTTAAATGCATTTCTTAAAAATCCATCAATTATTGAATCAAATATTCGATAACTTATCCGATCGTTAATCTTTTCGACTATAGATCTGAATCACAATGATCTTGTAATTTCTTTTGGCCGGCATTGACCTCTTTCAGGAGCTTCTTTTCCATGACCATGTTATTGGTTCCATGATGCATTTGAAAATACAAATTCTGGTTCAAATTGTAGCAGTCCCGTAAGGCTCCCGAAGCAAATTATTCATCAATTAACAACTAATTTAAGTCTGGGATTGATCCTTACATGGATATTAATCTTCTCTTCTGTCTTGATAACTCTCTTCTTATACGCATTGTTTGCAAAAGTGAGCTTGTCTAGGTTTCGTTTTAGAGAAGCGAGTTTCTCCCCATTTTCAGTCCACCTACTTCTGAAACAGTTTTCTCTACATTCTAAGCGGCATAATTGGTGATAAGCCTCGCTTTCATCAAACTGTTCACAATGTCAAAAAAAAACCTTAAGATTTTATTAGAAAAAATTGAATGTGACGTATAAATTAAGAACTGAAACTCAAAATATGAATATTTAACATTTTACATGATAATATTGCTTTCCATTCACACATGTTACTTGAGTTCAATGATCAAGTGAAAAGGGTAAGATCAGATTTGAGCAGAAATCTTAAGTTTAATAATTTGGATTGTTGTAATGTAATGAAATTGATATAATTAAAACCCCAAAGAATTGTTTCTGTTGGTAAATAAGTATCGTTTTATATGTCAAATTAAGGGTTCAAATTTTGAGACCGTCATTAAAGGAAATAAATTTTTTTAGATATACCAGGTCGATATAAGAGTGCACTCTTAAAATCACATAACTTGAGTTACATGTAGATCGACTCGGGGATAATTGACAGTAATATATATATATATATATATATATATATATATATATATATATATATATAATTAAGCCTACCTGTCTCTCCTGTATCTTCTTTCTGATTTGGAAAAAGTCTTCATTCAAGTTGGCCAGCAGCTTCATAGCCTTTTGAATTCCAGATTCTGGATTAGGGTTTTTCCGAAGCATGACAAGAATTAAGTCATGAAGTTGATCGCTCTTTATGGTTCCACCAGGTTGCAACCCTTCATTTTCAGGTTGTGCATGATTATTTTGCTTAGCCATTCCTTCATCTGCTGCAGTAGCCATGATCTTCTGCCTGAATCTAGCCGGTGCAATATCAAAGAAAAAATTTGTACCAATAATTAAAACAGAATTCTATCAAACAATAATGAAAAATGAAAATTCTGGATAAGAACTTAGCCAAAAATAAATAAAATTGCAGGGTCCACTCAAAGAAACTCAGGTTTCTTCCTACGTACCCTTAGTGAGGAAACATTTTTGAGTTGTCTGATGATTATAGTAGAAAATGTCGTGATCCGAAGGAAGAAGATTGATTGCTTCCAGCTTGTCGAGGCCCTTGCACCCCACGCCAAGTATAAAGTCAACTCAAACAAAACCTTACCAACATTTTTCTTTTTAGTTTTGATCAATTCCCTTTGTGTTAGTCGTTTATCAAACATGCTCAATTCAACATGAAAATATACATGAATAAAATAATTTAGGACTATATCGTTATATGTTCCAAACACAAAACTAAATAAAATAAGATGATTTATCAACAATTTGCTCTTGTAATTAGTTATCATTTCTTATATAATTACTAAATCAAGATATTATTCTTGTGATTTTATATTTTATTTTTAAGAATCAAGTATTAATACCATTTATTATCGTATCTTAAGATATGATAAATAATTTTAAAATTAATTATAAATAACACATGTACATCTAAAATAAATTTGTTTTTAAAAATACCTTTGAATGAAGTGGATATGTAATATAAATAAAAGGTACCATTGTTTTCTGAATTCTTAACATGTTCATTAATAATATATTTTTAAATATATTTTTTATATTATTCATGTTAGTTTATTAATTAAAAGAATTTTTTTAGTTTAAAATATTTAGAGAATATTTTTATATATTATCACTACAAAAAAACAGCCTTTCAGCGACGGAAAATTAGCGAAGAAATTTTTCCGTCGCTAAAAAAATCAATTTGCGACGGATCTGCGACGGAATTCCGTCGCTAAAGGTTTCAAATAAATTGATTATATTTGCGACGGATTTTACGACGAAATTCCGTCGCAGATGCCTTACGAATTTCTCTTTTTTTATATATTTTTTCTTCCGTCAGTAATTGTATTCTGCGACGGAATTTCGTCGCAGAATAGTTCCGTCGCTAAAAGTCATCTGCGACGAAATTTCGTCGCAGATGCCTTGTGAATTTCTCTTTTTTTTTAATATTTTTTCTTCCGTCGGTAATTGTATTCTGCGACGAAATTTCGTCGCAGAATAGCTCTGTCGCTAAAAGTCATCTGCGACGGAATTCCGTCGCAGATGCCTTGCGAATTTCTCTTTTTTTTTTATATATTTTTTTTCGTCGCAAATGCTATATCAGCAACGGAATTCCGTCGCAGAATATCTCCGTCGCTAAAAGTCATCTGCGACGAAATTTCGCCACAGATGCCTTGCGAATTTCTCTTTTTTTTTTTATATATTCTTTTTCTTTGCAAATGCTATATCAGCGACGAAATTTCGTCGCAGATGCCTTGCGAATTTCTCTTTTTTTATATATATTTTTTTTCGTCTCAAATGCTATATCAGCGACGGAATTCCGTCGCAGAATATCTCCGTCGCTAAAAGTCATCTGCGACGGAATTCCGTCGCAGATGACTTGCGAATTTCTCTTTTTTTATATATTTTTTTTCCGTCGCAAATGCTATATCAGCGACGAAATTTCATCGCAGAATATCTCCGTCGCTAAAAGTCATCTGCGACGAAATTTCGTCGCAGATGCCTTGCGAATTTCTCTTTTTTTTATATATTTTTTTCCGTCGCAAATGCTATATCAGCGACGAAATTTCGTCGCAGAATAGCTCCGTCTCTAAAAGTCATCTGCGACGGAATTTCGTCGCAGATGCCTTGCGAATTTCTCTTTTTTTTTTATATATTTTTTTTCCGTCTCAAATGCTATATCAGCGACGAAATTTCGTTGCAAAATATCTCCGTCGCTAAAAGTCATCTGCAACGGAATTTCGTCGCAGATGCCTTACGAATTTCTCCTTTTTTTATATATTTTTTTTTCGTCGCAAATGCTATATCAGCGACGAAATTCCGTCGCAGATGCCTTGCGAATTTCTCTTTTTTTAATATTTTTTTTCCATCGCAAATGCTATATCAGCGACGAAATTTCGTCGTAGAATAGCTCCGTCTCTAAAAGTCATCTGCGACGGAATTGCGTCGCAGATGCCTTGCGAATTTCTCTTTTTTTATATATATTTTTTTTCGTCGCAAATGCTATATCAGCGACGAAATTTCGTTGCCGAATCCGTCGCTGAAAAGCCCTGAACGCTTAAAATTTTCGAGCCTTTTTTTCGTTGCTTCAGTCTTCTTTCTTCGATTTCTCTGCAATCTCAGTCTTCACCCCAGTCACTTTCTTCAATCTTCCAAACCCAGCTTCCTAGCCGTCACCGCCCTCTTCCCTTTCCCCTGTCACCGACGTCTGACCCCGCGGCCACCGCATACGGCTTCCCTGTCGTTGCTTCAATACTGCTTCTGCAATCTGCGCACACCCTGCTCCAACTGCCCCGCGTATAGCTTCCCTTTCCCCCGTCACCACCCTCTTCCCTTTCCCGTTTGACGGTGAGCCTCTCCCTCGAACGTTAGCTGGTAACAATCTCGGGCAACCAGAAATTATATACTGTAGCATTTTTTTCGTTTTATTTTTGGTTTTTAATGTTTTAAATAGCTATGTGATTGTGTCAATTTCACGCCCTGCTTACAGACAGTACATGTTAAAATTGCAGAAATTACAAGAAATGGCAAAAAACAGATTTGGGGAGTTTTAGCTAGGGATTGAGTTTTAGCATAGAGTAATAGTTTAATATAACGTGAAGTGTAGTGATTCAATTCAATTGGCATAAAAAATTAGGTAGCTCTTACAAGTTTGTCTTTTGTGTATGTTTTAGTGAGGGTGGTTTCCGATCGAAATACTAACCACTGCAAAGGTTTTGGCTTTGTGAGATATGCTAATCTAGAAGATGCAGAATATTATGACGAGGAAGATGAAAAAAATGAGAAAGAAAAGAAATAAATTTGCTTCTGCATGCTTGCAGATTCCCATTTACCACTTATAGGGTACTGTAAAATGTGCTACATGTTAGCTGTGGAATGTGTAATATGTGACATGCTCTAGCTAAATTGAGCCAGGCAGAATAGAAAGCCTTTTCTTTTCTTTGTTTATCTATGTCTCTGTTTGCTAAAATTTTTGCCTTGGAGCTTCCCTGTTCTTGTCAATGCAGGGGCTTGTACAACTTTTCATATCTCTTGTAGGATATGTAAATTTTATATACATCTAGAACTGAGCCTTATACAGACATCTTTTCACAGAATCGAATAAATAGTAAAATATTTTTAATTGTGTTAAAATTTGACTTAATGATTTATATAAACAAAACTTAAATTTTTTTAATGCGTTTACAATGTTATTACCCTAAAAAAGAAAGAAAGAGGTCTATTTGTATGGTTTTAGGGTGGAGAGGGCACTAAATCAAAAGTACATTTTACTGTGGATGTTTATATGTCAATTCAATGTGTAATTAGGTGATTTGGCTAGAAAATTTATAATGATTTAAAAAGGTAATGTAATGCTCGGTTTAGGTAGATAACAAATTAATTTATGCATGCTTTTGGTTAGGAGAGTTAGACCATATGTTAGTATGCAAAAAAAATTACACCATTGATGCCTGATATGAAATAAAATGAAATGCAGAAAATTGCATCAAATATAAATCCTTTAGCTAGAAATTTATAAGGAATTGTTGGTTAATAAGTTTGCATCAATTAATCATAGAAAATTTGCATGAGTATCGAAGGGGTAAGTTCGACTAAATGAGACTTTTAGGACAATGATGTTTGCTGGAAAGCATGATTGTTAAAAGGTAATGTGATTGGAAAGCATGATTGTTAGTTGTGGATAACTAAGGTTGTTGAGATGATTTAATATGCATGAATTGTATTGATGATTTGTACTATTATCTGGACTTATATGTAGGTTGGGTAGAGACAAATTGCAGTCGTTATGCTGCCGAAATTTATAAGAAAACTTAGGACTTTAAATATAATTCTCCACATATTCAGTTCCAAGATTTAAATCTATATATATTAATGTTAGCTAATTTGATTTATTTTGTAATAATTGATATTTTGTAGTTTATTTATTTTGTTATTGTAGATGTTAACTTTTCTTATATGCACGTTACATACATTAAATGTTTAATTTTTTTTTTAACTCCAGGTTATATTTTCAAATTCAACTGTCACATACGACATACATTAAAGGTAAGTTTAATTTAAATTACATGTTTATAATATGTATTACAAAATTATTTCTTTATTTTTTAGTTTTATATATTATTTGAAAATTAATAAATAATTAAAGTAAATATGAACGAAGAATACATAGGTATATTTTAATGAACAGTTTCGTTTTAGGGTTATTTAGGGTTATTCATTCGAGAGGTACGGAATAAAAAAAAAAAATTGGAGGGATGGAGAGTACACGTACACGTACGTACGGATTTGGGACTAGGCCACATCGCCTTGATTTACAAATGGGCACAAACATTGCATCTGCCTCTGGTTCCACCCAATCTTCTTGCGCATCTCATTCAGCTTATAGTCCTTTTCCTTATCCTACTCCTGGTGTGATGGGTACTCCTGACACAAATTCAGAGGTGCAGCAAGTGAAATAGGACGTCAGAGTCATTTCAAACAAGATTGATAATCTGGAAGGAAAGTTGTCTGATTTTATGGATCAGATGATGAACTTGATGGCAAGGAATGCCAATAATACAAGAGCACCTGGACCTGGACTGTCTGGATCAGGAGGTCACCCTAATCAGTGAGAGTACACATTTTATTTTATTTTATTTTATTTTCTTATGTATTCTGGATGATATTTGTAATGATGATTTGATCGGACTGTATATGATGATGATTTTCAATTAATAGTTGATGTTAGTTTAGACATATAGTTGTGATATATATTTTATGTTTGTTTTTATCGATTTCTACAGCTCTGTTTCATTATTTTAGGTATACGGATTTAAGAGAAAAAATATTAAAAAATATATAGTTAAATTAACTACGGAAATCCGTCGCTGAATCCTATTAGCGACGAAAAATTTAATTAATTAACAAAATAAACATATAAATTAGCGACGAAAATCTGTCGCTGAAATACTTTAGCGACGAAAATTTTATTAAATCAAATAGTAAAATCAGCGACGAATTTTCGTCGCTAAAATGTTTCAGCGACGAAATTATTAGCGACGAAAATCCGTCGCTGAAACACTTTAGCGACAAATATTTCATTAAGTCAAATAGTAATATCAGCGACGGATTTCCGTCGCTAAAATGTTTCAGCGACGGAATTATTAGCGACGGATTTCTGTTGCTGATTATTTTACCGATGGATAATAATCTGTCTCTGATTCTTTTCACCGACGGAATTTTAATTATATTAAATACATTTATTAGCAACAGAAATCCGTCGCGGATTCAATGTAGCTACGGAAAAACAGCGTCGAAATTTCGTCGAAAAAAGTTTTCACCGACGGAATTTATTTGCGACGGAATTACCGACGAAAATTTTCCTTCAGCGACGGAAAACTTTCAGCGACTTCAAATTTAGTGACAGAATTAGCGACGAAAAATTTCGTCGCTAATTCCGTCGTAAATACTCATTTGCAACAGAATGCCAAAATTAACGACGGATATTCCGTCGCTAATTCCGTCGCAGTTGCCTCTTTTTTTTTGTAGTGTATTTTAGGTAAAAAATTATTAAAAGTATATTTTTAAATAATTTTATCTGATCAAATTTTGGTTGGACTTAATTCAAATTTTTACTTTTTTACATATTTTAAAATATCATAATATTATGTAGTGTATAAAATTATTAGTTTTCATGTAACAAACTGATTACTCCTAATAACTATCAGCAAAATCACATTTTTTAGAAGTTGGTGACTCTTAATATATTATTGATGGGTCCAACAACCCCATCTTAAGACAAAGCCATAGAGTCTTAAAGAATTATCTCGACGGTTGCTCATTATTTTTTTTTAAGAGAAATTATATCTAAAGTTTTAATTTTTTTTTTTTTTTTTGTACTTCGAAAGAGTATAAAGCTAGCTGAGACTTTCTTTAATCTGTTATATCTCCAATTTTATTATTATTATTATTATTATTTTCTGTCAAACTCCCAAGAGAGTTATCACATTCACATGCAACCACGACAAGTCCATTGTAAGTGTCGGCAGGAACTTCAAAGTCATACTCCAAATTTCACCTTAACCGCGTCGGTGTAAGCAATGCCAACTTTTTTTTTCTACTCCATTTGATTAATTAAAAAAATTGATACCATTTACATAAAAAATTGATTTTATCATGATCAACGTATATTGATATACAAATAAATTGACATATACCATATGATACATTGATATAATTCAATATATATTTTTTGTGATAAATTTGAATCAAATCAATCAACATTTGATCAAATCCAATTATTTAAAAATACAATTTTAATATTTTTCAAAAAAAAAAAATTAAAAATTATATTCTTTACATGTTTTAGAGTAAAAAATATGAAATTTTATAGTTTTAGTTAATAAATTAATATAAAAAATACATAAAAAGAAATTACTTACAAATATATATTATTAGTATAGAACATGCTAATAATATACCATATTATCACATATTCACTTAATTTTATTAATATGAATAATATTTTATATTACTTATTTATTTTAAATGCTTATGTTTTATTTATAATAATTTTAAAGTTCTTTATTCTCTATTGTATCTTGATGAGACGTGCAAAATTTCAAACCCTCCTTTCTTTCTCTTTTTTTTTCTTTTTTTTTTTTGGGTCAAAAGTGAGTGTGGAAAGCTTAATTCACTATACAAAAAATGATTATTATCGTAATAAAAAAAATTATTTTATGATTTTTGAAGTTAATTTATTTTATGAGATAATTTAAATTTATTAATTTAATTTTTTTAATAATATGAATTAAAATTGAATGTCAAATTTTAACTTAATGAATAAATATTTAACGGATTTGAATAGCTAATGAGTATTTTTTATATTATATGGATAAAATTTGAATAATAAAAAATAAAATATATGGATAAAAAATAGTAAACTAGTATATTAATAATAGTATTTTGAGCCCAAACTACGTAATAGTATAATATATTGATATTTTAACAGTATTAATAATAATGTTGTGAAAAATAAAAATGAAATGATACAAAAGTCTTTTTTTAAAATTTATTGCATGAAATAAAATAACAATTCATTTTTTTACACTTAATAATTGTTATTATTAATTTCCATTAAATGCAGGATTCATGCGTAATAATTTTAATAAATATAAAAATATTTCGATGTGTTATTGAAACATAAACAGTTAATATAAGCACTATGTCCATTTAAAGATTTTATTTTCTTTGAATTGATTTAGCCGCGTGTTCGTCCATATCTATCTCGGAAGTCTCTTACAATTGTTTGAAAACGTAAAAAATTAAATTTAAATAGTAAAAATTAAAATATATAGTAAACTGTTGCAATAATAGCTTTTGAGCTCAAACTACATACTAATAAAATATTTTAATAATTTAATAATATTAATAATAGTCTCATGAAAAAACAAAAATTAAATGATACGATAATCCTTTTCAAATTTATCGTATGAAACAAAACTCTAAAACATGTTTTTTAAGACTTAATACTTGTGGTACCATTTTTAATTAAACGCAAGATAAAGATGTGTGGGTCATGGTTTTAATAATTATAATGATTTGATTTACCTAATACAAAAAAGATAAATCAATAATTAATATATATATATATATATTTATATTTATATATTAAAATTTTACTTTTTATAATAAAAAGATTTGAACATACTAATAAAATATTTTAATATTTTCATAATATTAATAATAGTCTCATGAAAAAACAAAAATTAAATGATACGATAATCCTTTTCGAATTTATCGTATGAAACAAAACTCTAAAACATGTTTTTTAAGACTTAATACTTGTGGTACCATTTTTAATTAAACGCAAGATAAAGATGTGTGAGTCATGGTTTTAATAATTATAATGATTTGATTTACCTAATACAAAAAAGATAAATCAATAATTAATATATATATAAATATATATTTATATTTATATATTAAAATTTTACTTTTTATAATAAAAAGATTTGATTTTTTTATTTTCTATCCATATATTTTTCTGGACGTGGAAAAGCTTTCTACTAAGCCAGCTCTTCCTCCAGCAAGGGATTCTTCTTAAGTTTCTAATATCTGCGTGGGTCGTTCGCATGATTCGTTAAAATAAATAAATAAATAAATAAATAATAATTCGATCACAGCTTTTTCAACAAGAGAAACGGCATTCAAGCAATACGTACGGTAAAAATCTTAATAATGGATAAAATTCATATTGATTTAAAACTCCATTGTCACATATACAATGCGTGTTGTAACGCTTTGAAAGCGCGATAAATAGGATAAATTTTTTTTTATTTTTATTTAAGTTTTATTCTTATATAATATAAGATATTTTTTTTTATTTATTTTCTAATTTTTCGTACATTCCAATCACCTCATACGTTAAATAGTAAGTAACATCTACATATTAATTGTTTCTTAAACGTTTACATACTAATCCATAAAAACTGTGATTACATCCCATAGTAATTATACAACCACATATCTGTACTTTATACATGTCTGGATATAAACATCCGTTATTATACCTGAACAAGTACTTCGTAGATAGTTGCGTAACACTTACTGCAGGAAATCTGAAATGGAGAAAAATTGGGTGAGTTTCTGGGGAAAAACTCTATAAGGAATATATTTAGAATAATTCTGACTATATAAAGCATGTGAAAAATCATGCAAGTATACTTTCATACTTCACTTCTGAAAATCAAATTATAAACTTACTTGAAAAATAATCATTCAATCGTACGTATAAATTCTATTTCGTACGTAAAACATTCATATAGAAAAATATCATAAATGTATACACTTTCCTTTTTAATATCATGAATATCTTTTCGTCTGAAAACATAAAACACGTTTTCTTTCACTAAATCATCATGTAAATCTTTATCTAAAAGCATAAATCATACTTTCTTTCATGAAAACATCATCATGCATAGTTTTTTTCATGAAATATTTATCATACATAATTCATTTCGTAAAATCATCAAATAGATCTTTTCATATGAAAATGTAAAACATGTTTTCTTTCTTGAGAACATCATCATTCTTTCTTTCATAAAAAAATCATCATTCTTTCTTTCATAAGAACCTCATCATCAAAACATTGAAACTAGGCTATATCTGAGTCACGCAATATACGTCATCCTCCGTAGAGGGTCATAATCATACCGATGGTTATGGTGGGGGCTGTAGACTGGATCAGGGTCGTACATCAATCATAATCATAAACATGGATAGCATCTTCTTATTCTTTCTTATCATACACTAGTACATAACTAAAGGACGGGCACCGATGGCACTTGCCGTGCGAAAAACATTCTGGCGTGCTGCACGGGCACGAGATACTACCAGAAATCATCATAGTAACCACGAGTAGCGAGTCAACCACCACACAGGTGAAGACAAGCGCTATAAGGGTCCTACGTATCGGCATCTCAAGTGGCAGAGTCGAAGCGCCACGAGTAATTGCTATGCATATAAATAGCCTTGTAGTCTCAAAATCTCTCTTTCTTTTCTTAAATACTTTCGAAAAATATCAAAATTTTCGTTGAAACATGAATCTAAAGTCATATAGTAAACTATAAAATATTCATGTGTTTCATACTCTATAAATCATTTCATAAAACGAAACATACTTCATCAAATCATTTCATGAGTATAAATATGTTTTGTAAATCATTCATAAATTTGAATATGTTTCATAAATCATTTCATGAATATAATTATACTTTATAAATCATTTCATGAATGTAAATAGGTCAGAATTAAGCTAAATTACACCCCTTACCTCGTAAACCTTGGGGCATTGCAAAATCGTCGGGTCTCGGGATTACCTCGATTTGCGTGTTAAATTCTCGAGCTGCCCAAAACGATACCAATTCATCATATATTAATCAATTTCATCTTAACATACTCAATTTTAATTTATCTTCTCGAAGTTTGACGAATTTTGATTTTTCGGTCAACTTTTTCAGTTTTCTCGGTTTTACCGATTTAAGTCCCGTTTTTGGCCAATGTCATTATTTTAATTTCTCATTTCATTACTTCATTAACCTTATAACTCATTCAAGTCCATAAATCATGTTGGTCACTTTGCCAAATTTTCAATTCTTTCAATTTTTGGTTTTACTCTGAATTAAGCTATAAATTGGGCTTTCTCGGTATAAATTTAATCGTTAACAACCTTAGATCCATCAAATTTTTCACATAAACACCTCAACACCTTGCTATCCAGACCTCAAATCATTCTTAGAAGTTAAATCATCCAAATCCACTTAACTAAAAATCTTTCAACAACACCAAATAACAACATATATAAACTTTATCATCATCCATCAACTTTACCTCGGGTTTGACCAATGTTGACCACGTTTTTTATTCTTCTAATTGATCCTCAACTGTTATTTAACATGTATAGAGCTTAGAATCATCAAAAACTACAAGAAAACTCAGCCAAAGAATAAAAAAATTCCAAATTCTTCACTTACCAAAAACAGGGCAGATTCGTCGATCGTTTTTCTTTTGAGTTTTTCACCTAGCAAATGAACCTTTTGTGGCTGAATTTTTTATATGTTATAGAGGACTGGATGAGGAATATTTTATCCATCTTGGCTGACACCTGAATCTGGCCGAAAAAATCTCGCACTGAGGGGAAAGGGAGGACACCTGCGGGAATGAAAGGAGGGGGATATCTCTCGGCCTAGAAGTCTTTTAGGGTTGATTTTTATGCCCAATGAAAACTCCTTAAGTCTACTTTCAGACTTGAAAAACTTGACTCGAATTGAATACAGGAAGGTCTTCAAATTTGACAAAGAATAGGGCTGGGTCAGCAGGCTGAAAGGGACAGATTTCTGTCCTCTTCTAGAAAAATTCAGAAAAAATTATTCTAGTCTAATTTTCTCCAAATTTCCACTTCTCAAGTGTTATTTTCCTGATTGAGCTCATTTTGCGCGATTTAGTCAATACCGAGCAAAATGGCTTAAAGTTTTCAATTTACCTTAAAAATTAATTTGATCCCTGAAACCTCCATATTTCCACTTGATTTTGATTTCTCAAGTCAATTTCAACTTATATTAATTTTCTATAGTCTCGAAATAATTTTCGTGAATTTTATGAATTTAATCCGAATTTATTTGTAATTCCAAACTCATTTACTCGGTTTAGTGTAAAACCCGAACCTTACTAACTTTTTCACTTCCAATACCTTAATTTTCATTTCTAAACATCATTTCATGATCATACATGAAATTCGTAAGAAATTCTCGGGTTTCACAGGTGTAGACAGTTATTATAAACTCTATTTGCATTTAATAGTTTTCTATAACTTAACGATGTTTTTCAAAAAAATGCCGTTAAATATATTCACTTTGCAGTGTTTTTATTATAATTTTTAACATTAATTTATTTTTATGAGTTAATTTAAATTTATTTATTTAATTTTAAAAAAAATATGTATTAAATTGTTTTTAAATTAAAATTAAAATATAAAATTTTGTTTTATTAATTTGATATTTAGTGGATTCGAAAAATTAAAAAATATTTTTTATATTATATAAATAGAATTGAAATAGTAATAATCCTTTTCTTAATTTATTGCATGAAATAGAAATAGAAATAGAATACTAAATAATGGTTTTTTAGACATTAATTTTAATTAAACGCAAGGTCTATGGGTCATAGCTCCTATAATTATAAGCATTTGATTTAGCCTTTATAATAATGATAATAATAAAAATATAAATCAATCATTTTATCACATGATCAATTTGCCTTCGTGCTTTTGCAAGTAATATAAGGTAACTTCCAAAAACGAAAATGGTTATCTCATGCAGCTTGAAAACGAGCTCTAACTCATTCTTTGTTCAGTCCTTTTTTTCTTTAATTTCTTGATTCCTTTGTCTGCAATGAGATTTCAGTTCTGGGTAAGAGAGTTTTGTGTTGGAAAGCCCGTCATGAGCAAATGGAGAGACCTGTCAGGAAGAAACTACAGCAGCAATCTGAACTGGTTTGTCGTGATTTTGTCGTCCATTGTTTTATTCATTTCGTTACTCTGTCTCAATCTGTTTTGCTTTGGGAAGATGGTGGAGATCTTTAATTTCTCTAGCAGTGATAGCTCAAAGTATCAGCCAATTTATTTTACTACAAATTCAAGTGATGCTAAAACGTCGCCAGACAACTCAAAAGAGAAGATTTCCCGTTTAGCTGGTGATAATTCTAGCAGGGAACTAAAGAAGAATAAAGATTTATGCTCGGGTCGATACATTTATATTCATGATCTTCCTAAGAAATTCAATGAAGATGTGCTGAAAGATTGTGAGCGGATTACCAAGGCTACTGATAAAACCAGTATGTGCACATATATAAAGAACTATGGCTTAGGTCTTCAGATTGAAAATTCTGATGCCTTGGGTTTTTGGAAGAGCAGTTGGTTTTCGACAAACCAATTCATGCTAGAGGTTATTTTCCATAACAGAATGAAGAAATACGAGTGCTTAACCAATGATTCGACTCTCGCCTCTGCTGTTTTTGTGCCATACTATGCTGGTCTGGATCTTCGTCGCTATTTATGGGGATTCAATACCTCCATGAGAGATTCATCAGGTCTTGAGTTGGTTAAATGGCTTGCAGAAAAACCTGAATGGAAAAGAATGTGGGGTAAGGATCATTTCTTAATCTCAGGGAGGATTGCTCGCGATTTCAGGAGACAATCAGACTTGAAGTCTTCTTGGGGTAGCAAGTTCAGGTTCCTGCCAGAGTCGGAGAACATGTCGATGTTAACAATTGAATCAGGATCCTGGAAAAATGACTTTGCTGTACCTTATCCCACATACTTCCATCCTTCAACAGATAAGGAGGTTTTTCAATTGCAGGAACTCATGAGAAGACAAAACCGGCCTTACTTATTTTCTTTTGCTGGTGCCCCAAGATTCAGACAGAAAGGCTTAATAAGGAGTGAGATTATCAGCCAATGCCAAGCTTCAAATAAGTTGTGCTATTTACTAGACTGTGGTTCTATTGAGCGTAAATGTGATGATCCAGTTAATGTGATGAAGGTGTTTCGAAGTTCAGTGTTTTGCTTGCAGCCCCCTGGGGACTCACTGACAAGAAGATCAACATTTGATTCCATTTTGGCTGGTTGTATTCCAGTCTTCTTCCATCCAGGGAGTGCTTATTCACAATATGTATGGCATTTACCAAAGAACCATACCAAGTATTCTGTGTTTATACCATCAAGGAGTTTGAGACTAGGAACAGCTAGCATCAACCGGACATTGCTTCAAGTTTCCAAGGATGAAGAATTAGCAATGAGAGAAGAGGTCATAAGATTGATTCCAAGGATTATTTATGCCCATCCCCTTTATGGATTGCAGACTCTTGAAGATGCATTTGATTTAGCAATCAAGGGAATTCTGAAGACAATAGAGACATTAAGAAAATTGTGATTAGTCATTTAGAAAATGATTTGTTAATTTCAAAGTTTTAAACTATAGTATGTGAAGATATTTTTATTGTAAACCCAATTGAAAATAAATGGTCAATATACATATTTACATTAAAAGCTTGTGGCATGAGAAAGAATGTAATTATAGAAACACGAATTTCATATATATATATATATATATATATATATATATATATATATATATATATAATTCACACAATTTAATACTAAAGAAATTATCATTTCAAATAATGTTCAAGATCATATGATCAAATTTTAGTAATTTATTTTGTTCACATATGTATGCCACTGCCACCATTTGTGCTAACGTTGAGCCAGCAATGCATAGCACAATCTCGATTAGCCCTACAAAGATGACTTGTAATTGTATAGCCAATGGGAGGACATAATACTCCAATTGCTTGACGGGCGTGAAAGTTCCATTCCAAAAGAAAAATAGTTTATACCTCTAAACATATTATTGAAGGTAAATTCTATTTAAGTCTTTGAATTTAAAATAAATTTAACTTTGATTTATTAGTGAAAAAAATTAATATCATCTCTCAAATAACTTAGGACTGTTAACAAAATTTAAATAATTACAAAATTGTCCAAATGTTCAAACACGTGTTTGCTATTTTATCTTTTTATTTTTAAGATTTATAAACAAATAATAAAATAACTCCTAAGTAAAAAACTTAGATATATATAAATATATATATATATATATATATATATATATATATATATTAGGCTTAGGGTGGGTATAAAACTTGTAATAAATATAAGATTTGTTTCTATCCATCCTCTCATTTTCTATTTTTAACATTATCATCACTCTCAAATTTTTCATAAGTTTAATTTTCTCGTCAAACAATCTAAAAGTTCATTCTCTTGATATATTTAATATATTTAAGATTTTATTTTAAAATACTCTTAAGAAAAGTAATTACATATACTAAGATAAGAGATGGTGTGACTACTGGGAAGAAAAAGGATAGTGTGGCTTATCTAAGTAATCTTAAAATTATTCAGCTTGGACCTCTACTGTGAGAGTATCGGTGGAAAATTGGAAGAAAAAAAAAAAACCAAGTGTTTAATCACTGAATCAATTCTTCAGCGACATTTTTACATGGAGGAATTTCATATAGTGGTTCTAAATGCAAGCAAAAAGGAGTAAAATTATATTGGAGTGAGTCTCCATTACTGGTCTAGGTTCCCTAGTTACTTTCTGTAAACTGTAATGTGTGGTGACCAATGGTGTTTTTAAAAAAAAAAAACTATTTTAGGTTGAAATATTTTTATATTTATAAATAGGATTCGAATAGTAAAAAAATAAAATATCCGAATTATTAATCCAATTTAAATATTGTAAAATATTATTAGATTTAGAGCGGGTAATCGGTCAAGAAGCATCCAATGAAAGTCCATCATCACAAAGCAAAAAGACATCAACAGATTTGATTGTCTAGTGTAGTTGAATTCTTGTGGCTAGATCTGAGAATTAAGACTACCAATGGAACACGCGACTATTTGTTTAATGCAATTTTGGACATTAAGTTTTCTAATTTCTGACCATCTCTTAGAATACATAATTGTTTGTATCAGCTCATCTTACCACAGTTTGCGAGAGCAACGACCAGGACTTAGCAACAGGGAACTTAATATTTCTCTTGGGAGTCTTGTTTCTTTCGTTTTATACCATATACAGTTGGTACGTTGGTTTGAAGAAAGCCCAAGATCAGCAAAGAAATGATTCATCAGAAGAAAATTATGTTCCTCTTCTGATAGAGATCTCATTTTCCTTCATGGCCAACGGAATTGCTATGATAGGAAGAGGGTTAATTCCTAGAGACAGCATTTTAGGGTTGGTGGTAGGGGCAGGTATTATGTTTTCACTCGGAGTCATGTTCTTCTGTTATTATCTGTTTTCTTCAGGCAAATCAGGAAGCCATAATCAGCTTCTTCAAGAGTCTGACATTTCTGTCAATTAGGATTATGGTAACAGGTACCTTGTCCTCCTAAGAAATTTGTGTCATTTTTTTTCAACAGACTGCTAAATATCATATTTGGTTTAATAGCCAAATATTCCGCAACATGCTACGATATATTATAGTTTGTATACATACATCTAGCTATCAATAATAAGCTAAATGTTGAGTTAAATATTTAAGTGCTCTTCTTTAATTGATCTTGAAGTAAATCTTGATTAGTCTTAATCAACTTTAGAATAACTTTGTAAGCTTTCCCCTTTTTCCTTCTCACATCTAACAATTGCCTCTTCAAACTACCTATATCCTTCTTTGCAGCATTTATTTCTCGCTTGACCGCCACAATTCTAGCTCTCAGCTGGAAATGTTCCTTCCTGTCTTCATCGGATGAAGCCTTTTCCATAAGCTGTAATACATAACAAAATCAAAGCATTGATAAACATCGGCAAGGTGATTCACCCATTGCCAAATTCCAATTATAATAAAAGACTTTAGATCTGATAATCTTAAATACGGGAGTAGAATGAACTAAAATTAAAGAAAAAAAATTGTATATGAATATAGTAAATACTACAAATAAAATTTTGTATTTTTCATGTCAACATAAAAATTTTGTATTTTTTATGTAAACATAAAAATTTTCGTGTTTTATATGATACGAATATGAATTATAAATATGAATTATCGGTTTTAATCTATGTTACCTTAATTTGTTGTTTAATGGCATTTTTTGAAGGTATTGAATTCCAAATCTTTCCCTTCAGGGGAGCATTAGCAAAGGCTGTATCTCTTGCCCATATAAGCTCGTTAATCTCTTGTAGAACATGCTTTTCATCAACCATCATCGCTGGTTTTGGGATGAAATAGTTCCTACGAATTTTCCACCGCAACTTACGTATCTGTTGCAGACCGCATGAAAATGCAATTATTATTTTGGTAATGATGAGATTTAAATGCATTTCTTAAAAATCCATCAATTATTGAATCAAATATTCGATAACTTACCCGATCGTTAATCTTTTCGACTACTGATAGATCTGAGTCACAATGATCTTGTAATTTCTTTTGGCCGGCATTGACCTCTTTCAGGAGCTTCTTTTCCATGACCATGTTATTGGTTCCATGATGCATTTGAAAATACAAATTCTGGTTCAAATTGTAGCAGTCCCGTAAGGCTCCCGAAGCAAATTATTCATCAATTAACAACTAATTTATGTCTGGGATTGATCCTTACATGGATATTAATCTTCTCTTCTGTCTTGATAACTCTCTTCTTATACGCATTGTTTGCAAATGTGAGCTTGTCTAGGTTTCGTTTTAGAGAAGCGAGTTTCTCCCCATTTTCAGTCCACCTACTTCTGAAACAGTTTTCTCTATATTCTAAGCGGCATAATTGGTGATAAGCCTCGCTTTCATCAAACTGTTCACAATGTCCAAAAAAAACCTTAAGATTTTATTAGAAATAACTGAATATGACGTATAAATTAAGAACTAAGACTCAAAATGTGAATATCTAACAATTTACATGATAATATTGCTTTTTATTCGCACATGTTACTTGAGTTCAATGATTAAGAGTGCACTCTTAAAATCACTAGACTCGAGTTACATGTAGATTGACTCGGGGATAATTGATAGTAAAAAAATAAAAAAAAATTAAGCCTACCTGTCTCTCCTGTATCTTCTTTCTGATTTGGAAAAAGTCTTCATTCAAGTTGGCCAGCAGCTTCATAGCCTTTTGAATTCCAGATTCTGGATTAGGGTTTTTCCGAAGCATGACAAGAATTAAGTCATGAAGTTGATCGCTCTTTATGGTTCCACCAGGTTGCAACCCTTCATTTTCAGGTTGTGCATGATTATTTTGCTTCGCCATTCCTTCATCTGCTGCAGTAGCCATGATCTTCTGCCTAAATCTAGCCGATGCAATATCAAAGAAAAAATTTGTACCAATAATTAAAACTGAACTCTATCAAACAATAATTAAAAAGGAAAATTCTGGATAAGAACTTAGCCAAAAAAAAAAAAATTTGCAGGGTCCACTCAGAGAAACTCAGGTTTCTTCCTACCCTTAGTGAGGAAACATTTTTGAGTTGTCTGATTATTATAGTAGAAAATGTCGTGATTCGAAGGAAGAAGATTGATTGCTTCCTGCTTGTCGAGGCCCTTGCACCCCACGCCAAGTATAAAGTCAACTCGAACCAAACCTTACCAACATTCTTCTTTTTAGTTTTGATCAATTCCCTTTGTGTTAGTCGTTTACAAAAGATGCTCAATGCAACATGAAAATATACATGAATAAAATAATTTACGACTATATCGTTATATGTTCCAAACACAAAACTAAATAAAATAAGATGATTTATCAACAATTTGCTCTTGTAATTAGTTATCATTTTTTATATAATTACTAAATCAAGATATGAATCTTGTGATTTTATATTTCATTTTTAAGAATCAAGTATCAAACATATATTATCGTATCTTAAAATATGATAAAATAATTTTATAAAATCAATAATAAATAACATAGGTACTTCTAAAATAAATTTTAAAAAATATTATTGAATGAAGTGAATATGTAATATAAATAAAAGATACGGTTGTTTTTCGAATTCTTAACATGTTCATTAATAATATATTTTTAAATAATTTTTTTATAATTTTTATGTTAGTTTATTAATTAAAAGTTTAATATTTTCATCTTTTTTATGTTTAAAATATTTAGAGAATATTTTTATATATTATTTTAGGTAAAAAAATTATTAAAATTATATTTTTAAATAATTTGATCTGATCAAATTTTGATTGGACTTAACTCAAGTATATACTTTTTTACATATTTTAATATCATGTTATTATGTAGTGTATAAAATTATTAGTTTTCATGTAACAAACTGATTACTCCTAATAATTATCGGCAAAATCACATTCTTTAGAAGTTGATGACTCTTAATACATTATTGATGGGTCCAACAACCCCATCTTAAGGCAAAGCTGTAGAGTCTTAAAGATTAAATCTCAACGGTTACTCATCATTTTTAAAAGAGATTACCAACCAAAGTTTTAATTCCTTTTTTTCTTTTTGTACTTCGAAAAAATATAAAGCCTTAGGAGTTGAGACTTTCTTTAATCTGTTATATCCCCAATTTATTATTATTATTATTATTATTATTATTATTATTATTATTATTTTCTGTCAAACTCCCAAGAGAGTTATCCATTCACATGCAACCACGACAAGTCCATTGCAAGTGCTGGCAGGAACTTCAAGTCATACTCCATATTTCACCTTAACCGCGTCGGTGTAAGCAATGCCAATTTTTTTTTTTTTTTAACTCCATTTGATTAATTAAAAATTTTGATACCATATTACAAAAAAATTGATTGTATGATGATCAACGTATATATTGATATACAAATAAATTGATATATACCATATGATACATTGATATAATTCCATATATATTTTTTTTGTAATAAATTTGAATCAAATCAATCAAAATTTGATCAGATCCAATTATCTAAAAATACAATTTTAATAGTTTTTTAAAAAAATAAAAATTATTTCTTTTACATGTTTTAGAGTAAAAAATATGAAAATTTTAAAGTTTTAGTTAATAAATTAATATAAAAAATACATAAAAAGAAATTACTCACAAATATATATTATTAGCAATGAACATGCTAATAATATACTATATTATCACATATTCACTTAATTTTATTAATATGTATAATATTTTTATTACTTATTTATTTTAAATGTTTATGTGTTATTTATAATAATTTTAAAGTTCTTTATTCTTTATTGTATCTTGATGAGACGTGCAAAATTCCAAACCCTCCTTTCTTTCTCTTTATTTTTTCCTTTTTTTTTTTTGGGTCAAAAGTGAGTGTGGAAAGCTTAATTCACTAAAAAAAAAAAATTGATTATTGTCAACATAATTAAACTAATGTGGAAAGCCTAATTCAAACAGAGTAATTCCAATCATAAATTAATGAGAAAGTGGACACGTTTTGAGCACTTGAAATCCTACACTACCCTAAGCCTTCGCACAATCCAATTAAAACTCAAAGAGAGCACAAATATCATGTTCCTAGACACGTTTCTGGTGCCTCCTTATTCTTTGGTAGTTGGAACATGCCGTTAAACCCAAGGCTTCTTGCCTGGTCCATTTGCAAAATACAAAATTAAAAAGTCGGATAAATGATATAAGGTTTTATTAAATTTTTAACTAAAGATTTATAGTAAAAAATTTTACGTTCAAATGTTTATTAAGTTAAATTTTTTTAAATTAACATCAATTTCGAAACGTAAAAAAATTTAATTTCATATTTAATATTATATAATAACATCTCTTGATTTTTACGAAAAAAAAGTATACAATGATAAAGGATTCGGTTTTCTTTTCTTCAATTTTGTTGATAAAAAAAAAAAGTAAAGCCCCAAAAGAAAAGAATCCAAACCAAATTTCTAGATTACTGAGAAGTTCAATGCTTTCCCATCAAACAAATTTATATTCTTATTATGCAAGTATAACTATTGAGATAAAGGGCTACAAAAGAGATGAAAAGGTAAATATATATGAGATTGCAGGGAATGAATTGAATAAACACTTTTGTTTGCATAAGCTGAAGGACAGAACATTACTGATGAATTTCTACTATTAACAAATTCAATTGCCATTCCCATAACGAGAAAATGTATACTTTAAATCATCACCATCTGCAAATCCAACACTGGGATCCTTCCCTTCTCTAATCATAATCCTAACACTTTCTATTCTCTCAAGAATTCCCTTAATTGCTCTATCAAATGCATCCTCCATAGTCTCTAATCTAGACCTTGGATCCGCATAAACTACTCTTGGAATTAGCCTTATAACCTCCTCTCTCATGGCCGAAATTCTGTCCTCCGAAATTCCAAGCAATGTTTCATTGAGGTTGATTTTCCATTCGCTTAAATCCTTAACAGGTATATACACTGAGTATTTAGTATAATTCTTTGGTAAATGCCATGTATATTGGGCATATGCGGTACCTGGATGGAAAAATACTGGAATGCAACCTGCCAAAATCGAGTCGAAAATTGATCTTCTACTGTATGAATCCCCTGGAGGCTGCAAGCAAAAGATTGAGCTCTTGAAGACCCTTAACACATTAACAGGGTTATCACAATTTGTTGCACCATAATTACAATCCAGAAAATTGCACTGACTATTTGAAGCTAAGCATTGATCTATAATCTTGCCCCGGATGGAATTCTGATATTCCGGCCTAGGGGCCCCAGCAAAGGAGAAGAGATGGGGCCGCTTTTGCCTTCTAACTCTATCCTGCCATTGGAAAATCTCATCATCGTTTGAAGGATGGAAACATGTTGGATATGGAATTGCATAATCATTGTTCCAGGAACTTGATTCTATTGACAACATTGACATGTTCTTGGATTCAGGCAAGAACCTGAGCTTGCTGCCCCAGTCTGATTCATTTTCTGTTTGTCTCCTGAAATCCCAAGCAATCCTTCCAGCAACTAAGAAATGATCTCTACCCCATATTCTTTTCCATTCAGGCTTTTCTGCTAGCCACTTGACAAGACTAAGGGAAGAAGAGTCTCTCACTGAAGTGTTGAAACCCCAAAGATACATACTAATGTCAAGACCAGCATAAAAGGGTACAAAAATGGCCGATGCTATTGATGAATCATTGGTTAAACATTCATACTTTTTCACCTTGTTGTGAAAGATAACCCCTAACAAGAATTGATTTGTTACAAACCAGCCACTGTTCTGCAAAACATCCTCAGGGTTTTCAATTTGAGGACCAAAACCCAAGTTCTCTAAGTACGGACACATGTTTTTATCAGTTCCCTTAGTAAGCAACCGGCAATTCTTAACCAAATCCTTATTAAATCTACTAGGAAGATCATGAATATAGATATATCTTCCCAAACAAGAATCCACCTCAGTTTCCACTTCCACTTCTTCCACCCTGACAGCCTTTTGGTTGGCTTCATCAGTTTTGTTCACCACAATATTTACAGGTGGGCTATCGGGCAATGAAGAAATGATTTCAGTGAAATCACGGGATACAGAATTCTGTGAGCTGATTGCATTTGCATCATTGTTATCCAAAACAGTGACCAGAGTTTTTCTACCGGTTAAAGCTGAGTAATCAAAGCAAAGCAGCTCAATGCAGAAAACAAAAAAGACAAGTAGCACAAACCAGGGTTGCTTGTTGCAGCAATTCGCAGAGATGGGGTTTTCCATCTTCTCTAGACAGGCTTATTTCCTCTGCATAAAACAAGTGAAAAACATTGGTCTTTGCTTTTTAATGGACGCCTTGATTCCTTGAATTGGTGCATTGGCTTTTAATTCTTGCATCGGACAAAGGCAGTTTTAAAGTGTGAGATTTAGAGAAGTGGGTCACCACTCACCACGCGGTCCACGCCTTTGTTTTCTCTGACCGTATCTAAAAATCAGTTATCATTGAATTTTACTATAAAAATTGTAAAATCATAATTAAAATAAAAATTATAAATAAAATCTATATTATATGATAATTTTTTGCAATCAAATTCTTAAAATCAAAACTAAAAAAAAAAAACTTTTCAAGAAAAATTTAGGCACTTTTTCTTTTATTTATGTGTGTTGATGCTCAATTACAACGATGATGAATTGCTGACGTCTTCACTTCAAACTTCGTGTCATGTATTTTAAAATATTTTTGCAAAAGAGAGAAAGATCATAGAGACGCAGAGGTTGAGCACAATTTCAGTAGGAAAATTCGGAATTAGGTTAACGAATCGTACATAACCCCTATTTATGGGGATTTACTCTGTCATTAATTATATTTTTACCTTTTTAATCTTATTCAGGACTTATATCATTTCTCATATGTTTTTTTCGTGTGCCATGTAACGTATTTTTATTATTCTTTTATCATGCGCAACAATGTGAAAGTTTAAATGGTCACAATTTTCATCAATATTAAGAACATTTTTTATGCTTTTTATTAAATTTTTGTCTGTGGATAATAATATTAAGAACATTTAACCAACAACTGTTAATTTCTCGACTTATTATTTTAAAAGAAATCAAGTCTGAAAATAAAAAAGAAATTGTAGATGTTATGATATAAAATTAAATTAATTAAAAATTATTTTTTTGAAAAAAAAAAACAACTAAATTAAGTACCAAATTCTTGTGATTTATTTTATTTTAACTTAAGAAAAAAATAAAAATCTTCAAAATCTTCCTCTAATAAAAAGTGCTGAAACTATTTTTTATTTTTTCACTATAATGTGAATGTGTAAAGAATCAAAAGCGTGTACTATAAAAGTTGAACATTAACTATGTTATTAACTATGTTAATGCATTCGTTAATATTGATATTTATAAAATAATTTTGTAATTAATATTGACAAGAACGATGGTGGAGGGTAAAAACCAAATAAAAAAAATTGTCCGTAAATTAAAATATATTCTTGACAATAGTAAACAATTAAATACGTTTGATTATTTCCTAAAAAATGACTTTTAAAATAATAATTTTAGAATTTTTTTAATGTTTGTTTGAAGAAAAATGGCTTAACAATAAAAATGAAATATATTTTTTGAAATTTTTATTCAGTTTAAAATATTAATATTAAAAGCCTTTTAATATTTTATTATTTACATTATTAAAAAAATTAATATTTCAATTCTTGAATTTTTTAATATAAAATACATATTTTTATTTTATTAACAAATGTATTTACTTTACATAATAATTATTAATAAACAATTTCAAATATTTGAATACTAATAAATTTAAATATTTAAATAGTTATGTCAAAAATATTTGAAAAAATAATTTTTTCAAAAAATAATCAAATAATTTTTTTTTAATTGATTCATTTAAACAATAACAATTTTCTACTTTTTAAAAAATTTAAATAAAAAATATATTTTCTGAAAGTCTAAAATATAATAATATAGACTTACAAATTTGTTTTGCCTGTGAGTCTGTCCCACCAAGTGAATGAAATCTCATGATAAATGGAGAGTGAACAATTTCATGACATCCAATGACAATGGCATGAATTTCGTGGGGTACGCTATCTTACTTTCCGTTGTAACCTTCCAAAATTTTTATTTGTCATCTCCAATCTCATGTTAGATTTCAAGTATTAATTTAAATAATTATGTTTAAATATTTAAAGTATAAAAATTTTACGAATTTAAATTTCAGGATTTGCATCTTCTTTTTTCTAAGATTAGAGATTTTTTAGAAATTTTATAGTAAGATTAAAATTTTTTATTTTACTGTAAGATCAATATAAGTACATATAATTAAGCGAAAATTTAGTATTATTAGATATAAAATATATTAGAAGTATTGTAAAATGCGTAAGAATAAACGTAAACATATAATAATTTATTACAAAATGTGTTTATGTTTATTTTCAATACTTCTAACATATTTTATGTCTAATGATATTAATTTATACTTAATCATATTTGTTTATGTTAACATTACAATAAAATCAATAAATTTGATTTTATTATAAAATTTCATGAGATCTTTATCGTCCAAAAAAAATACAAATATGTTAAGTTATTCTTACCTTTATTGCATGAATTTGAGAAAAAAATTAATAATTTTTTTATGGTCAAGAGAATGTTTTAACATTCAAAGAAGTTACTTCAATTTAGTTGTTATGGAAAAGATTTAAAAAAAAAAAATTGGAATACATCATATCTATATACTTACTATTAAAGGTAAGTACATCAATGCCACGTAAACATTTTTTTCTTCGATTCCATGCTAATTGAGCTACAGCAACAGGAAAGTGGTGATAAGAAAATTATATAAAAAAAGAGTGATTATAACTGCTATTGTAATTATTTTATCTTTAATTTTTTTATCTGATAGGATATTAGAAAAATAAAATAAAAAGGATAGTATTATATCAACTTTTAATAGTATTGCGTCTCACGCTGTTATGAGGTTCCACTGGTTATTATTATTATTATTATTATTACTATTATTTCTTTTCTTTTTTATATTTCTTTTCCTTTTTGTGTAGACAAATTTTCAATGTGTATTGAAGGCTATTTTATAAAATAAGGTCTACAAATAAAGTTCTAGTTAAATTAAAAATGTGTTTCCATAAATTGTAAAGTATACTTTCTTCTTATTTATTATGTACCAATTGCGTTTGATTTATGTGTGAATTCTTAATATTAATTCAAGTAATTATGATAAATTTAAAAAGAATAAAAATCATGTATATAAATACTATTAAACATATTTAGATAATTTGTATTTTATATTAAAAATATGAATTTATATATAATATATTAATAATGTATAACATCTATTATCATTGTATTAGAAGTTGACGTATCATATATCAAGACCTAAAAGATAAATACAAATAAGTTTTTTTTTTAATTTACTTATTAATGAAGTGTTAACCTATGCTCCGTTGACAATGTATAACTTTTATACATTGTCAACTAAGCATAGGTTAATCAACATATAATTGAAATTTTAAATATTTTTTTATCTATTATTATTTTTATTGAGAATGTGCAATTAAAAGTGTCCATTGATTAAGTCGAGTTCTAGTTGAGCCTAAATTATATATTAACAAAACTATATGGAAGCTCGAGCTTGGCCCAACCTGCATATTCGAATTTGATTTTTAACCTTTATCAGTTTTTTAATTTTATTATTCAAATTTAGGTCCAATCTGAATATTATTATTTTGCATTTTAATTTTTTTGTTTTTATATTTTTTTATTTCTTATAAATTTTAATTTGATTCGTCAAATTTTGTATATTAATTTTTATATTAAATATATATATTTAATCATTTTTATTAATTAATATTGTTTCATATGCATATAATTATATTGTACTAATATATATAATTTTTTAATATTAATTATTTTGAAGTTGGGCCATCTCAGTCCTAAAGCCCAAGTTTGGATTGAAAATAATCGAGTCTATTTTTTGTTTAAGTTTATTTATTGCACTTCAAATTTTTATTTAAATTCATTAAAAAAATTATATTAACTTTTAGGCTTTAACTGATTATCTGGTCCATATTCAAAATTTTATTAAGGACATGCACAGTTTTTATTAAGTAAAAAACTTAAATAATTATATTATTTTATAAAAAATATATATTATTTTAAATAGTAACATTAATAACTATCATTTGGCACACTTTTTAGCAAAGCTAAATCTTTTTCTAAAGACATGTAGCAATTAACTTTGTTCCATTACTTTTCATTTCTCCAGTTGGCATAGCAAAATTGTTAGTAACCATATAATAGTATTATACATAGATAACAACTGCACAAATGTTATACACATACATAAAAATTTTATAACATAATGGTTAAATATAAAAATAAAATAATAAATAATAAAAATAATATATATGTATTATACATAGATAACAACTGCACAAATGTTATACACATACATAAAAATTTTATAACATAATGGTTAAATATAAAAATAAAATAATAAATAATAAAAATAATATATATGTATAAAATATGTGTATTTAATGTTATTCTTAAAAATTGAAAGTCTATAAACTAATAAAATGTGTTTTGTAACTCACCAACTTTGCAATATTAACAACATCTATTTCTTCATTTAGTTTTATGCAAAACAATGGGCCTATTGGGCTTTATTATATTTTTTAGCGTTGGGCTTTACCGAAATATAAGGCTCGATGCTATTGTGTTTTTATACAATTTCTGTTATTTTGTGAGTAGAGCCCAGTAGTGAACTCCTAACCCACCGTCCTCTCGGTGTGGTATTTTGTGGTGCCCCAATTTTTATTTTGTTATCATTTCTTTTATTTTAATATAATATTTTTAATAATTATTTTATTATTTACTTTATATCATCATTACGATTAAATTTAAATTTATTGTTATTTAATATTAATTTTACCACTATCATTATTTTTAATCTTAACATAATTAATTACGGTGTTCGATCAAACAATCTATAAATTGATTGAAATTTTAATTTTAGTGGTTAAATTTTTTTAATAATATTAAATATATAAAAAATTATATGGTTTTATTTATTTCTTTTAAAATGTTATGTAAAACTGTATGATGTGATGAGAGACAGTATGGGCTCTTTTATTTTAAAATGCAAATTTAATACTCTTAATATTCAAATTTAATATTCTTAAGTTGAAATGATAAATTTTAAGAATTTAAAACATCTTTACTACTATTACTTTTAAAAAAAATATTTTAGTCAACAAATATTAACGCACTAAGAAAAGCGAGGATGGGACACGTGAGTTGAAAAGCAAAATTAATTTAATTACCCCTATGCCCTATTTATGGGTCAGGTTTAAATAAGTTATTTAATATATTCAAAGTGAACATAAATTCGGTCTAATATTTTAAATTTAATTTTTCATATAATGAATAAAGTTAAAATTCATTTAAATTTATCCAAATATTATTATTTTTTAAAAATAAAATAAAATCTAAAAATATTAAAACATATAATAATTTATAAGTATAACACAATAAATTTAAATGAATTTTTAGAAAAAAACTACAAGAATCATAGAAAATTTAAGTAAAATCTAAAAAATGATGCAAATTCAAATTAAATTACAAAATAAATTAAAAAGTAATTAAAAATATATATTAGTATAAAAATAGTAAAAAAAAAATATAGTTACCGGATCGGGTCATCTTAAGTTTGAATTTGAAATGATAAATTTAAACTCGGTTAATTTCTTAACGAACTTTTATTTTCAAACTCAAGTTCATTTAACGTGTTTAATATTTTTATTCAAACTCATCTAAAAAAAATAAACCTTTGAATTTGGAGATGGTGCGATCCTTGAATAGGTATATTTTAAGCATTTGAATTAATAAATATCAAATGTTAAAATAATAATTACAATAATGATGATATATATTTATATGTATAATTGAAGGTCTATGCTTTATAAAACAATAATAAACTAGATTATACAGTGTCCAATATGATTTTGTAAAATCTTAATTCTTAAATCAAATCCTTTAAATTAATTGAATATTTTTTCAACCATATGCTTTTTGAGATGAGAATTACGTATATACATATTTATATACTCTCTTAACAGAAGTTCAAATATATATATATATATATATATATATATATATAATTGTGTCTACTGAACCATGTAATATATTATTATAATTAACATTGATGCATAGATCTCGATACAAATAAAGATATATAAAGAGGTTCAGACATTAAGAGTCGGGTATGAATGATCAAAGGAGTAAAGAACAAGCCAGAATCTTTTGTTTACTTATGGTGTAACAAACACTATATTTTTTTTCTTTTTGCTACATTTTTTAATGATTCTTCTTCGTTCCTTCTTGCCTCTAGTCATCAACATCTTCTCTTTTGTTCTTTCTTTCAACAAACGTAACAATATAAAAAAGCTTGAAGTCCACATGATTTAACTTTGCCATTGCCCGTCACCATTGACTACCATCCCTTTTTCTTTAGCTGTCATTTCTTTTAACATTCAACAATATAACCAAAAAAATAGAAAAAAGTCTTTAGCTACAATGAAAATAAATTTGATTTAGCGAGGCTGCGGTCCTATTAAAAGGAAACTTCAGAAAATGAAATTAGAGTTGCCTTCTTCTATATCTTATGCAGCTTGAAGTTTATGAACAAGCTCTCACTTATTCATTGTTCTATCCATTTTTTTCTTTGATTTCTTAATTCCTTTATCTGCAATGAAATCTCATGTATTGGTAAGAGAGTTTTGTGTTGGAAAGCCCGTCAAAAGCAAATGGAGAGACCTGTCAGGAAGAAAATTTTGCAGCAATCAATTCTGGTTTGTCCTGATTTTTTCCATTGTTTTATTCTTTTTGTTACTCTATTTTAATCTGTTTTTCTTTGGGAAGATGGAGGGGTTCGTTTATTTATCCAGCAGTGATAGCTCAAAGTATCAGCAAATTTATTTTACTAGAAATTTAGTTGATACTAAAACGTCATTAGACAACTCGAAGAAGAAGATTTCTAGTTTAGCTGATGAAAATTCTAGCAGAAAGCTAAAGAAGAACAAAGATTTATGCTGGGGTCAATATATTTATGTTCATGATCTTCCTAAGAAATTCAATGAAGATGTGTTGAAAGATTGTCAGCTGCTTACCAGAGCTACTGATAAATCAAGTATGTGTACATACATAAGAAACTATGGTTTAGGTCCTCAGATTGAAAACTCTGATGCCTTGGGTTCATGGAAGAGCAATTGGTTTTCGACAAACCAATTCATGCTAGAGGTTATTTTCCATAACAGAATGAAGAAATACGAGTGCTTAACCAATGATTCGACTCTCGCCTCTGCTGTTTTTGTGCCATACTATGCTGGTCTGGATCTTCGTCGCTATTTATGGGGATTCAATACCTCCATGAGAGATTCATCAGGTCTTGAGTTGGTTAAATGGCTTGCAGGAAAACCTGAATGGAAAAGAATGTGGGGTAAGGATCATTTCTTAATCTCAGGGAGGATTGCTCGCGATTTCAGGAGACAATCAAACAGGAACTCTGATTGGGGTAGCAAGTTCAGGTTCCTGCCAGAGTCTGAGAACATGTCAATGTTAACAATTGAATCAGGATCCTGGAAAAATGACTTTGGTATACCTTATCCTACATACTTCCATCCTTCAACAGATAAGGAGGTTTTTCAATGGCAGGAACTCATGAGAAGACAAAATCGGCCTTACTTATTCTCTTTTGCTGGTGCCCCAAGATCCAGACAGAAAGGCTCGATAAGGAGTGAGATTATCAGCCAATGCCAAGCTTCAAAGAACTTATGCAATTTACTTGACTGTGATTCTATTGGGCATAAATGTGATGATCCTGTTAATTTGATGAAGCTGTTTCAAAGTTCAGTGTTTTGCTTGCAGCCTCCAGGGGATTCATTGACAAGAAGGTCAACTTTTGATTCCATTTTGGCTGGTTGTATTCCAGTGTTCTTCCATCCAGGGAGTGCTTATTCACAATATGTATGGCATTTACCAAAGAACCATACCAAGTATTCTGTGTTTATATCACCAAAGAATTTGAGAAAAGGAAAAGTTAGCATCAATCGGACGTTGCTTCAAGTTTCCAAGGATGAAGAATTAGCAATGAGAGAAGAGGTCATAAGATTGATTCCAAGTATTATTTATGCCAATCCCCGGTCTAAAATGGAGACTGTTGAAGATGCATTTGATTTAGCAATCAAGGGAATTCTAAAGAGAATAGAGACATCAAGAACAGTGATTGGTCAAGGTAAGTAGCCTCTGATTAGAGATTAACAGTGATTTGTAAATTCCAAAGGTTTAAATTATAGTAGGTGAAGATTTTTTTTATTGTAAGAGAGGTGATTAATAAATTTTTCATTAAAAGTTTATAATATGAAAAAAAAGTAAAAAAATATAAAAAACTCGAATATCAAATTACTGAATTTATACGCCTTAAAAATAAAAATATAATCATTTTAACTATCACTCCGAGTCAATTTTCTTGGGTATTTCTCAGAATTTGCATATGTAGCAATACACTATATTCACTTATGTATGCCACTGCCACCATTTGTGTCAACCTTGAGCCAGCAATATGGAGGCATTTTTAGGTGCAAATGTCCATTTATGCCAAGAGGAGGATTGCTGGAAAAAGGACGAAATCCTATCCAATTCCGATTCAAACAAGTGCATTTTGGTGATCGAAATTAAACCCCATGTTGAAGTAATGGAAAATCGTATAGCACAATCTCAATTAGCCCTCCAAAGTTGACTTGTAACCATATAGCCAATAAGGACATACTCAAAGACGCCAAATATTTCTCAGCATGTGGCGACGCAAGCGCTATCCAAGGCTCCATCAGGAATCTCTTTGGTTACCTTATCAGCCACGGCCGCCTTGGGCCCTCTTCATGCGTGAGCCACTTTTCCCTGAAGTGGTGGGCCTATCAGAAGAAATTGGGTTTGATTAATTATAATACAAAAAAAAAAAAAACTGTAGAAAGGACGAAAAGTTTCCAGTTTGCTAATCCTACTGCGATAAAAATAATAATGGTCACAGTTATGCATTAAAATTGCATTACATTCTCAGAGTTAATTACAAAAGAAAAATAATTTATATATTAATGAAAAATTAGTAAAAATTTTTGATATTATAGACGGAGTTAATAGGATGACATATATTTTAAAAAATATATTAAAAAATTAATTAATAATGAAAGTGGATTGTGTGATATAGTATTTGAATATTATGTAATATATTTTGTATTTTATCAAATTATTATTTTATTTTATGATGCAGTTAGAACTAACATTTTATATTAAATTTTAAAACAAAATTATTAATTATTACATTAAAACAAAATTTATAAAAATTATTAATTTAAATAATATTTTAGAGAGCTTATGCTGTATATACTATTAAAATTGTCAATTAATAACCTAAGCCCTAAATCCATGTTAAATGGACAGCTCATTCCTTAGGCTTTACGTGGTCCATGCCAATGCCATTTACCTAAAAAGAAGCTTCAATTCCATGTTATGCACCCATCCATCTATCTTCAGGCTTATCCAATCTAAGATGGCCCAACCAAACATGATCACGAAGAACAAGAAGTAATTAAATAAAATATTTTTATATCCTAACAGGTTTAGGATGCATCCTATAATAAAATCGATTTTGAGAATTCTAATTGAGAATGAGATAAATAACGTAATTAATTAATTAATTAATGCTAGTGAGATCTTAAAATATAAGTTTAACAAATATATTATTTGAAACGTTATATATATACTTCATCAGCCTATGTTGTTTTTATTAAATCATCCTTATAATTATATAATAAAATCACTTTTATTTAATATTTTTATACTCATAATTGAATATTAGTTTAGAGAAATTATTAATTTTAAAAGTTTTATTTGTAAATTTTTATTTTTTTATAAAATATGTCTATTTAATTTTCATATTATTTAAACTCTTTTAATAAGTTTATGATATTCTTTTTTTTTGTTGTTGAAAAAACCATTTTGTTTGATAAGTTTCTTAAAAATGTCTTTGTAAATATATCTTATATAGTATACTTTAAATTTTTTTAGTTTTTGAAATAAAAAATTTTAAATGTAGCAGTATTTTATAAATTAACCTTTTAAAATTTGTTTAGTTTTTAAATATTATTTAATATATTTTTGTATTTTTATCAAATTATTAATTAAAGCAACAATTGAAAATAAAATTTTATAATTTTAAAAAAAATTAATTATTACTATAAAAGGATTTATTAATTTTCTATAATAAGTAAAGTCAAAATATATTTTTTATTAATTTAAATAAATTATTATTTTAAATGAGGTGAGTTTAAAAGATTCTACTTATTATAAAAAAATAATTTATATCAAAATTATTAATAAATTTATTAAAATAAATATTTACTATTTAGTTACTATACGTTATATGTAATAAATGTATCAAAAATATCATATATATTTATGTATATTAACGGTTTAATACAATTTCTAGATTTAAGATTTCATAAATTTTATTTTTAGAGTTTAAAATTTTAGGAAAAGCTGATTTAGTATTAGAGAATTAAAGTAAGATATTAATGTAACATAAAAAAAAAAAAAAAAAATCCGATAAAAGATAAGGCCAAGAACGTTCTGGACAATCTCCACTCTTCCAATCCCTTTTATTTAATAACAGAAACCCATCCTTTCAGCCATCGCCGTTCAGCTGAAGTCGAGAGTCAAGAGAAGCCATGGCTGATGGTATCTTCGGTTACCCTTTAAGGCGCCTTTTCTGGAGCCCTCCAGTTTTCCGTGAATGGTCTGGATCAACGGCTCTGATGGATTGGCTTGAATCCCCAACTGCCCACATCTTCAAGATCAACGTCCCAGGTTTCAACCACTCTTCCGATCTGCTTAATCTCATGGGTTGTTTTTATTTATTCGTCTCTCAAACCAAACTGATTTGATATGGTGAATCAATTAATGTATATAACAGGGTATAACAAAGAGGATGTGAAAGTGCAGATACAAGATGGAAACGTTATGCTGATAAAAGGCGAAGGTGTGAAAGAGGAGAGCCACGCAAAAGACACTGTTTGGCATGTGGCGGAGAGAGGGACAGGGAAAGGGGAATTTTCTCGGGAAATTGAATTACCGGAAAATGTGAAGGTTGAGCAGATTAAGGCCCAAATCGAAAACGGTGTGCTCACCATCATTGTTCCAAAAGATTCTTCCCCGAAGCCGTCTAAACCGCGAAATATTAACATCACTAGCAAACTTTAAGCGTATATAAATAAATAACTAAATGTGTTTTGTAGTGTTGTAAAATAAAATTTGTGTGCTAAAATTATGATAAAATAAAAGTTGTAGTAATAAATATGATAAAATAAAAGTTGTAGTAATAAAATTTTTATCTTTATTCAAGCAAAAGCATGGGCACTCACTTTACAAAGATAATACAATAGGAATAATATATATGATAATAATTTTTTTAATGGAGTAATTAAAGAAAAATTGTAATATATTATATTATTTTAATTTTTTGATAGAGTAATAAAATAATTTGATTTCTTATGTTAGTATTACCTCGTTTCGAAATAGCTTTAGAACTCTGTAAATGTGACTATGGGTTTGCTTTCTTTTCCATGTGTTCATTCCTACAAAAATAAACAAATTAACACAATCAATGGTCATGCATGAATGAAATTGTAGTCAATGAAATACTGATTTTAAAATAATTTAAACAATTAAATTAAATATTTAATTGATTCAATAAGTTTATCAATTTTATGACTTAGTGATCAAGATTTAGCAAAACTAACGATTTATCCGTAAAAATTAAATCATATTTACTATCTTTAATTAAATCAAAATAGTTAAAGATTATTTAACTTTTTTTTTAGACTATTTATCAATTAAGTATTATAAATAAAAATCTTCATCAAACTATTGAGGAACTTCAAGAAACGAGAAAATCTTTGTCTTTATAAAAATTTTCAAGCATCTAGTGGTCTTCTCTTCAAGTTCAACCAATCAAGTCTTTTTTATGAATTACAAAACTTTTAAGTCAAATTTTTGAACTTTCAAGACTTTCAAGTCATCTCCAAAGATTAAGACAATGAAGTCAAATCTTCTAACCCAAGCCTATTGATTTATAAGAGAAATTTTCGATTATTTTTTTCAAAAATCTATCAAATTACTTCAAATGCCTTCGATTATTTCTCTCAAAAATCACTTATTTCTAATTCATCGTGACAAAGTATCAAATTCTCGACAAATTTTTATTTTTTTTTGAGGAAAACAAATAAAAAAATCATCTCTTATAAAATAAAGAATTATACCCTTATATATAAAGTTTGAATTTGTCAATTAATCATGTGCTAAATTTTTAGATGTGAAATTTGTATGTACAAAAATGAATCCTTGATCATGAAGGGCTGAATTAACTTTTTTTTTTTTTTTTTAATGAGATTAACAAAAAGGACAAAACAATATCTTTAATGGAGGGCAGCATAGGCTGAGAGTGATGGTCGGAGGCTACCAAACATCAAAGGCCCCTTTCACCACTTTCTCAGCACTATTTTCTTTTCTCTTCACAAACCATATTAAATCTTTCCCAAACTCACCATAATCCAACACTCCCACACACTCTTCCCTAGTATTAAATTTGATCATTTCTTTCAATTGAATAAAAAAAAAATGATAACTTTATTTTCCTTTTGCTTTAACATGCCAATTAGACAAACAACCAAGCAAGAAAAGGACGACCGCGAAAAACCCAAACTTAAAACCTCCCTCGATAGTTTGCGAAATAAGGATCGATAAGGAAAAGGAGTTTCAGACTAAAACGCCATTGGGTTATGAAGCAAATTGAATTTCAATACAAAGAGAAATCAAATTGTAAAAATTAGAGTTTTAATTATCTTATTTTGGGGAAGGGGGCTTAGAATTAAACCCTTCTCATTCCATCCGTTTCAACCAGTGAGTTTTTTGTTTTCTTTTGGCGATCAAACCTTTTTCTTAGAGCAGTTTAAAAGCGGATTTAAACAGGTTGGAACATGTTGATATAACAACATTTGCTTTAGGGAGGTACATTTTATGATATGCTTTAATTTGCAATGTACTATTTTTAATAGATAGTATCAGAGTATAAGATATCTATTATGTCATTGTTAAAGTTAATTTGTGGAATACTTATAATTGGATATCATGAGGTGTGTTTTGCGATCATATGACCTCTTGGGGTAAAAATTTGTATGAGGATGAGATTTGTATGATGTATTTATGATATATATGTCAGTATGTTGTTTGAAAATGATATTGCAGGATATAATGGTTAAGTTTTAAACAAATGCATGTTTGATAAATTTTGGATTATATGTTACTGTCTATTTAATCTGTGACAAATGATTAAAAAAAATCTTCTATGTATGCTTAATTTTGTGGATTTGAATTGTGACAATAAAATCATTTCATTTGCTCATATTTATAATTATGTTTTCATAAACGTTCATTATTTTCCTTGCATATTACAAATATATACTAAAATATATAATACATAAATAGATAATACATTAATAAAAGGGCATAAATGTCAATATGCAACAACATTTAATACAATATCATGTTCAGCTTGGTCAATTGTTTCTTTAGTGGCGACATTTGATCTTGATAACAAATTTTTGAAATTCTCAATGCGAGATACATATAGAAGCTCCCACTCACAAGTATAATCATATCGATACTAATGTCTATTGAACGCAATCGGAGGTATTGGTGCGAATGAGTGTATAAATACCTAAAAAATAAAATTGTTTAAACGTGTGTAAGAATTTTTTTTAAAAAAAAATCTAAGTCTAACATACATATTACTATCAATACCTGAACAAAATAAAAATCGTTAACAAGTCCAATGTCAATGAATCCCGTGTTTCAGATAGAATTTTGAATTCGTATATATAAAAATATGTGCATTTATTGATTTCTATATTTACATATAGTTATCACAAAATATACATAAATTTTTTATAGCTTTATACATATAGGTGGTCGAATATCTAATATATGTATTCGAATTAATAAAATTAATCGCTCTTGAAAAAAATTGAAGAAGAAGATATGTTTCTTTTTGAAAATTCATTAAGGATGAAATGATCATTCTCATTTACATGTGTAAATGAGTCAAACTACTCATAAGCGACTCGAGTTTGATTCGATCATTACTTGAATCCGACTTATTTTATTTTCGAATTAAGCTCGAGCTCAAGTTATTCAAGTAACGAGTCGAGTCGAGTTCAAATTTTTTAATATTCGCTCTAATGGCAAGCGAGTTTAATCGAGATTTTTTAATATTTTATTATTAATTTACAATTTTATCTCATAATATATAATAAAAAATGACAAATCGAGTTTAACGAGTCGAATTCAAATCTATCAAGCCGAGTTCGAGCGGTTCGAATATTCTGTCGAGTTGAGCTTGAGTTTTAAAAATTAAGTTCGATCGAGTTTGAGTTGAGTTTTGAACCTCGAATTTTTAAATCGAATTGAATTCAAACTTAATATTAGTTTATCTTAATTCGACTCGATTATATATTTAACTTTTATCTAATATGACAATGTTAGATATAAAATAATAATACCATAAAAATATATAGATAAAATTCGATTAAAATTGAATATGGAGATGGAAATGGAAATGGCCCAATTACCAACAGGGTTGGCAAGGGCCCAATTATCAAATCGGCATCGAAACCAGCCTAAATTTACAATTTTAAAACGAGCTGTCGAATTTCTCCTTTTGGCAACTCAACTTTTCTTCCATTGACCCCCTTTTCCATAGACTCTTTTCTCCGCCAACTTAAAAGGCAACTCCCAAAATGGACCCAATCGCACCCTCCGCATCGGCCGCCGGCGGTGGTGGCGGCGGCGGAGGACCTGCACCTTTCCTCCTAAAGACATACGAAATGGTGGACGACTCTTCGACCGACGATATCGTGTCATGGAGCTCCAACAAAAAGAGCTTTGTCGTTTGGAATCCTCCTGAATTTGCTCGCCTTTTGCTTCCCACCTTTTTCAAGCACAATAACTTCTCCAGCTTCATCAGGCAGCTTAATACCTATGTGGGTTTTCTTTTCTTTTTGCTTTTCTTTTTTAAAGCCTTTTCTTTCTGGGTTCTTTTATTTATTTATCTTTATTGAATTATTTGATAATTATGGGAAATTCTGGGCTTTTATTTACCGTTTAACTTCATTTCTGTACGGGTTTTCATTTGTAACTGTAGCAATTTTATGATTGCTAATATATGGAAGTAAATTAGTTAGTATATTTGTGTTCCTTAGAAATGGGAAATTTATCCATTTTTTGTTCTTTTCTGAAAATTGTTTAAACAATTTCGATTTCAGACTGACTATGAATATCAAGCTTTGTCTAAAGCTGGCACAAAAATTTAAGCTCAACCAAAGTCTTCTGTTGTCATTTATATGTTGAATTCTATAAGAGTTGGATCGTTTTCTTAGAGATGAATCAATCTTGTGAAGAAACGTGGGGATTTCAATAAGCATTGTCTACTTTGGAATTTAAGAATCTTCTGTATATTTGTTTCTGATTTTCATTTTTCTTTGTTGTGTGTTTCTCCTGAGAATAACGGAAACTCTTTTTCTTGACCGTCAGCCAAAATATGCATAATTTCTGCATAGTTCTAGCTTAGAGAATTGATTTTTCGCTAAGGTATCACTTGAGCGTTCATCTTTGATTCATAGGGCTGTTGAAAGAAGAATAAAATAGATTTATATTAGCTATAGTTTGCTTAGGTTAGATATATGAGGATTTGATTGCCTAAGTATGATCTGAATGTAATTTGGTGACAGGGGTTCCGTAAGATTGATTCCGAAAGGTGGGAATTTGCCAATGAAGATTTTGTGAAAGATCAAAAGCATCTTCTCAAGAATATCCACCGAAGAAAACCTATTCACAGCCACAGTAATCCTCAGGGTTCTATGATAGATCCAGAAAGAGCTGGATTTGAAGAAGAAATAGAAAAGCTTTCACGTGAGAAAGCTGCACTTGAGTCTAATGTTTTGAGGTATAGACAAGAGCGCTCAGCCGCAAAGCATCAATTGGAAGAACTGACACAGCAAGCTGATCAAATGGAGCGGAGGCAGGACACTTTGTTTAACTTCTTAGAAAAGGCTGTTCAAGACCCTACTTTTGTTGAACAGCTTGTTCGTAAGATTGAATCTATGGATGTTGCAGCATATAATAAGAAAAGACGACTGCCTCAAACTGACCAAAACAAGCCAGTTGGAGAAAATAGCCTTTTGGAGAATAACAGTAGTTCAAGAACTGAGTTTGGAAATATTTTCCACCAAGATTTCACAAGCAAGCTAAGACTAGAATTGTCACCGGCTGTTTCAGATATTAACTTGGTTTCTCATAGTACACAAAGTTCTAATGAAGGTGGAGCTAGTCCACAGAGAAGGGTATCTGAAGGAGAACCAAAGGATGCTCAGACCAGACCAGAGGGCCTTTTATTCGTACCTGAAACACTAGACCTTTCAGATACGGGCACATCTTTTACATTCAAAATGGATTCATCTCTCACTCAAAGATTACCACTGAATGGAAGCCCAACAGTAGATTCCCTGCAACAGAGATTAGATTCCATTGAAGAACCTGATAGTCATATTTCCTGTCAATTAAATCTAACTCTGGCATCTTCTTCATTGCAAGTCAATAAAAGTCCTAGCTTAACTAGGATGTCCGAACTAGGTCAGGAAATTGGAAAAGCCATGGAGCCAAGGTCTAATGCCAACACTAAAGACTCTGATACCAGACCTTTTGGGAACAGCAGAAACATGATTGATGAGAAAGCTACATTATCTTCGCCAAAAGAAGGCCCTAATACAAATCAAGAGCCTGCAGCTCCTCCAGTTAGAGTGAATGATGTATTTTGGGAACAATTCCTAACTGAAAGACCAGGTTCCTTTGACAATGAAGAGGCCAGTTCCAATTTTCGAGCAAACTCGTATGAAGTGCAGGAAGAGAAAATGTCAGCTCACGGACTACCTGGGAATGCTAATAACCTGGAACAGCTTAGTCTTTCAGCTGGAAGCAAAGTTGTTAATTTTCCATAAATCCAGTGACAAGCATATAAAGGTCTCTCTAACACCTTTTGTTGCTTTGTGATATTTATAGTTAATACATATATAGGATGTGGTTTTATACGTAACTGTCTAGAATTTGTTTGAATAAAATGCTGTTGACTTCCATTTGTTTGGCTGCATGTTAATATTCAATACCAAGAACTTTATTTTTGGGAAATCAACACAGAATCAATGCGTCTGTCTTAAGATGTTAATCTGAAAAGTCGTCTCATACATTTTGTAGGTTGTTTGCTGTTACATCAGTATTGAGAAATCATATTATTTTCCTTTCTACCAATTGATTTATAAGATTATTCGGTAGGTGGTGCAGTGAATGTTTATGTATGATATCAGATCTTAAATCTTTTGAGAAAGTAGGATTCATCTGAAAATTACATTAGCATAATACAGTGATAATAATAAAAATGGAAAACTACCTTTGCTTATGTGGATGTTGATTTAGACTGAAAGGGTTAACTGAGTGTCACAGTCAAGCATTACTTATCTACCTAGGTCTTGCGAACAATTATGGATGAGTTGGCCCTGACAGATCAATTATTAGAAAGGAAAACGTTGTCCTTGACAGGCTTTCTGGAGACTAAGAATGAATATATACCATACAGTAGATGGACCTTAAAAGTAAATAAGTAGAGTTAGTTCTTGCGAAAAAGGAATGGCTGAAACTTTTGATGGTATGCTCTTCTGCATGCTTCTGAACCAAGAAAAGGTTGGAGCTATCAAATCCAACTCGGACTGAAAAATGATGGTTATGGCTACTGGTATGTTCCAGAAGGAACCAAGCAGGCTGCAATTGGGATTATATCATGTGTTGCATGGATTTGATCATCTTTGTGAAACAAGTGTTTACAGATTAGTATCGTTGCTGATTATTGTACTGTATGTGAAATGATAGGGCAGTGTATACTGTATCCTTGTGAAATACCCGAATTGCAGATATCCAAGGGAACCATTGGTTGAGATGAAGTTTAAGGTGCTGAAATAATGAGTGAAACCAGAGTGTTATGGTGGAATCAAGGGACACAGTGGAATATATGATAGTTGAAGCTGCTATTTAGATAAATAATTGGATAGTTCTAAAGCAGATTTGTAGAGAAAAGAGAATCTGATAATGACATTGAAAAATTAAAAATTATTATTTAATATAATGTTGTCAGGTAAAATTTAGATTTTATAAATAAAATTAAAATAGTAAAATATATTTTATTTTTTTTAAATGTTCGAATTATTATTTTAATTTTGTTTATAAAGTTAAAAATTTTTATTTAAAATATATATATATATATATATATTAAATAGAAATGGCAATACAATAATTAAGTTCAATGCATTTCCTTGAGTGAAAGGAGGCTGCCAAATTACCCTCAAAAGATGAGTTTTCTTGATCATGTCTTCCACTTACAGCCGATAAATTTGACCAATCTTGAAAAACCCATCCCAATTCAAACCTACTTTAATCTAACTGAACTTGAGTTCATTCAACCCAAACATAAATCCAAACATAAATTCGAAATAACTCGAATTTAAATTAATCTTTGATTTTAATTTAAAAAAATAATAATTTTAATTTGAAATTAAATTATTTGAGATAATTCAAAATTAAAATTGATTTGATTTTATTTGTTAATAATTTGAATTTAAATGAATTTGATATCAACACTCAAAATAAAGTATCAAATTCCAATGATTGAACTTGATATGGTTTGGATTCAAAACTATCAAAACCCAAAATAACATAAATTTGTTACATATGAATCCAAACTGACCCTCCTAATTTCTACTTCTACTTTAAGCTGACATCACATTCATAGCTGAGCTTGAGTCCAAGTCAAGCCAGCTGGAGTCTCCCACTCGTTTGCTTGCAATTATTAAGTGTTCTGTTCTGATATTTGTCCAGTAAAAAATTACGGTCTAGAGTTGAAAAAAAGGAAAGAGTATTACAGTTTCCATCAATAATTGTTTTGTTCTGTTCTGTTCTGATATTTGTCCAGTAAAAGATTGCGGTTTAGAGTTGAAAAAAAAAAAAATATTATTAAGGTAAGTAATACAATAATATTCATAAATTATTTAAATTTGATTTTAGTAAAATTTAAATTCGTTTGATTTTAGTCGACTCGAGTTCGAACTACTCGAGTTATCAAGCGAGTCAAATTCGAACACTTAGATAGTTGACTCGAATAATTCACGAACTTAATCAAATTTTGAGTTTTTATATATTTTAATAATACATATTATTATATAATAATATTATTTATATAATGAGTGTAAGAGCGAACTCGAATTCAAGCTCTAATCGAACCTTAAAATTGAGTTTGAGTTAAAGTAAAAAATCGAATTTATATAATCGAGTCTAATCGAGTGAGTTCGAGTAACTCGAACTCAATTTCGAGTCAAACTCGAATTTAAAAAATAAAGTTCGATCGAGTTTGAGTCGAATATCGAATACTGAATTTTCGAATCGAACTTAAACTCAAGCACCTCACTATATTAATTTGGCTCAATTCGATCATAACTTTAATTATTACAGTTTTCATGAATAATTGTGAGGGAAATCAATTATGACGGAACAAAGCCTAGTAAAACTAGAATCCTGGGCCAACAAGAAAACCAGTTTAACTCACTTTTCTAACATGGATTGAATGTCAGTCAGTCAGCCAGCATTATTGGAACTTATGATTTTGCTTAATTAATGCAGAGCACTCTTGATTCTGTCTTAGCTACAGAAGACATTTGTTGAAAAGAGCTTGAGATGCTCTCTACAAGTCTTAGCTTAGTGTGAATCCAAGCACTGCAACGAATCAAATCTGCCTTAAAACTTGGAAATTACGAGTTACATAACTCAGATGAAAGAATGTCGAGTAGGAAGCACAACATGAGATTGAATTATTGCATGATGAAAAAAGAAAACAATACTTGATTTCTGCTTCCCACCCGATGCGTTTGGGAAACTCCACAGCTGGAAATGTTGAATGGGTTGCAATGATAACCATCCCACCGCCCTCGATAAGTGCAAAAATAAGATGGATATTTTCTTTTCCCCTTCTTCATTATGGGTTTTTTCCCATTATTAAAGAGGAATTCCAAATCACTTCCAACATAAAATTAAATATGAAAATTTTATAAATATGAGATTTTAACTTTAATATCTTTATTTAAAAAAATAATTTTAATTGATTTTGAATTAATTTAAATAGATGGTAAAATTGATTCTAATAAAATTAAAAATGATAAAAAAATTATTAAAAATATATATTTTTAATAAAATAATAAAAACTAATATCATTGAGTAAAATGATAATTTACTCCGAAACTTTTTTTGTCATTTTTGTGAGAAAACTCATTGATTTGTGGTTGACTGCACTGTATTGATGAGCCAAACAGACCATTTGAGCAACCATTTAAGCATTGGTATAAAAACTCATATTCTCGTTTCTATGAAGTTAGAGCTTTAACTCCTACATTCTCTTTTCCTCGGACCAAAAACCTCTACTATAGAGAAAAAAAAAAAAAAAAGCTTTAGCTTTATTGTAGAGTCCATAAACATGATAGCTTAACCTAGTTGAACCCAATTTCATTAGATTTTATTCTTTTTGTGCAAAACAGATGGATCACATCATCCTTCTAAAGTATATATATATATATATATATATATATATATATATATATATGTATGTAGAGCCTTAGCTCGCAAGAAATGATGAGTGTTTCCTGTATTAGTGGTCATTTCCTTGCCTAATTGAAGTGGATAATAGTGGATCCTGTTTCTGGTTAGTAATTTATAGCGGTGGGTCAGTGCTCAGGGAGGTTCCATTGAAATTAAGGTGGTAGTTGTTGCCTCGGTAGAAGGTATCTATCCTTTAATCCAACCCACCTTGCTTTAATAAATATTAATTGAGGGGTTGCTCTTAGGATCCGGCCAAATTTTGTAGTTGGTGTATAGAATTTGGGTTTTAATTTTTTTATCAAAATTTATGTCGGTAAGATAAATATAATTATTTTAAATTTTATTATATTCATATATAATTTTTATCAAATTTTAATATGTATTATTTTTATTTTTAATTTATATTATTTTTGTATCGTAATATTATATTTGGTCTAAAATTATTAAATCCAAAAAGTCACTTTTAAATTGAAATCTTGTAGAATGCCTTCTACTTTTGTCCTACTATTTCGTAAATTAGACCTTGAAACCTAATTCATTCTATCAAAAAAACTTTAAATTTGTTCATTTTACTTGTCTAACTTAACTCAAATCGAATTTTGAATTAAATTTTACTAAATACAAATTTGACTTGATTCGACTTTTTTATAAATAAATAAATAAATAAATACTTTTATTTAAAATATAGTTTAATAATATATGACGAATCACATTAATTTTGACGTCTAAATTTAGAAATAACAACCCTAATACGTTTATTGTTGAATTAAATGCCAAATACCATCAAGTAATATCTCCATTCACTCATAAACATGTTTTTTTTTTAATTATAAAGTAATTTCTCCATCCGTTGGGTACATTAATCATTGAATTTGCAAGGTTATTATGATAATGATACCTAAAATTAAATCCCACATGCTAAAAAGCTGATAGGTCGAGGGACGTAGATGGGGATGCATGGCTAATTTTTGGTGCTGCAAAACAAGAGGAAATGCCAAATTAAAGACTCCAATTTCATCAATTATTATTTTCTTCACGAGAATAATGAAACCAAATTTTTCTTCACGAGAAAAAAAAAATTATTGTTGTGTCTTGTAGTTAAAAGTAGAAACACTACAATTCTATGTTGAAAAGGGCATATTCAATGTATTTTTTATCAACAATAGTCATCATATATACTCCAAAATCATAAATCCAAGCTATTTCTGAATTAATCTTACCAATACTATAATGCATGATAATTTATATGATGCAACCATATCAATTCACCTATTGAGTTTAAAAAATTTAATCTTTTATGTATAAAAAATGAGTTTATATTTAAGACATTGGTAATGTATAAATCCTATATATTATTTTTAAATCATATAATGAAGCTTGATTAACTAGTAAATTTAAAAAAAAATATTTTAAAATTTAATTAATGAAATAATGTGTTATTATTCATTAATAGTGTATAATATTTATATATTGATTGTACATCTAACATAACTCCCTAAAAGATAATAATTTTCTCATTAAGAGATTAAAGAAAATCACTTTCCCATAGAATGAATGATTACATGATTCTTTGATGACAATATGGCAAAAATAAAAGTGGGCAAATGATTCTACCCCAATAAAAAAGAAAAGGTTAAAAATATGCTATGTATTGAAGATTATTAGAGTTGAAAATGGATTGACACTCACATTTAAATTTTTAATGAATTTTTAAGTAAATTTAAATAAAATATTACTTATTTGATGAATTTGGATTAACAAATAAAATCCAATAAAAAATCATTTCAAACTTTGATCTCATCATTAAAAGCTTAAGCTCGATACAACCCATCCTAACAACTATAATTACAATTTTTGTAACTTAGTTAATTTGATATTTTATTAAGATATAATGTATTTTGTAGGCTTTAAAATAGATTTTTGAAGATATATCTAGTAAGGAAACTGTTGAAAAATATATCAATGTATTTTTTAATTAATTTGAAAATTTTTATGCAATTTATTTTTATCTTGTATTATTTTTTAGAGTATGTTTTACATTTTTATATTCTTATAGTCCTTTATAAAATTTTATTTAAATTTATTATGTTATACTTATTACATAACATGTGTATTTATTAAATTTTAGATTTTACATATCATGAATTCTTATTATATAAAAATAAAATTAAATAAAATATTAAATCCAAAAAATCAAACCAAAATGTGATTGGACCTCGTGCAGTCTCTTAATGCTTTAAAGATGAGCAAGTTATATATATATATATATATATATATATATATAATTAATATACATACACACCATTAATAAAATTTTTTAATTTCACAATTAAATTAAAAAAATGATACATAATTTTTAAAAAGATTAAGAAAATAAAAATATACATATATATATATATATATATATTATGTATATTTATAATGATTTGGTTTGCCGTTTATGTGGAAGAATATAAATTTGAGTCTATATTTGAGTTGATAAATCGACATGAGATTTAGAGTAAATTATTAAGTATCACCAAAATTTTAAAAATAAAACTTCAGTTTCCAGAGAAAGAAAGATAATTACAAATATCTGTCACATGATAAAGGACAGAATAAATATACATCGTGAGATTAAAAAATGAGTAATTAACTCCAAAGAATTTTTTTTGTTAATTTTGTAATCAAAATTTTTTATTTCTTTCTTTGTCATTTTTTCTTCTTTCAATTTTCAATCCCTTTCTCTAACATTATTATATAAATTATATTCTTTAATAAAATTGACTTGAAGTTGAAATTAAAGGAAAAAAATTATAAAATGATAAAAATGTCATTTTTTTAACTTTAAAAGACAAATATATAATTTATTTAACATTCAATCATAAAATAATTTTTATTTTATTATTTAACGAGGAAAAAAAAATACAACAAACTTGAAAGAGTCCCCACTCATTACTGTATTTCCAAGCAAAGTGGGCGAATTTCGTTGGTAACATAAATATTTGTGAGCTTATACTGTTTCCCTGTCTCGTCCTCATCCATCATCCCCTCCGACTACCCAAAAAGCCTTACTCTCAGTCCCCATGAAAGAGCTATAACAGGCCAACAAAGCTTCAGACAATCTAACTCAGAAGCCCCTGTATCCAAAACCAAAACATGCCCATAATCAAGCTCCTCTTCACCTCCCTCTCTCTATCCCTTCTTTTCCTCCAAACCTGTGATTCTGTTTCAGTTTTAGACCTTGATAATGCACTGAAAAACAGTGAAGTTGATGTCATGGTGAGAAGGGTTTGCACCAAAAAGCTTGAAGATTGTTTAGAAGAGCAAGAAATGGAATCAGAGAGCAACAGGAGAGTGCTGGTGATGCAAAGAAGGTACATTAGCTATGAGACACTGAGGAGGGACATGGTCCCATGTGCAAATCCTGGTGCTTCTTACTATGATTGCAATGCTGGTCAGGCACACCCTTACAACCGAGGTTGTGAGGTTATTACAAGATGTGCTAGAGGTATCAAAGATATCAATACCTGAAAACCCAAATTCGAAGTTTTAACCATGACAGCTGCTTTCTGCAAACTGGTAATGTCTTTATGGTGGGTTTCTAAGCTTTTGGTGACTTTCTGAGTTTTTTTTTGGGGCTTATGGCTGTATATTAAAGATTCTTGCTTTTAATTCTCTACTATATATAAATGCATGTTTAACTTGAATTTGAGATCTGGGATCCCTTGTTAGAGTATTTAAGAAAATTGACTTGGTGCTTGATAGGGAAACTATGAATAATGTATGTAATCTTCATTTTTGATTTCTTGGTTTCTGAAAATCTGTTCAGTAAGAGCTTAAGGGATAACCTGGAGGAGTTCTTGCAAAATCTGGGTTGTCAAGGTGTTCTACATTTGAATCAGCTATTTTGATTTCCATAATACCCCATGAGAACCTAAAATTGTAATTTTCTGCATTAATTTTTAACTCTTTCTGCTGAATAAAAGAGTCTACCTATAGTGGAGAACAGAAAGGAAAAGTTAATTTGCAATTACGTCTGCTCCGTCCTTTTCTAATGGTCAATCAACTTCAATTAAATCCAGGCATCTCTCCAGTCTATCCTATGCCATAGGCTGAAGACACTTCATCTGTAAGACTATAACCCTCCTTTGAATAAACTGCATTTGATACCGCACATAAGATTGAAGTAGGCTTTTAGCGTTTCTGCTATAATGCTTAGTTTAGATCAATTAAAGTTCTTTATTCATTCAAGTAGAAATCAGTATCATGCCTTGCTGTAAAAGGATCATTCTAATCTTCTCATTATCTGGTAGTGCATAATCTCATTAAAATGCTAAATAGGTGATTAAATGTTTAAGTTACCTAACTCTAATTCTGTCTAGCCTTGTGGTCCATTTCTTTCTTCTTTTTTTTTTTTTTATTTGGGGGATGGGGTTGAGATTGCTTGGGTTTGAATTCAAGGCTTATTTAGCCACTTGGTCAAGAGGTTGTGGTCCATTTCGTTTTCCCCTGTGCCCCTATGTAAATGCAGTATTTTTCTTCCTGCCATGAGTTAAACCTGCCCATTCAGTTAAGGAATTTCATTTCATTTTAACTTTGCGTTTGAAAACTTCTATTAGCTTTGATCATCAATGGTGCTAGTGAAATTAAGAGCTCTTATTGGGATTTTTGTACCCTTTTAGTTTTTCACGCTCATTCTTGCTTGTAGTGATTTCTTTTCTTTCTTTTTTTCATTTGATTAATTGAATTTGATAATGGATCACTTTGGATAGTCTTTCTTTTTTTTTTTTGGTCATATTGAAGTCATTGAATTGATTCTTCTCCAACATATACACATGATCATAATTGTTTGTAGACCATATGGTTACATAAGATGTTCTTATTGGTTAAATCTTCTCTATATGTTCTACAAGACGATTTGATTTAGAAATAGAAAGTAAAGTTTATGGATTTCAAGTTTATGACATGTTGTGACTGATCACTAGGAATAAGGTTGGTTATTCCTAATTAAACTCCCTGCAGGGTTTTTTTTTTTTTTTTTTAGCAAAAAATGGAGGGAAAAAATTACTTGCAGCAGTAACATATTTTTTCTTTCCTTTGTGGAATATTATTTTCTGCAATGCAAATCAGCAGCTAAGAAGGTCTTCATCAAGATGTTGTGGGTTGATCAGGAAAATCTTGACTGTCATTAAACTCAAGTTTTACTAGAATAATGTCACTGTCTTTAGTTTTTTGTCAACTTTGAGATCCTCAATTTCTAGTTTTACCAAAGTACTGATCTGTTCTTAAACCGGCATTTTATCTTATCTTTCTTTTGATAGGTGAGCTATTGTTCTGACTTTTGTGATTTCATCTATTCTACTTCACTGCTTATTCATAAACTGCTAGAATGATCTACATTAGAAATTGTTTTCATGAGCTATTTGTGTAAGTGCTAATTAGTAAGCAAATGGTTAGGAGGTTTGCCCATTGATTTGGCCAAGAGGTGGTTCATGATGCCTTGGTTTCAATATTGTGGTCATCCAATTGTTTTAATTTTTCAATGTTGATCTATGCAAAGCATCATGGGTATCTCAGCATATAGATTTTGTATTATTGAAGTGAGTTTAGGAGCATGAATAATCTGACTACTGGATGGTGGAGATAGCTAGAACTTTTTCAGGTTTTAGTTAATCTACAAGTTTGAGGGTGAGTCTTGGTACAACGGTAAAAATTGCTCCTTTATGACCTAGAAGTAGTCTTTTTGTTAATACGGATGGGAGCCTTGTTCACTAGGTTTGCCTAAAAAAAGTTAAGCTACAAACCTCACCATGCTATCTTCCTTACCTGTGATCTAATTGAATGTCAGTGCATCTCATAACATTGAACTCGATCATGGTTTCCACCCCTTCTCAAGAAGGACCACCAACAAAATAAACCAAGCATTAGCCCTAGAAATGCTAAGACCTTAATATTACTCCTCTTCATCATTTCTTTGTGTGATATTCCTCTCTTCCATGCACCAGTCAGTTCAGTAGCATCATCACACCAAGTTTTAAATAAATTGACCTACTCCCAATGGAATGCACTATCTTTAATGCTGAAACTGTACATTGCTTTCCATCATTTTCCCTTCGTCAGTGCACTGTAATTAGTGCCATCAGCTATTCCCACTGACAATGGCTGATATCCATTTTCTTTCCTCCCCCCCTCCCCCCCCCCCCCCCCCCCCCCGCCCCCACTACACCAACTTAGCAAGCAGTAAAACTTAAAATTGTACTGCATTTGTTTGTAGATGGACTAGTGAAATATGCACTTAACCTCCTAGGAAAATGCATGTTCTTGCAGCAAGCCACGAATTAGTAAAGTTTTGACTAATAGATTAAGATTCTGCTAGGTAGAAAGGATGAAAAGAGACAAAAATGAAAATTTGTTAATCTAATCATTAGATTTCTTACTACGGAACTTAATCATTAGATGAACAAAATTTTTATTCTCACTCCTTTTCATCTTTCTTACCAAGAAAACTCTAAGTGATCAGAGTTTCTGAGAAAGGTCCAAGCATTCAAGTTTTAGACTACAAAATCTGTAGTAGTAAATGGTAATCTAACATCAACAATAAGGTCTTAGCTCAATGGTAACATGTTGGTCCTAAAAGAATCTTACTTAAGGGCAGGGGTTTAAAACTTGGGTTGAAACTTGAAGAGAAGTATCCTTTTTGCTCCAGTTCTCGAAATGATTGCCAATTTATATCATCATGTTTATTCACTAAAGAAATGGGTGATCTAACATCCTTGCTTGCTTTTTAATTCTTTCTTGTACACATTGCACCGGACAAGAAGGGATAAAAGTGAACAACCCATAGACCACAAGTTAAGAATGACTAAACAACAAAAGAAAACAAACGAGTCCAGAAAACGATATCAGAAAAGAAGAGAAAGAAGACGACAGGTTAAAAGTGAAGAAGACATATTCCAGGAATGACTCGAGGGGGCCTGGTTTCATCAAGGCAGCATTTAAGGTTGGGTGTGTTGAGACATGGTACGCCAGGCCACGTGGGAAACAGCCCATTTAATTGGACAAGCCCCTTTCATCTGTCTGCACTGCCTGCCTCTTTTTCCCTGCTTTGTTTACTTTTCAGCTTCCTGGTGTGATCAATTTGGCAAAGTACAAGAAATAATTGACAACATTAAGTTAAATGCTACATGTTAATTCCAATAACATGAATCTTTTTAAAATTTATATAAAATTATTATTCAATACATTGGAAATAAAATTTTTTAACATCGTAAATTACAAGTAGAAATGAATAAACAATTATCATTCATGTGATGCAAAATAAAGCAGAGAACAAAATCAAAGGAGTGGAAAAGTAGCTATTTCTTCTCTGTTTCCTGAATCTCACAATGCAGAAGAACTCAAGCACACAAAAAAAAAAAAATAGATATTTAAATAAATTTAAGTAAAAAAAATAGATATTTAAATGCAGAACTCAAGCACACAAGAAAACGTAAATTTCACCTACCTCTTTAAGGTTTAACTTTAGTCTATTTGTTTTAAAAATAGATATTTAAGTCCAAATAACTTAAAAAAATAGCTAACAGAAAATGTGTAACGATAAAAATATCCAATCTGAATTTTTTTTAAAATTATTATTCTTCATCTTCATTCATCCCAAATTATTTCTTGAAGAAGACATAATAATAATTTTTTTTTCGAACTCTTGGATCATAATTTTTGTCGATAAATAAAATAATAAACAAAATTATAAATAAAAATAATAAACAATAAATAAATAAATTATAAATTATAAAAAAAAACTAATATTTCAAAACCTAGCAATTGTTCTTAGTATTTATAATATTGATTGGAGTATTTAAAAAATTTTAAGGTGCGTTTGGTTGGGGGAATTTAAAATTCCCCCGTAATTTTTTTTCGTCATTTGATTATCCCGTTTGGTTCGATTATTTTTTTCCTTGTCAGTCATTTTATTTTACCTACAATGCTCGATTTTGGAAAAATCTGGGATATTTTTAAATTATCTGAGTCAAAAAAAATTTTTTTTAGATGTGAAGTAAAATTTTTTTCCCTAGAATTTACCCCTTAAAGTTTTTTTCCTGGATAAAAGATAATTTTTTTTCTCAAAGTAATTTTTTTCCCCCGAACCGAACGCACCCTAAGGGGTAAAATAGTGTCAAAATTAAGTTTTTAATTATTGATTTAAGGGTTAACTAACGAAAAGACTAACTTATCCTACGTGTCACACCCCGTTTCCACATTTAATTCATTATTATTCATTCTTACACACACATAACGGAGTAGACAACATACGGATGGTTGGGCACACGAGCCGATATTGACCTTACACACTTAAATATAAACCGTACATGATAATTGCTTTACTTATTTATATATGTATTTACATACGTACGTCTACATCCCCGTAATTCTTAATATACATAACTGTGCCTGACAAGTTTAGATACAAAAGCGAAATAAGTGTATACCTTTGCACACAATGGAGTGTGGGCTGTCAAGTGCTCAGGACTACCGCAGCTTTCCCTACTTAGGTAACTCTGTGGAGTGGAGGAAAAAAAGGGGTGAGCTAACGCGCTCAGTAAGAAATCACGCAAGCAGGTAGATAACTATACTACCTACATGCATGTCATGCAGAAAATCTTTACTTTCTCAATTCCAACTGAATCACAAAACCACACACGTATGCTTTCTCAAAGTCATGTCATATCACAAACGAATTTCTCAAAACACATGTTCTCATAAAGCTGATTTAAATCAAATAGGAGATAAATCAAAAATCTCAGAATTTAAATCAGAAATCATATAAGTATGGAGACAAAGCAGAGCATATGGAAACGAATAGACATATGGCCATAGTCATGGACTCCATGCAATCACGGATCAGGTGTGCATGAATGTCCCCGGATGGCTGATGATAGGGGGGTCAGTCTACCATCAGACACAAACAAACAACACGGTACGTCGTACTCCATGTGCGTCCACACGGTACATTGTACTCCGTGGACCCCAATATCTGAAATCAGCGAGATTAGGAGTGCCCGTCCAACGGGTCTAATCATCCCATCTCCAGCTATATCAATACTGAGTCTCCAAAAATGCACGTGCGGGCATATCAATCAGTGTGACACCCAGTCTACACGAGGCTCCAGCACGACTTTATCAAATCACGTGCGAGGATCAGTGCAAGCTTACACAGCCTACACGACGTCTCCAAACACGGTTTTATGCACATCACAAAATCGAAGTCCAGTGCGAGCAAGCTCTAGCACGGTATCATGCACAAATCATGTAAAGTCTAGTGCGAGCAACGCTCTAGCACGACTTTAATCTCAAAACAGATAGATGGCTCGATGCACATAAGGGGCGTACAAACCAACCTCAACCACGGAAGGTAGTACCCACTTGAGTGAGAGAAAACATTTTCTATCAAATCACTCAGCAAACACTTTTTATTCTGAAAACATTGCAATTTAATGCAGATAGTCAAATTCAGAGCCATTCTATCATCACTTATTCACAAAACATGCTTATTCATGTAAAACACATCAAAATAAGCCATTTCAGCCATTTTTATATTTTTCGTATCTAGGGGCATTTTCGTAATTTTTCCATATTTGGGTACTATCTAGATATTTCATTTTCATACTCTATACGAAAATTTAGGTGTACGTAAATGACGATAAAATACGTACAGCTATCTCTAAGAGCTTACGAAATCCCTTACCTCGAAATGAGTCGACTGCGAATTTTAATTCTTGATCTCTCCGGATCCCGCAGTCTAATTGGCTTCGGACATATTCTCGAAAGCCAAATCTTTCCTTGGTGGCACGTAAATCGAGATCCGCTCGAACTCGTACACGTCGCCTACCGTTTTTTCCGCTACGCAGCAATATATATTTAAACCGATTAATTTCGGTCTAATATAAATTCAAATTAATTATCCGAAAAATAATTCGACTGATTTTCAACCACTTACCGGTCTACTGCTGTGTCGGGATAACACTGAATTTTTTTTCCAAAATTTTTTTTCTCTCTCCTCTTTCTCTCTCCTGCTGAACCGGTTCGGACCGGTTCAGCCCCTTTCACACTGAACCGGTCCGACCGGTTCAGGTGAGATTTTCGCCGTTCGTGGCGATTTCGGCCGGTTCTCAGGCCGTCGCTGGTGCTGTTCGGTGCGCCTCGGCCTGGGTAACCTTCGGTTGGAAGGGCTCAGCCCAAATCGGCGCCGGTGGCCGCCGTTTTCCCTTTCTCTCCCGCGGTCATCTCCCTCTCCGATCTCCATTTTTCGGTGACCCCAGGGCGCGTGAGGGGGCTCGGACGCTCCCTTGGTGACGGTCGGCCCTTCGTCGGCCACCTCGCGCTCCGTCGCCGTCCAGAACGCAGCCGGTGAAACGGGCAGAGGAGGTCGGTTTGGGGGGGGGTCGCGCGATGGTTTCAGCTTCTGTTTCCTTTTTTTTTTTCCATTCGATTTCTTTTTTTTTTTCTATTTTCTTATTTTTTTATATATATTATATTATATATAATATAATATAATATATCTATCAAAATATCTACAAAATACATATAATAATACTAAAATAATCTTATAATTTAAAATATAATAATAATAATAATAATAATAATAATAAAACAAATATTATTATTATTAGTATATTTTATTCCCATAGTGTATTTTATACACTAAAATTTATACATCCTTGTACATATATTTTATTTTATTTAATTCCACCAAAATATATGTACATTCCATTTCATTTTATCTCATGGATTTATCCTTCCGAAAATATTATTTTTCTATATTTTCGGGGTAAATTGTCAACATAGGGTAATTTTCGGTTTATCGTTTTCGGACTAACTTTCCTTCTTGGACTCCCTATATTTTCGCGTTCTGAGTTCATATTTGCGATCGGTTTAACCTAATTTCATTCGGTTTATTCCAAATTTATCCGAACTCTTATTTCGGTACTTTAAAATTTATCGGTACCCACTTTAATTATTTATAGTTGAAATTGTATAATTTCTTCTTTATTGCCCGATATATCATAATTACATATTTAACATGATATATTTTCAAAGAAAAATATGAATTTCGGGTCTTATATTTTCTCCCCCACTTAAAAAAATTTGGTCCTCCAAATTGACCAATACTCAACTCTCGAATAGGTGCAGATACCTCTTAAGCATCAGGCTCTCTAATTCCCACGTAACTTCCTCAGAGGTGTGGTACTGCCAAAGAACCTTGACTAGAGGAATCATCTTACATCGAAATACTTTATCCTTCCTATCTAATAACCGAATCGACTTCTCCACATACATCATATCCTCCTTGAGCTTCAATGGCTCTTACTGAATTATATGTGTTGGATCCAGATGATATTTTCGATGCATGGAGATGTCGAAGACATTATGGGTGCCTGCTAGCTCAGTGGGTCACACTAGCCTGTAGGCCTTATCTCCCACTTGGTCTTAGATCTTAAATGGTCCGATATAGCGATGACGTAATTTTACCTCTCTTTTCGAACCTCATAATACCATTGGAGGGAGAAACTTTCAAAATACATATTCACCCACAGTGAATTCTAGAGGTTTACACCTCGTGTCAGCATAACTTTTCTGTCTACTCTGAGTTGTCCTCAATCTATCACATATCAACTGGACATCCTCAGAGGCTTGTTTCTTCAGATCAGAGCAAATATCTTTCGATCACACACCTCTTCCCATCCAATGGAAGGACTACACCTGCTACTATACAACGCTTCATAAGGTGTCATTCCAATACTCAAGTGATAACTGTTGTTGTAGGCGAATTCAGCTAATGGCAAATGCTCATCCCAGGAGCCTTTAAAGTCTATCACACAAGCTTTCAACATATTCTCCAAAGTCTGAATGGTCCTCTCTAACTGACCATCTGTCTGAGGTGGAAAGCTGTACTGAAACTAAATCGGGTTCCCATAACTTCCTGAAAATGTCCATAAAAGTGGGATGGGAAGCGGGACTCCTTATCAGAGACTATGCTCACTGGAATGCCATGTAGCCTCACAACCTCTCGTACATACAAATCCGCCAATGCACTCAGAGTATCTGTAGCTTTCATAGCTATGAAGTGGGCTGATTTCGTCAATTGATCAACGATCACCCAAATAGCATCATGGTTCCTTCTAGTCCTTGGTAAACCCATGATGAAATTCTTGGTGAGATGCTCTAACTTTTATGTCGGTATAGGTAGATGCTGCAATAACCCTGCAGGCTTCTGTTACTCTACCATAACCTGCTGGCATACCAGACATCTAGTAACATACTCGACAATGTTCATCTTCATACCTGACCACCAATATAACTTTTCAGAGTTTTCTTATACATTTTACTGCTCTCCGGATGCAAGGTATACCTCGAAGAGTGAGCTTCTGACAAAATCAGTTTCCTCAACTGCGGATCATCGGGAACATACACTCTGCCTTGAAACCTTAGTAAACCATCGGTGCTCAACTTCCAGCTGGCACTGGTACCCATCTGTATCTGACTAGCCATATCAATACACAAGCGATCCACTCGCTGAGCTTGTCTGATCTGGTCAACCAACTCTGGTTCTAACCTCAGACTAGCTATCACACAATAGGCCTCAGTATCAGAAAGGGTCACATATAAGCTGAGGCTCGCAAACTCTGCTAGCAACTCGTGTTCCCTGATCATCATATGAGATACCATCCCAAGGCTTTTTCTGCTCAACGCATCAGCAATCATATTAGCCTTACCCGGGTGGTATAAGATCTCACAGTCGTAATCCCTCAGAAGCTCTAACCATCTTCGTTGCCTCATATTCAATTTCTTCTGTGAAAATAAGTACTTGAGGCTCTTATGATCGGTATATACACCTGAAATTTCTCACAGTACAAATAGTGGCGTCATATCTTCAGTGTAAACACTATGACAGCCAACTCTAGATCATGAGCAGGGTAGTTCCTCTCGTGGTCCTTCAACTGATGGGAGCCATAGGTAAACTATCTTCCCATCCCGTATCAATACACAGCCCAGTCCATGGTGTGAAGCATCAGTGTACACAGAGAAACTTCCTGAGCTGGTCGAAATGGCGAGAATAGATGCAGTGGTCAGTTGAAGTTTTAACTCCTGAAAGCTTCTCTCACAAGCATCATCCCACTCAAATGTCATATTCTTCCGAGTGAGACGAGTTCAAAGGAGCAACCAATTTCGAAAAGAAGACCCTCTACAAACATTCTTGTAATACCCAGCTAAACCCAGAAAACTTCAGATCTCAATAACTGTCTTGGGCCTGTCCCACTGGACTACAATTTCTATCTTGGACGAATCCGCTGATACCTCGTCCTTCGATACCACATGGCCCAAAATTTATATTTGTTCCAACCAGAAGTCATACTTACTGAGTTTAGCATATAATTCCTTCTCTCGGAGGGTTTGTAACACAATCCTTAAGTGCTGCTCATTATCTTTCCTGGACTTCAAATACACCAAACTGTCATCGAAAAAAAACGATAACAAATCTATCCAGATACGACTTAAACCCATCGTTCATCAGAGCTATAAACGCTGCAAGCGCATTAGTCAACCCGAAAGGCATCACCAAAATTCATAATGGCCAAAACGAGTATGAAAAACCGTCTTGGGTACATCCTCTTCGGATTCTCAACTGATGGTACCCAGACCTCAAATCGATCTTAAAAAAAATCTTTGCTTCCCGGAGCTGATCCAATAGATCATCTATACGTGGCAAGGGGTATTTATTCTTGATGGTAGCCTTATTCAACAATCGAAAATTAATGCACAGTCGGAGGCTTCCATCATTTTTTTCATAAATAGAACCGGAGTTCCCTAAGGTGACACGCTCGGTCTAATAAACCCCTTATCTAGTAGCTCTCGTAACTGCTTCTTTAGCTCTTCTAACTCTACTGGTGTCATTCTATACGGTGGTCTCGATATAGGCTCAGTACCAGGTGCCAGATAAATATAAAATTCCATCTCTCTATCTGGTGGCAATCCTAGCAGATCATCCGAAAAGACATCAGTAAATTCCTTAACTACTGGAATATCAGTCAACTCCGGACGTGCCTTATCCATATCGACCACGTACGCAATAAAACCTTCAACCACATCAGATGAAACATTTGTCGTATCCTGATCCAATGCATACACATATCTCACGCCAGCAGTCTACTTCTCTTTCTCTTCAACTGTGGCCTTCCTTCTCTAGGGTGGGGGTATAATAGGAGCTTACTGTGGCTCCTCTCACCTCTACGGAATAGGGACTGCAGATTTCGGGCAGTCTCTCCTCAAGTGGCCCGTCTTTTCGCATCTAAAACATGCTTCGGATGCTTAGTAACATCGCCTACCACCATGAGGTTTCCCACATACTCTACATGGCTCAATAGTAGGTCAAGGTTCACCATTTCTATACATCTGGACGGAGCTAAAACTGGCGGAATAGAGGGCTTCACTGTCTTACCCGAAATTTCCCAAACTTTGACCGTTTCTTAAACAACCTCTTCCCTTTTTTTTTGAAACTTCTGTATTCCACAGTTCTCTTTCTGTCCTTACTGAACTTACCAAATTCAGGGGCATGCTGCTTAGAATCCTATTCACACAACTGAGCTCTGCGCACTGCCTCCTCGTAAGTCAGAATATCCAATGGAGCTAATCCAGCTCTAGTGGACGGTATCAACTCATTCATAAACTTTTTGACTTTTCTGCTCTCACTACTCATGGTGTCAGAATCGTACCTTTCCAGAGACGTAAATTGGGACTCATACTCGTCCACCGATTGGCTCTAATGAGTCAGACTAATAAACTCGCTTTGTAGCCGTCTCCGAGCAGTCTCTGGAATATATTGCCTCCTAAAAGGCATCGAGAAAAATCTCTCAAGTCACTATTTGGTTTTCGGGTCCTCAATATAGGCTGAGCGGATTTTCACCAATGTTTCGTTTCGCCTTCTAACACAAATGCAGCAAAGGCTACCTTCTCGGTCTGGGAACACTTGAAGTACCAATACAACTTCTCTAATATGTTTACCCAGTTCTCTGCTGTTACCGGATCTTTGACACCAATAAACAATTTCTATCATGGTACGGGATGTAACGGCCCAGCCCAGTCGGACCAGCCCAGCCGGCCATGGCCACCCCTCTTAGGCCCACAACATCGACTGCTGTGACATCGACTGCTGCTGACATCGTTACTCATCCATACTATCCTCTTTGGGGTCTACTGGTTCTCAACGTTTTCTTTCGCGTTCAATTGTACAGGTGGAGCGGTAAAGGACGACTAGAATCAGAAGGTCTAGCGGTCTATGGTACAGGCGTGACAGGGGCTGCTGTGGGTGCACTCATACCCTGCAGACTCTCCAATCCAGCCATCGCCCGTCCAAACAACTGTGTCATACTTTTCACAGTCCGCTCTAACCTCACCATGCTTATCTTAGTAGTCTCTACTGGATCTTGAGAGGCATGGCCAGAAGATGATTCAGTACGTCTCTCGGGCCTGTCTCTCTACCCTCGAGATCGAGAACTTTCCCCTCGACTACGGTGTCTATCAGTCATACTGATGATTTTCCATTCACACACAATCAATTCTTATTACATTAACAGCCCGGTATACACATTTGTATCTAAACAAGGCACAGTACCAAAGGGATGTAAACTTTCCTAACGACTTATACCGACTCGTATTCAGACCAACCCTGCTCAGATACCAACTTCTGTCACACCCCGTTTCCACATTTAATTCATTATTATTCATTCTTACACACACATAACGGAGCAGACAACATACGGATGGTTGGGCACACGAGCCGATATTGACCTTACACACTTAAATATAAACCGTACATGATAATTGCTTTACTTATTTATATATGTATTTACATACGTACTTCTACATCCCCGTAATTCTTAATATACATAACTGTGCCTGACAAGTTTAGATACAAAAGCGAAATAAGTGTATACCTTTGCACACAATGGAGTGTGGGCTGTCAAGTGCTCAGGACTACCGCAGCTTTCCCTACTTAGGTAACTCTATGGAGTGGAGGAAAAAAAGGGGTGAGCTAACGCGCTCAGTAAGAAATCACGCAAGCAGGTAGATAACTATACTACCTACATGCATGTCATGCAGAAAATCTTTACTTTCTCAATTCCAACTGAATCACAAAACCACACACGTATGCTTTCTCAAAGTCATGTCATATCGCAAACGAATTTCTCAAAACACATGTTCTCATAAAGCTGATTTAAATCAAATAGGAGATAAATCAAAAATCTCAGAATTTAAATCAGAAATCATATAAGTATGGAGACAAAGCAGAGCATATGGAAACGAATAGACATATGGCCATAGTCATGGACTCCATGCAATCACGGATCAGGTGTGCATGAATGTCCCCGGATGGCTGATGATAGGGGGGTCAGTCTACCATCAGACACAAACAAACAACACGGTACGTCGTACTCCATGTGCGTCCACACGGTACATTGTACTCCGTGGACCCCAATATCTGAAATCAGCGAGATTAGGAGTGCCCGTCCAACGGGTCTTATCATCCCATCTCCAGCTATATCAATACTGAGTCTCCAAAAATGCACGTGCGGGCATATCAATCAGTGTGACACCCAGTCTACACGAGGCTCCAGCACGGCTTTATCAAATCACGTGCGAGGATCAGTGCAAGCTTACACAGCCTACACGACGTCTCCAAACACGGTTTTATGCACATCACAAAATCGAAGTCCAGTGCGAGCAAGCTCTAGCACGGTATCATGCACAAATCATGTAAAGTCTAGTGCGAGCAACGCTCTAGCACGACTTTAATCTCAAAACAGGTAGATGGATCGATGCACATAAGGGGCGTACAAACCAACCTCAACCACGGAAGGTAGTACCCACTTAAGTGAGAGAAAACATTTTCTATCAAATCACTCAGCAAACACTTTTTATTCTGAAAACATTGCAATTTAATGCAGATAATCAAATTCAGAGCCATTCTATCATCACTTATTCACAAAACATGCTTATTCATGTAAAACACATCAAAATAAGCCATTTCAGCCATTTTTATATTTTTCGTACCTAGGGGCATTTTCGTAATTTTTCCATATTTGGGTACTATCTAGATATTTCATTTTCATACTCTATACGAAAATTTAGGTGTACGTAAATGACGATAAAATACGTACAGCTATCTCTAAGAGCTTACGAAATCCCTTACCTCGAAATGAGTCGACTGCGAATTTTAATTCTTGATCTCTCCGGATCCCACAGTCTAATTGGCTTCGGACATATTCTCGAAAGCCAAATCTTTCCTTGGTGGCACGTAAATCGAGATCCGCTCGAACTCGTACACGTCGCCTACCGTTTTTTCCGCTACACAACAATATATATTTAAACCGATTAATTTCGGTCTAATATAAATTCAAATTAATTATCCGAAAAATAATTCGACTGATTTTCAACCACTTACTGGTCTACTGCTGTGCCGGGATAACACTGAATTTTTTTTCCAAAATTTTTTTCTCTCTCCTCTTTCTCTCTCCTGCTGAACCGGTTCGGACCGGTTCAACCCCTTTCACACTGAACCGGTCCGATCGGTTCAGGTGAGATTTTCGCCGTTCGTGGCGATTCCGACCGGTTCTCAGGCCGTCGCTGGTGCTGTTCGGTGCGACTCGACCTGGGTAACCTTCGGTTGGAAGGGCTCAGCCCAAATCGGCGCCGGTGGCCGCCGTTTTCCCTTTCTCTCCCGCGGTCATCTCCCTCTCCGATCTCCGTTTTTCGGTGACCCCAGGGTGCGTGAGGGGGCTCGGACGCTCCCTTGGTGACGGTCGGCCCTTCGTCGGCCACCTCGCGCTCCGTCGCCGTCCAGAACGCAGCCGGTGAAACGGGCAGAGGAGGTCGGTTTGGGGGGGGGTCGCGCGATGGTTTCAGCTTCTGTTTCCTTTTCTTTTTTTTTCCATTCGATTTCTTTTTTTTTCTATTTTCTTATTTTTTATATATATTATATTATATACAATATAATATAATATATCTATCAAAATATCTACAAAATACATATAATAATACTAAAATAATCTTATAATTTAAAATATAATAATAATAATAATAATAATAAAACAAATATTTATATTATTATTAGTATATTTTATTCCCATAGTGTATTTTATACACTAAAATTTATACATTCTTGTACATATATTTTATTTTATTTAATTCCACCAAAATATATGTACATTCCATTTCATTTTATCTCATTGATTTATCCCTCCGAAAATATTATTTTTCTATATTTTCGGGGTAAATTGTCAACATAGGGTAATTTTAGGTTTATCGTTTTCGGACTAACTTTCCTTCTTGGACTCCCTATATTTTCGCGTTCTGAGTCCATATTTGCGATCGGTTTAACCTAATTTCATTCGGTTTATTCCGAATTTATCCGAACTCTTATTTCGGTACTTTAAAATTTATCGGTACCCACTTTAATTATTTATAGTTGAAATTGTATAATTTCTTCTTTATTGCCCGATATATCATAATTACATATTTAACATGATATATTTTCAAAGAAAAATATGAATTTCGGGTCTTACACTACGAAATAAAAAAATTTGAAGCGAAGTATCTATTTTTGAAATTAAAATTGAATTAAGGTTAAACCTTAAAGAGGTAGATAAAATTTAATAGAAAGGGTTTTTATCGTTACAAGTTACTTTTCATCACTTAATATCTAAAGTTTAAATGTTCACTAGTAAATCACAGTGCTTCACCAAAAAATTAAAATAAAAATATTATTCAGATCTAACTTTTTAATGAGTCAATGAAATGATTTCAATTAATTTGGAAAATTATGAGGACTCCTAACAATGTCGACATAAAGTTGGCAATGGTTTTTGAATGAGTTATGACATATTCAAAATGACCAGCAGAGGAAAATAGAGTTAATTTACAGAATTCTTAAGCTTTACGAACTAATATTGGAAGATGGTAAGAAAAATATCTTCAAATATTTGGGGCAATTGACTTCTAATTATCATCCGTACAATTGTTAAACTAAAATATAGTTTAGTAAAATTGAACTGTAACAAGCTTTGTGTAACATCTATAATTTTTTTCTTTCATCTTTGTCTAATTGCAATTTATTTCATCATCATCATATTCAGAGTTTTTATCTTGATATTGAGATAGACTACATAAACTATTATAAGACTTTATACTAACTCGTCAGTATGAATTATCCTCTTTCATGTATTCTTATTCAAGAAAATGTATTCTTCTAATTTTTATGCAATCATATCTTTTCGAAAGACTTCCTTCCAAGTCTTTTTCAACCTTTCTCTAGCGTAGATTCTTTTTTCATCATTCATAACCTCTACTTTCCTAACTGAAACGTCCATAGGTCGATATTATATGTGTTTAAACTAATGTAAATGATTTTTACTCATCTTGTCTTCGATGAGTATCATTCCAACTTTTTTACGAATGTCTTCATTTCTCATTATATTCTTTCTCTTATATCCGCAACATTTGCATTTCTACTATATTCATCTTCTATGTATGTAGTCTCTTAGTCACCCTATGTTCACTACCATAGAACAATATTGGTCTAACAACTGTTTTGTAGAACTTTTTTTTCAACCATCTAAGAATTCTTTTATCACACAGCACACCTATATCACTTCTCCACTTGCTTCAATCAATAAGGATCTTATGAGTCACATCACTATCAATCTATTTATACATCTGCACGATCGATCCCAAATATCTAAAATATTTTTACTTAAAGATCTCCTCATCTTCTAGTGTCACTATAGTTTGATCTTCATCTTTATTTGAATTGAATTTACATTCTATGTATTCAGTCTTCATTTTGCTTTGTTTGAATCCCTTTGACTCTAACATCTATCTTTACAGTTCTAACTTTACGTTGACCTCCACTTTAGTTTTGGCATACAATATAATGTCATCTGCAAATATCTACACAAAAGCCCCTTTATGTTGAATGGATTTTGTCAACTTATTCATTACTGCAATGAATAAAAATGGATTTAACGTCAATCCTTGATGTATTCCACTATGATAGAAAATTCGTTTATTTGTCTTTCATATATTTTGGGATGTCAACTTTCACATCTTTGTATCTTTTTCTCTCTATCTTTTACGTCCAACTTGTCATTAATTTCATTCACAATCGTTTTTTTAGTTCTATCATCACCTTCTTTGTCTCATTCTTAGCTAAGTTATATTTCACAAAACTCTCTTTGGTGTTGTTCCTAGCAAACTTATGTCTTACAAAACTCTCTTTGGTATTCTCCTTCAAAGTATTGTAATGTGGCGTTTACTCAATTGTATTGTCCGCTTTGAGCCTCGCCTTTACGGCCTCGCTCTCACGGTTTTATCGCGTTCTCAGAGGTTCGAATCCAAAACCTTAAAGTTTTTATTCTGACAAAGATGATACCAATTGTTCTAATTGCGGTCTTACATGTAACAATCTTTGCTTAATCTTTATAGATTCCTTAATTGTTGAAGTTCACAATGTTGCATCTTTTTTAATTGGTGCTCTTCCACTTGATACTCTTAGTATCTCTTTACTCACCTTCCAAGTGCATTTTTTCTATTTTGTCCCATAGTACATTTGGGATCTCTTCTTTATCCGATTATCTTTTTGGATCCAATTATCTCAATATACTGCATGATAATTTTCTTCTAGTTTCCAAAATTTAATCCTTGCAATTCTTTTTTGTTGGTTCATTCGATGTTGTTTATGAATCCTAATATCTAATACTAGAAGTCTATGTAGCATAGTAACACTCTTATCTAGGATAACATTACAGTCTAGACAATCGCATGCATCTATCTCTTCTCTTTAAAGAAATTGATCTAACTTGTGTTTACTCCAATTTTAAAGGTTATAAGATAAGATTTCCTCTTCCTAAACATTATATTCATTAATGTTAAGTAATAAAAAAAATCATTTTTAAAATTGTCATTTATTAACATCATCAAATCCTATATATGGTACATATGCATTAATAACATTTAAAAACTCTCATCTTAAAATTAACTTAACCAATATTAATTGTTATAATAACATCCTTGAAACTAGCACCATGAGGCATGATGTCAACATGGTCGAAGATTCGACAGCAGTAGTTACCTTATCTCGGACAAAATCTAGACTCATGCTCTTCTAAAAAAGCAACATGTTTGTTGAGAATCCTGTAAATGGGTTTAGCTCCTATCCATTACTCTCTTTTTTCATCATTTATGAATCTACTCGTCACATCTTTAACATTGAGTTAAGCATTAGAAATACAAATGTTAAATGTTAGTATGATCTGATCTCATAAAAGAGTAAAGCAATTCAGCCCATCACTGTTGATCGATCCATCAACAATGTTCTTGCTTGTTCAAACCCCAGAGCCGTAGGGCTGCGGCATAGTTCGGATTCAATTCTTCCTACTTAATTCCTCTTCCTCCGACACATTCAATTGGTCCGACAGCATGAGTCACTTGTGTTAGCCAATCCACCGGTTCATGCCCAAATAAAAGCATGTATAGAGTGAGCATTTTGTTACCTCTTTTTTTCAGGACTTGGTCTCGTATTGTAGATAGATTATTTTCTGACCAAAACCCAATTAACCCGACCTTTATCAAGCCCATAACTTAGTCTTGGTCGAGGAAATCGTTCATAAAAATCTGATTTTAGAAGCATAGATAGGCAGGAGACTAGTTATGTTAGCAGAAGGAAAATATCATTTTTCTTCTAAGAAGAGTTGAAACATCTCTTTTGGTCATTAGTAGAATTTAGTGGCTAAGATATTGGACTTCGGAAATGTATGATTTGAACTCAAAAGGTTGATTCAATGATGTATTAAATATTAAATTTTATCTTTAACTCAAGCTTCTTAAATCATACTATAGTTTTCGTCTTTAACACGAAACTAATATAAAAATATCAAATTTCATTTTTGGTTCCATAAAAATATATAAAAATATCAAATTTAGAGAACGAAAAAACTCCTTTCTTTTCATTTTCTTTGAGAAAATTTTTTTTTTCCATTCCATTCTTAGTTCTGCAATCATAATCTCCATTTTCAACTTCAATAATATGATACGTCATACATGGATTGAGGAAGCTACCAACCACAACTATTGAAATATCTCACATAAAATAAGAAAAACCTACCAACACCAACTTTTTTTGTCCAAAACTCCACTACACAAATATCCCAATCTCAGTTCAAACTGTATTTGTCCACTAAGAAATTTCCAATGCCATAAATCCAAGTGTATACATATGGTTAAATGACAAAGTTGGTTGGTATAAACAGGTAGAATTGCAATTTGGATTTAGAAAAAAAAAATAAATATAGAGCATTAACATACTAAATATTCAGTATCATGATATTAAAGTTATTCTTTTATTCAATTTTATCAGTCAATTGATGAAATTTTTCTTGGTTATGATTTTTCATGATTTGTATCTTTTCATTTTTGTCTCAACCAATCACTCTACTAATTAAAGCTTTAACCCATATATCAGGCATTAAGCTGTTGATTGGTGCTTTACATGCAAAGTAATTATAATACAAAGTGATTATTGAAAATTAAATTGTAAGAAAAATAATATTACAGTTGATAGAGGTAATTTGTCCCAGTCCAATCAGGCGTCTAGGCTCCAAAATACAAAAGGCCCAAAATAATAAAATTTTGGAGCCCACACAAATATGAGTCATGAGCCCATTAAAAGCAACTCAAAAATATCTATAAATATCCCAGGTATGATCAGAAAAACCATAATCTCTTTTTTACTTACTAAAACTCTGCTGAAACAGTTTTCTGACTTAAGTATCGGAGTGCGCGTGCAGGGACAAATCCCTGCGCCTCTCTGACTTTCACTATTTTTGCAGAACATCTAGGACACATGGAGAAAATCACGTCAGCATTATTTCATTGTTATTTGGAGCAACAACAGCAGTATTTAAGATACATTATAAAGTATGTTTAAATTGTAAAAAAAATATCATTGCAATGGTTAGTAAACTAATACTTTGATGATAATGTAGTGACGAGTTTTAAAAATAGCTTTAAAAAACAAATTTAATACATTATTATTAATTTAAAAAGTAAATAATATAAAATTATAATTATTTATATGTTAATCAATTGTAATATAAAATTTAATACATTTTTAATAATTTAAAATGTAATTATTATATTGAAATGTAAAGAATATAAAATTTTAATTATTAATATGTTAATCCATTATGTTATAAAATTTGATACATTATTATTAATTTAAAATAAAAAAGTAACAGATATCCCGTGGTGGGGTTGAACTCTTCCATCCTTCTTACCTGGGTTTAATTCCCAGTTAATTCAAATAAAATTTAATGATATAAAAAGGATCAATGTTAAGAAAAAAGATCAAAACTTAATTCAAATAAAATTTAATTATGTAATAATCGAAAATATATGATAAAACGAGAATAAAAAAAATACATTATTTTAGATAAAAATAAATAAAAAATAAAAATTCATGCTGAACCCTTGACATATAAATTTATATATTGATTTATATAATTTATTTTAATATTAAAATAAAAATTCTAAATATTATGATTATTATTAATTTAAAATGTAATTATATTATAAATAAATAAAATAAGAATTTAAATTTTTAGGAGAGAATTTGTTGATTTGAAAGAATATTTTGGATAAAATATTCTACACTGCAGCTGCAAAGCCAAAATTGGCTAAGATCTCATTACAAGCAATGATGCAAAGAGATTGCAGTGGATAAATCATTTTGTAGTAATTTTGTTTTAATAAAAATCTGCAATCACTTTAGATTAAATTAAATTATAACTTAAATGAAGAAATTGAAGTGAATGCAAAATAGGTTCTCTTTTTTTATAATTAATTGATAACCAGGATCCAGCAAAACTGGACTGCATCAATGGCGATATTATCTCCCACACAACCCCAACACCTTATTCAAACCCATATGGTCTTCTTTCAGGAGAGACCAATCCATTTCTTTTCCCCTCCAAAACTTTCCAACCACCCACACAAAAACTCCTACAAAAATCAAAACCTAACAATCTAACAGCAAATCATCAACATATTTTTGTTAAAAGAAACAAACCATCCGGATGTATTGTTTTTCTTGACACTCTCTCGTTCTCTCCTCAGTACCTGTAGTGAGGAGGCTTGTAAGGACCCTCAATGGGCACACTAATGTAATCAGCTTGATCCTTGCTGAGCTTGGTTAGTTTAGCTCCGAGCTTGCCAAGGTGAAGAGCAGCAACCTTCTCATCAAGGTGCTTGGGCAAAACATACACCTTCTTCTCGTACTTGCCGGTTCCCTTCTCCTTCCACAGCTCAAGCTGGGCGATCACCTGGTTTGTGAATGAGCAGGACATGACAAAGCTAGGATGGCCAGTGGCACAGCCCAAGTTCATGAGACGCCCCTCAGCCAACACAATGATGCCAATGTTGGTCTCAGGGAAGACCCACCTATCAGTTTGAGGCTTGATGGTGATGCGCTTGACACCAGGATAGTTCTCAAGACCGAGCATGTCAATTTCATTGTCGAAGTGACCAATGTTGCAAACAATGGCATTGTTCTTCATCTTCTTCATGTGATCAACCATGATGATGTCTTTGTTACCGGTTGTGGTGACAAAGATATCGGCCTCGGAGACAACATCCTCAAGAGTCAAAACCTGAAGTCCTTCCATAAGAGCCTGAAGGGCACAGATGGGATCAATCTCGGTCACAATGACTCGAGCACCGGCTTGCTTCAAGGCAGCAGCACAACCCTTGCCAACATCACCATAACCACAGACAACAGCAACCTTGCCAGCAATCATGACATCGGTAGCTCTCATCAAACCATCAGGAAGAGAGTGACGGCATCCATACAAGTTATCAAACTGTTCCAAAAGATCAAATAGCAACAATTAGATCTGAATACAGAAATGACAATTAAAACCACAATTCAATAAAGATTCTTCATATATTAAAAGAACCTCCATTAACCTAAGATAATACTACTGAATTTTAGTTTTAATAAATATCAACTTATAATTGAGTCTATCAAATACAAACTACTACTTTAAACTGATTACTTTAACAAAGTAAAGTCCAGTATTAATTCTTAAATCAAGATCCAAGGAAAAGTAAACAGAGAGTGAAGTTGTAAATCAGAAAACACCATTAGCAGTGGAAACAGAGCAAGCAAACACCAGATCTAAAGCAATTTTTTTTTAAATCAGTTTCATCAGATCTGCATGAAAAAACATCAGATCCATAACATAAGAAGCTGAAAAGTAAAGCAGCAATAATAATTGGGAAAAAGTATACCTTGCTCTTGGTAACAGAGTCGTTGACATTAATAGCAGCGAACAACAAGGTTCCATTGGCCTGCATCTGGTAAAGCCTCTTAACTCCAGTTGTGGTTTCCTCAGAAACACCAACCAATCTCTCCTTCATCCTCGTATACTTCTTGGGATCTGTCTTCAACCCATCTCTGATTATCGTCAAAACAATCTGAAACTCAGCGTTATCAGTGGATGACGGATCTGGTAACTGCCCACTTTTCTCGTAAACCTCTTCGGCTTTAACTCCTTCATGGATCAACAAAGTAGCATCCCCACCGTCATCCACGATCAGATCAGGTCCACCAGTGGGACCCCAGTCAAGAGCTCTCTCAGTACACCACCAGTATTCCTGGAGAGTCTCCCCTTTCCAGGCGAACACAGCAGCGGAGTCACGAGCGATGGCGGAAGCAGCGTGGTCTTGGGTTGAGAAAATGTTACAAGAGCACCAACGGACTTCGGCTCCGAGGGCAGTAAGTGTTTCGATAAGAACAGCGGTCTGGATTGTCATGTGGAGAGAACCAGTGATTTTGGCTCCTTTAAAAGGTTGAGCAGGGCCGAACTCGGCTCTGCAAGCCATGAGACCGGGCATTTCTACTTCGGCCAACTCAATCTCGAGACGACCGAAGTCGGCCTGAGACATGTCCTTGACCTTGTACTCACGACCACTAGAGGTCTTCTCGACTAAAAGAGCCATGGCTACAAAGAAAAGAAGTAAAGAGGAGCAACAGAACACAGTCTCCTAATGAAGCGATAACAAGGAGAGTGTGGGAAGTGGCGAGGGATCTGTGGGGAAGCATGGATGTTATAAATAGGTTAGAGAGGTGAAATTGAACGGTCAAGATTGGATTGGGCGAGGTTGGCGGATCTCGGTAAATAGCTATCGGTGGTGCTGGGGAAGGAGGAAATAGTAGACGTACGGGACGCAAGAGGAAGCGGGCCCCGTGTGGCTGCTGTTGCGAATGGGTGATTGACGCCCTGTGATTTAGGGTTGAGATGGGATCTTCATGGTGTCTTTTTTTCTTTTTTAACATTATATATTGAAATATGATTAATTTAAAATTAAATATTTATTAAATCTTATAATTTTTTTTAGTATTGTTTATTTTATTCAAAGAATTCAAAATCTTATTAAAATGATTGAACTCTTTACTATTTGAATCAATAAACTTGATACATGGTATATTTTTATTATATTAACTTGTTTATTTTAAATATATTTTAATGCTATAAATTATAGTTTTTTAATTTTGTGGAAGAGAATTTTAAAATTTTAATGACATTGTATAAATGATGTATAATTTTTATTAATTTTAGAAAAAAAAAATGATGTAGTATCTCAAGTGATAATGAGGGGATTGGATTAGGATAAAAACCATATGTTCTAATGATAATTCTTAATCTTGTTGTTAGAATAAATAAATGATAATTTTTTTCAAAAAAATAATTTAAAATTTTTATTTAGATTTATTTGTGAAAATTAAAACTAAATATATGAAATGAAAAATAATAATAATGGGATAAATGACAAATATTGAATTTAGTCACTCTAATATGATTTTATTGAATTTTATAAGTATACTTTTATTTCATAAATTTTTATCATTGTATTTAAATTTTTAATAATTTTTAAACAAAAACTAATGAAAATAGAATATTTTGTTAATATATTTAAAATAAGTTTTGAATATAACTTATAAAAAAACGAAGCGAATATTTCAGATGCATAAAGAATATACACATGACATGCCATGCGGGAGATTTTTTTTCAAAATTTTATACAAAAAATAATATTTAAAAAATTAATTTTAATTTATCAAATAAAATGATCAGCTTAAACAAAATAAAAAAGAGAAAAAAATAATAATTAATATCTTATATAGCGTTAATAGAATTTTTTTATTTCACAAGGATTATGATAATAATATATGTTTTATTTTATTTATTTATTATTTTTTATTATATTTAAAAGATATGTATCGTCATCTTAATTCTGTTGTAAAATAAAAAAAAATATTTGATAATATATAAAATGATTATCCAAAAAATAAATTTACCAACTGCAATTATATTCTCCAACTTCTTTACCAAACTCTACTTTTTTTTCTTTCTCTTTCTTTTTCAAACGTATTTCAATTTAAGAGATTATTTTTTTAATTATTTTAAATTTAATATTTAAATTTTTTTAAAATATATATATATATATAACTTCTTCTAATGTGATATGGTACACGTACATTTTTACTACAAGTAGAATATAACATCATATTTTATTGTATTTTATTCAAAACGTAGTTTAAATTTATCACTAGAATACTTTATTACGAATTTTTCTTCCATTAACTTTTTTTCACAAATCATCACGAAATAAAAGTGAAAAGTCAATGAAATATGAAAGTTAAAATTCAATAAAATCAAACTAAATGGAAAATGGGAACAAACTTTTTGATTAAATGGTTAATAAAAAATTATTATATATTATAAAATTTAAATTCGAATTCAAACAATTTTATCATTATTTTCAATTATTATATATTTCTCTTGTAACCAAAAAAATTAAATGAAAATTTCAATATTCACCCTAAAACTAATCATTCTCGTTTTTTTCCTATATGATTCAATAAAATTTAGAAAGTAAATATTAATATCAGATTTTTCTTTTCTTTTTTTCCACATTTCATATAACTTCATAAGATGCTACTTTGTGTGGTATTCCAGCACCTATCAAATATTGATCTTTTGGTAGGTTTAGAAGAAGAAGAATATAAAACATGCAAAAATTAACTAGAGAAGTATAGAATATAATACATTTATTAAAAAATTAGACACACAACTCTAATGGTTGGTGTAAGATTTCATCGAATTATTAGGTGATAGCGATCTATAGCGGGGTCTCATATTCAAATCTTCATTAAGTTAAATTATCTTTAACCAACGTTAATCACGTAGTACGAGTAAAAATTAATTTTATTTTCAATATGATATGAAAATATACCGTGATTTTTATTAAAAATAAATATATTTATCACACATAAAAATAAAACATATTAATCATACAAATTTATAAATTCTTAATAAAAATAAATCTAATTTTAACCTATTTTGTAATAAAGGTTTTGTTGCATGTATAATTATGATATTAATTAAATTGGTATTGAAGGGATAGCTAGAATGATATTGCTTGATTTTCTGTTTTTCATACAAAAATGTTATTAATTAGAATGATATTGCATGATTGTGCTAAATGCATACCCAATTTAGCTAAATTAGTATAAAAACATTAGAAAGAGACTCACAATGTTTAATTTTATCAAGACTCTTTGATACACTAAAAATATATTTTCTTAATTTTTTAAATACGCAAATCTTTAAATTTGAATCATTTATTCGAATATATAAAATTCTAATTATATTTTCTAAAGATTATAATATCCTGCCAATGAAGGTTGAGTATCAAACAAAAGAATTATAAAAGATCTTCTAAAAGAAAAGAAAAAAAAAATCATCGGTTCAAAAATCTTTGTTTGTTTTTGGTACACCATTGCTTCCAAAATCTAGGTAGAGCGTGAGAAAGAAAATCTTCGTCAAGGGAACATAACATCTCCACGGTGCCATAGAAACGACTGCCAAGTGTCAACACTTGAGTGATTGTTAGAATACCATTTTTAAAAATGCCACGTATACCAAATATTTTAAAGTATAAAACTGGTTATTTGTCTTAAATTATAAAATCATGATTATATTATATAAAATATAAAATTTTTATAAGAAAGTTTGTTTAGTAAAATATAAAAATTTTGTAAAAAACTTTATTTTGATACATCAAATATAATATATATTTTTTGTTTTTTTATATTTTTATTCAATTTTTTTTAAATTTTAACTTAGGTCACTTTTATAATTTTTATCAATTTCATGTCATTTCTTTGTATTGTGTTTAAAATTATCAAAATTATCTAAATGTAAAAAGTGAATTACGCTCATAAATTTGAAACATATCTATTATTATGAGTTTAATCGAGTTGAGATAATTCAGTATTAGATTTGAACTCAACTCAACTAAAAAATTAAAATCTCAAAATTCGATTCAACCTCGAGCAAATTTATTTTTTGAAATTCAAACTCGATTTGATAGAATATTCGAATTGTTCGAATTAAATTAGATAGATATCATTTGTTTTTTTCTTAACTATATATGGTGAGATAAAATAATAAATTAATAATATATATATATACCAACCTTAAAAAAGCTTAATTAAGTTCACATGCAATTTAAATAGAGTATTAAAGTATTCGAATTTGATTTGATTTATTATTCAAATAATTTAAATATAATTAAAAAATAAATTAATTAAATTTAAATAATTATTAAATTAAATTTAAAAATTGGCTGATTGAGTGGGGACCCTAATGCTTAAAACAGCCCTGATATCCAACCTGTAATATAAATAACCAAAAAAAAAAAGGCCAAGCTTAAGTCGGTGGACATTTAGTAAATATTAAAGTAATAAAAATATCTGTGACAGTATGTAAAAAGTAGTGGACAAGATTTAGTTTTGTGGGGCAGATGGGGATTAGAGAAACGTGAGCATGATCAGGTATGGTCCCACCAGAGACCGTAGCAGCAGGAGAATATTGCCACGTGCTTGTGGGGATGTACCTCTGTGGATCTCTGATTGCTGTCATGACGGGGCCTTCTCACTACGCGGGCGATTCTATTTTTTCAAATATGAGCTCATTTTTTTTCCGACCGAGTTACACATTAATGCTAATTCGGATTAGAACGTTGATGTTGAAAATTATCTATTTAATAGTAAATAGGAAAACAAGTTATTGGTGAAGTTTATTTCAAATGGTTCACTATTTCTTAAGTTTAAATTCTAGTAAAATCGATATTTATTCTCTAATAATTGCTAATTTTCCTTTTAATTTAGGGATATGTTGGTATTTTATTAACAATTCAATTTTTATTTATCGATCATACATTGTTTATTCAAGTTCAATTTTCATTCCACATGTTCTTTAAAAATTTTGATTTTAGTAAAATCGAATTTTATTCTCTAACAATTTTACGTTTTTGGGTTTATTTTAAAAGATTTTTCAAACCATATTATACTGAAAATAATTACACACATATATATATATAGATTTTTGTCGAAAATGAATTTTCGACATTTCTTCTTAAGCTCTCATTTTCCTTATAACAAAAAAATTAAAATTATTGTTACCAAATAGAATGATGACATATTGCTGACATTCTCGCTTCGATGTTCGTGTCAAGTGTTATCAAAAATTTTATAAAAAAAATGATCAGATGCTTAAATCAGAAGAGAATTTTGACAGAGTTTTTGTAGAAAAAAATAGAGATTTGGTTTCATAAATCATACCTGACCCTTAGTTATAGAGATTAATTTTACCTTTAATTACGTAATTATCCACTAATTAAGTATTTTTTTATTACTTTAAGGGTTCTGTAGAATTAGAAATATTTAAGGACAAAATTGTCTAACTAGCATAATTTATGCCTCTCGCAATACTGTTTCTAAGACGGTAGATCCGATATCCTACATGTTTTCTTCATGCGCCACATGACGCATTATTCGTGCGTTACGTGACGCACTTTATTATTTTTATTTTATTTTATTATTTTTTTTATCATGCACAAATAAAAATAAAAAAACATTAAAGCAGAACACATTATTTTATCAGTTGCGCTAATTTTATTATTTTTATCGTCGATAAGCTAATTATATCTTGTTTCATATTTCCTATATGCTAATTTCAATAGTTATTTTTTTATTTCCACTTTTTAAGTATTCTTTTTACTTTCGAATGTATAATTTAAAATAAGTTATTTGTCAACAAATTACGCAGCTCCAAAAAATTAAAGACAAAATAATTAGATTAATTTCACATATTTTTACATTTGTGAAACCACATTTTTGTTAATAAAAGAAGGTGTACATAAATTTGCCTTTATTTCCCCTTTTTTTATAATCTTTATTTTGCTTTCTGAGTTGTTGTTGGGAATTAAAATATATTAAAATTTAATACACGGGTCTAATTTAAAATAAAAAAATAAAAGTTTGGCCGCAGATCTAGATCAAATTTTAAGCCCCCAAACGGTGGGAACGTGAAGAAACAATGATTTTATTTATTTATTTATTTATAGAAGCCAAAGATAAGTTTATAAGCAACCCAAATAGTGGCAGTTGATGGAGTAAGGATGACAAGTTCTGCTTGTTTTAATGTCGACATTTCTCGAGTCAACTACGTGTAGAAACAAGTGATAGTGTAGTATGGACCAGTTAACAGCATGAAAAATATATAAGGATATAAAAATGAGGTATAATGTCATATTCATCAAAGTTTTCGTAATTTTTTTATTGATAGATGATCTATAAATTTTAAAAAAATTTATATAAAAATTTAATAGATATGTAAATTTTAATATGAATTGATTATTTATGTTGACTTTAAAGATAAAATAACTTCTCCTATTTAAGGGTATTTACTCGAACTCGACATAAATTGTAAAAACATTATCTAAACTCTATAATTACCTAATTATATGATACCCAAATACAACATAATCGAATCAGATAATATCGAGTTTCTGATTATAAAATACTCATTTATATCCTTATCAATATTATTAAACTTTTTGTAATAAAAAAATACCAAAAAATATATAATTTTTAGACTCAACTCAATTATAGTAACAAGAGAAAAAAGTTAAATTAATGGTTTAGTTTCAACGGATTAAAAATTCAAATTCCACCATTTGCAATTGATTCTCTTTGTTATCAAATTGAGACATCATATATTAAAAAAATTAACATCGATCTTCATACATATAAAACCAACATCAGTCAACGTTGTCTGAAACAACATTAGCAACATCTAATTCCTCGAACTAAGAACAGCAAATGTTGAATTGTATCTTATTTTAATTATCAATTCAGCGACAATCAAGTTATCAGAGGCATACTAGATTGCAATATTCTATCTCTTTCCACGAAAAATGTGGCATAAACTATTAGGTCATGGATTAAATAATTAGCCTTGATGACCATGATTCTCAAGTTAAATGGCAGTTTGGATTGGGAAAAAAATTATCTCTTATCATTTTACTTGGTAAATTTTAAGAAATATTGAATTTCTACGTTTAGTTGTATTAGAGGAATATTTAATTATTACGTTTGGTTCAAGAGAATTTAAGATTACTAAATTGTGTATTTTACTATGTTACCCTTCTATATTAAATTAAATAAATAATTGATTTAAGATGAATAACACTTTGATAAAAATTATATTTAACATATTTATTTATTTATATATTTATTTATTATTATTTAAATTTATTCTTTTAACAAATATTGATTAATTTATTTAACCCAAGTTAATAATTTATTTAATATGTAAATTATTTTAATTTATTTAATTAATTAAGTAATTTAATTGTAATATGCCATTTGAGCTATTTTATATTCAACATCTATTATGGTCATTTAATTTTGGTATATTTGATACAAAAATTTAATAAAATAAAAAATATATAAAAAGAAAAAGAAAAAGTAACACTTGCATTTATTTGATTTCTTATCTAATTTTTATATCATATAATTGATATTAAAAAATAATATATATATATATATATATATATATATATATATATATAGATATATATGACTTCATTTATTTAAAAAAAACACATACACACACAATAATAATAATAATAATAATAATAATAATAATAATAATAATATTGGTTTAGTTGTAATATTGATAGGTTTAGGGGTAAAGTGATCCAAATATCAAGTAAATTGAGGGTAAAATAAAAAAAAATTATGGTTGAGGGAATTTAAAAATAACTCAGGATCCAGAGGTAATCGTTTTACCCTGGATTTTTTCGAAATCTGGTATTGTAGGTAAAATAAAATGACTGATAGAAGAAAAATAACCGAACCAAACATTAGAATCAAAGGACAAAAAAAAATTACGGGGAAAATCTAAAATTTCTTCCAACCAAACGACCCCTAATAATTTTTTTTGCAAAATTGAAGACGATTGTAATTTAAGAATAAAATAAAAATACCGTTATTAAAATTTAAATTTGAAGTTTACTAAAAATTATTTTTAATGAGACCAAATAGAGTCAATTCCGAATTCATGATTTCTACTTGGATAACAACATTTACAAATTATTCTACTAAAATATTTTATGATTGAATTCTAATTGCAAGCAACTAAGTTGAATTCTCCGAGAGAAATGGAGAATTTTAAACTCTGTGGTTCATTTATGTACAACAAGCAGGGTTGGGTTGGTGAGAGTTGGTAAGGCTTTGCTATCTTACTTAACATTAATGAATAAATAAATCCCATTATTATTATTGGCACAATTAAAATTTGGCTGGTATCTCTAATTTATTTTGTCATTAATTATTGAATTAATAAAAGGGTACTGGTAAAGTTGGGCAACAATGGTTGAAACCTGAGAGTGGCGCCATGCCACCAACCCCAGAAAGGTAAGGGTGAAGTGGAGGAAAAGGAAAAGGGTGGGTTTTCTGGCGAGGGTTGGTGGCGTTGAAATGACTGAGTTGCCATTCAACCACCTCATTAGCCACCAACCTCAGAGTACTTGAATTGAGTGAAATACCTTAGTTTAGTACATGAAGATCGAGTCCCTATTTCCTAATGTTTACCAACCCCTAATACCGACATGCTGCGGTAACCGAAGGTACATCATCATCCACTCATTTTTAGTCAGCTTGCGGAGAACAAATGGATAAATCGCAATGTTTTTTGTACTATAACAAGGTATTGGTGTTGCTTGATTTCATCCTGTTATATAGAATCAAGTTTTTGACCTGTTCAAGTGTGTACTCAGCCCTTTTTTTAAGGCACTTTCAGCTTTGTTGTGGGTTGTTGCATGTTGTGGTGTTATTTTTTAAATTTAATTTAATGATTATTTAAGTTTTATTTATTTATTTTTAAGTTAAATTTAAATTTAAATTAATCGAATAATAAATTAAATTTAAATATTTTAATATGAACTCGAACTTGAGAAACTCATAAGTTCGATCAAGCTTTTTTTAATACAAATTTTTTATATTTCATTATTCAATTATTATTTTATTCTCGTAATAAATGGTTAAAAAATGATAAATTGATTCTATCGAATCAAATTCGAATTTATTGAGTCAAGTTCAAGTGGTTTAAATATTTTGTCAAGTCGAGTTTAGGCCCCCAAAACTAAGTTTCATCAAGTTCAAGCTGAGTTGAGTTTTGAGTTTCAAGTTTTCGAATCGAACCGAACTTGAAGTTTAATATTAAATCATCTCAATTTGGCTTGACTATACCTCAAGCTGAGTTGAGTTTTGAGTTTCAAGTTTCAAGTTTTCGAATTGAACCGAACTTGAGTTTGATATTAAATCATCTCAATTTGACTTGATTATACCTTTAGTTGTAGGATTAACTAGTTATATCAATTAGCCAAATGAAGTTAATAGTTTTAATTCACACAAATGGTCAAGATACTTAAATTCACAAATTAAAATTATACACAATATGATCACATGATGCGAAATAGAAGCATGAAAATAGGTACAGGTTGCAATTCTAATAAAAATTACATATAAATTTGATAAAAATGACAAATTTATTTAGTGTTTTGATGTATCTATATAAATTATAAGTTGTGACATAATAATTTTTGTACTTTACATATATTTAATATGAAATAAACACAGCACAAAGACATTATCAAATTACAACATAATCATAAAATTAGACCAAACTCGTAAATGATAAACTAGAGATAGATATTTAATAGTTTCAAAATTCCTTCCTCCTAATGAAAATTGAAACTACGTTTTATCATTTGCTTAATTAGTTATGTATCAATTAATATTTTGATGAACCATGCATTTGATAACAAGTCATGAATTGGACTATAGGATGTAATGAATGAAATTGAAGCCTTTTCTTAGGAAAAGGACATGGGAACAGAATCCAAAAGCACTGGCCTGATTATGGGCGACCTAAGGGTGGATATAGCACTTAATTTTGCCTTGACGAGAAATGAGCTGTGAGGTGTAGGCTAAGTTATGCTAGCTGAGGGTGAAGTACACCGTACCAGCCCTTTAAGCTTTCAACATTCTTTGCTCTGGGACGTAAGCATGACCCTATAGATTTTTTTTAGACGTCTTTCTGACACAAAATAAAAATAATATAAATAAAGTATATCAAAATTAAGATTTGATAATAAAAATTAGTAGGGTGAAAGTAAAAAAATTATTTTTAATATATTGAAATAAATTTTAATATAAATATAATTTTATATGATATAAATATAAATTGTTAAATTTTTTTTTTTTAAGTTTAGATATACATGCAATATTTCACTGCACTGCATGTATTATATTTTAAGCACCTAAAGAAAATATATATTTTTATAAAAAGAGAATAGATTTATTTATAATTATATTAGCATTGCGATATTTTTTCAATAATTGTGATTTATTGATAGAGTGCTAAATATTTATTCTAATTAATCAATTTTTTTTTGTTCTACAAGAGAAAATGATTCAAACATTCAACTTAATTTCTTCTAAGAGGGGGTAACAATTACTAAATTAAATTTTAATAATTAATTTTTTCATAATCTTAATTATTAATAAAACTACTAATGTCTAATGTTAAAACGTAGTAAAATGTTAACAATATCATTATAATCTCTTGATACATATGTTTCATTGTGAACTTTTACAGTAAAATAAAAAATTTTGGCATTACTGTGATGATAACTTAAATATATGATAATAAATATAAATTTAATGTTAGCATACGTAAAATATATTACAAATATCCTAAACATATGATAATGAATGTTAATACAATTTACAACAAAATTATCATATGTTTATGTATATTAACACTAATTTTACATTTATTATCGTATGTTTATAATACTTTTAATATATTTTATATTTATTTACATTAAATTTACACTTAATCACGTATATTGACGTTGATTTTATAATAAAATAAAAAGTCTTAACCTCTTCCAATATTGATTAGATTTTAAAAGAACAAAAAACTCCATCAATAATCATATTTTAAATCATAGGTAATTATGAATATTGACTTAAGTGACCAAAGAGTTTATTTTCTTCTCTCTTTACATTTTACTATTTTAAGATGGAAATCACTATGAAGTGATTAGAAGATAATTTTCATATATTTATGTATCCGATATAAATAAATTTACTTGATTCGGTAAAAGAAATATAATAAACGAAACTTAGCGAACGCAAATTATAAAGATAATTATGAAATTAAATTTTATGAAATGAATATTCAAATTTTACTTTTTATTTATCAACTTAAGTTTGAATAATTTATTTTTTATTTCAATAAGTTATGAGTAGTCAAGCCAATTTTTTTTCTTTTAATATTGTATAATACAAAGATAAAATTTCCTACGTACTTATAAATTGTAAACTTAATTTTAATGTAAGGACCACTCACAACCACCAAGCCAAGTAACCCAACCATTAAATTATGTTAATTTTTTAAAAAAGAAAAAAAAGAAAAAGAAAAAAAGAGAAGGCCATAAAAGTAATTTCATGAAGTTCATCAAAATCTTTTATAAATATGGCAAAAACTCCTCGACCTACTTGCATTTGTCTTCGCCATTTTCTCCATTTCCAGCTTCCGTCCTTTCTCTCTTCACTTCCATTCTCGCAAAACATGGATCCAGTGAACACTTGGGGCAACTCCTCCTTGGATTCCGTCGACCCCGAAATCCATGACCTCATCGAGAAGGAGAAGCGTCGCCAATGCCGCGGCATCGAGCTTATCGCTTCCGAAAACTTCACTTCTTTCGCTGTAATTGAAGCCCTCGGCAGTGCCCTCACTAACAAATACTCTGAGGGCATGCCTGGGAACCGTTACTACGGAGGAAATGAATTCATTGACGAGATCGAGAATCTCTGCAGAGCTCGCGCTCTGCAGGCTTACCGTCTCGACCCCACCAAATGGGGTGTCAATGTCCAGCCTTACTCGGGTTCACCGGCAAACTTTGCCGCTTACACGGCAGTTCTCCAGCCCCATGATAGGATCATGGGACTGGATTTGCCTTCCGGAGGTCACTTGACCCACGGGTATTATACCTCTGGAGGGAAGAAGATTTCCGCTACTTCCATTTACTTTGAGAGTTTGCCTTACAAGGTGAACTCGAGTAATGGGTACATCGACTACGATAAATTGGAAGAGAAGGCCTTGGATTTCAGGCCCAAGCTTATCATTTGCGGTGGGAGTGCGTATCCTAGGGACTGGGATTACGCCAGGTTCAGGGCCGTTGCTGATAAGTGTGGTGCTCTCTTGTTGTGTGATATGGCTCACATTAGTGGCCTTGTTGCTGCTCAGGTATATTGTTTTGCTTGGATCTTATTTTGTTTTTCTTTGATCTTGCTTGTTATTGATTTGTGGTTTTAGATCCGAGTTTTTATTTGGGATTTCAATTGTTTTACGTGTTACTGAAAATTTTATGGGTATGTGGGATTTAGCATGACCTTGAGATTCGGGATTTGGGTTTTTGATGTGCCAAATTTTTTGTTGGTAGCTTTGTTTAATTCTTGTAAGACATTTGCATTATAATCATAGATTATAGAAGATATGTTTCATTTTCTATCTTTTAATGAATATGCAGTACATTTTTAGTGTGTGAAATGGAAAAAAAGGAGTTCAATTTTGTACTTTCTCCTGTATTTTGGGAAGAAAATTTTAAGCTCACTTGCAGATCAAATTGTGGAATGTATTACATAAATGGAATGCGTTGTTATTAAATAAGAATCAGATCTGAGAAGCCTTAATGTGTTTAGGCTCGAATTGGTTTCTAGTAAGTCTTTTGGCAGTAAAAATGGGGATGGAGGAGGAAAATTTGAGCAGATCTAAATATGACCTACCATCAAATTGTTTATGTTATTAGGTCCTTTCTGAAGTTTTTCTTATTAAATGTAAAAAAATGTTTCACAATCTTTGTTTCAATATGAAGTTGCTTAGATACGAAGAATTACAAAATTTGATATCCGGAATTTTTCAAATAAATATTTCAACATTATTAGATTCCTTAATGTAGTAGTTTTGGACTACAGGCCTTATCTTTTTTTTCCTCCTCTCACATATTAGTGATTGAATTTCGAGTTATTAATTTTTACTGATTCTATTGTTGGAGTAGGAGGCAGCAAACCCCTTCGAGTTCTGTGACATTGTCACAACCACCACCCACAAGAGCTTGAGGGGTCCTAGGGCTGGTATGATCTTCTACCGCAAGGGACCAAAGCCACCAAAGAAGGGCCAACCGGAAGATGCAGTGTATGACTTTGAAGACAAGATCAACTTTGCAGTTTTCCCATCCCTTCAGGGTGGTCCACACAATCACCAGATTGGTGCTCTGGCTGTTGCCTTGAAGCAAGCCATGTCACCTGGGTTCAAGGCTTATGCTAAACAAGTTAAGGCCAATGCTGTTGCCCTTGGACAGCACCTGATGAGCAAGGGATACCAGCTTGTTACTGGTGGAACTGAGAACCACCTTGTTCTTTGGGATCTCCGACCTCTTGGATTGACTGGTATGCCAGTTGAATTAGTTGGCCTCAGTTTTATTGAATAATTGCCTTTGATTCAATTCTGATCTTTTTATCATTGTTCTTACAGGCAACAAGGTTGAGAAGCTTTGTGACCTCTGCAACATCACCGTTAACAAGAATGCCGTCTTCGGTGACAGCAGTGCCTTGGCTCCCGGAGGTGTACGAATTGGTAAGAGCTGCTGCATTAATAAATTTCTTGATATAGAGTTACTCTGGATCATCAAATCTTCTAGACACTTATACAAGTGAAACCAAGAGTGCCAAATTTGCCGGTAAAAAATGACTTTATCACAAAAGTGGCTTGGAATTACTTACACATTATTTATATTGTGTGTCAGTGTATAAGAACAGTTTAGAAACAGAAAGATGTTTAATTAAATTAGAAGTTGTTTTATGCATCTTCTCTTGTATACATCTGTTGGTTCTTGTGAAAGGGAGATCTCTGCAGTGGAATCCTTTGGTAGTGATAGATGACCTAACTCTAACAAGTTTGGTCAAATTTTTATTAAGACGGTCCGACACTTGATGCAAGTTGCTGATGACAGGTACCCCCGCCATGACTTCAAGAGGTTTGGTTGAGAAGGACTTTGAACAGATAGGAGAGTTCCTCCACCGAGCTGTGACCATCACTTTGAACGTCCAAAAGCAGTATGGAAAGCTCTTGAAGGACTTCAACAAAGGTTTGGACAACAACAAGGAGATTGAAGAGCTGAAGGCTGATGTTGAGAAGTTTGCATCCTCATTTGACATGCCTGGCTTCCAGATGTCCGAAATGAAGTACAAGGACTAGATCTAAATGCTATTCATTCTTATTGCTGTTGATATCAGCAACAGGGTCTTTTGGAAAGTTGCCTCAGTTGATGTTCTGTGAGTGGGAAAAATGAAAGGAAAAAGAATGAAGCAAATGCTTCCTTCTATGGTTTTCACTGTCTTAGGCTAGTGGTCAATTTGATATGATTTTTAAGTTTTTGGTGTCCCTATCTTATAATAAAATTTGTGTACCAATTTTATATATTCTTTTTGTTGCTGTAGAGTTTGGCGTTTTAAGAACCAATGAACCAGAGAAATATGGGTTTATAAAAGAAAATTGGAATTTATTTATTTATTTATTTTTAAAATACGGAGGGCCGGTGAGTGTGTTAGAAAGGCTTAAGAAAAGTTAGTTTAGCCAAGTTGCCAATGCTTGTCTAAATTCGTTCGAGAGTCCATTCAGATGGGCATGGTGAGTGTCTGGACGAAATAACAAGGGTGAGGATGTAATTAATGCAGTGAAAAAAATAATTATTGTAAATATTAAATTAAAATTTTTATATAATAAAATTAATAATGTATATTTCTTATATTTATAAAATTAATAAAATTATTATATCAAATAATACTTTTGGTATTATATATTTTTAAATATAAACATTAAAAATGATAAATAAAAATACAAATTTTAAAAAGTTAAATAATTTAAATTAAAAATTAATAAAATTTAGAACTGAGTTGGGGGCAAAGGTGTTAATAGGTCGGCAAGGATGGCTTTGGACCGAGCTTAAGTAAGTAGCAAGAGATTTATAGTGTGCCCATATCCAACTCGATTCGATTTTTTAGGTTTATGTTTTTGTTCAATTAATTTATACATATAATAAATAAGTTTAAATTCGTCTAAACTCATCTAAATACTATTAATTTTTTATATGCTATCTTTTTCTTTACTTAGGATCAAAAATCTGTTAACCATATCATAAACTTTCTAATGTAGATGATTCATTAGTGTGACAATTTACCTATGTCACTGTAAACCATAATATAGAATGAGGGGTTAGTCCGTACAAGAGAGGGAAGGAAGAAGATAACCAAAAAATAGTTTAGAAACTCATATTACATTTCATAATGGATTTTGACAAAGAAGATTTTTCTTACTTTTTTTTTTTTTTTTGTTTTGTTTTAAATCTACCTTCAAAATGAAGGAGTTACTCTTTTATATAAATCTAAAAAGTGAAGAAAATAGTACCAAACAGTGCATGCTAGCACAATAATATAATATAGCACATTAATTATAACAAGAGATAAGAGAATTTAATAATGTAACTTTAATAAAGTTGATGTGATTTGAAGAGATATTTATTTTGTTTTTTAATTTATTTTGTCTTTTTTAGAGATATTGAAGAAAAAGAATTTGAGTACGAATAATGGTTCTCGAGAAAAATTTTGATACTAAATACTTTGAATTGTGATTAAAACAGTACAATTTCTTTCTTAATGTTCTGGGAAAAGATCCAAGTGAAAGTGGTTTGCTCATGGAGTGAAATCATAATCAAGAATAACTAAGAAGCTGTTTGAGTCGAAATCAAGGATATCAATATTAAAGGGGTATTGTGACTCCTACCATATAGGTTCTTTGAGGACCCGAGGAGGTTTCCAATAGAGATTTTATAGAAGAGGACCTACATGTTCAAGGTTGTACTTAATATCATTTGAAAGGGACTCTGTCCAAGTGTGGAAATGCTTGGTTTCAAAGATCTTATAATCTATGTAGAGCTGAGAGTTATAGGTTGAGGGGTAAGTTGTCCAAGAAATATCATCTTCAATTAAGGGTCAATTCTAAAAAGGAATTTTCTGGCTCATTTCACACAATATTGTGGAGTTCTCGATACTCTTTTTGGATGTTCATGCTTGAACAATAATTGTGTCCGAAAAGTACTAAGCTATATCAGCTAGATATTCACAATGCCGGTAAAAATAATGATAATGCAAGGAAAAGGAGGCTTATTACATCCTCAGTATGTTTCTATCCAAATTAAAATGCGCGGAACCATCAGAAGAAAACCTCTTTTAAGTGCTGGTGGCTGGGACTTTATAAACTCTGTTCACAGACTCCCTACCAAAATCTTGTGCTGTATGATTTTATTGATAGATTATGATCTGTCATTATGATCACTACTATTTATAGCCATATTGTTTTATTCTATTCACACCCATCAATATTTTGATTTAAAGATCCATTACTGTTTGCTTAAGCTTCTCCAAACGTCTGGCAGAACATTGAGTAAATTGCTTTCAGTTCTGCCTGGAGAAAACACCCCCGAAAAAATCAGGTTGGCCAGAGATCGTTTTGACCTTCTGATCATGCCACCATCCAGCAGCATCATCTGGGCACAAGTTAACAATTGAGCACTCTGCTGGCCAGCTCCACCGCTCTAATTTACTCAACATGGCTGAAATTGATTAGCACCAGCTTTGCTGCTTTAGAATCACCTCATCCAACACATCAGAATAAAGTGATTTATTGAAAAGCTGTTAAGAATTTCAAAATGTCTATTATTACCAAAAATGGAAAAGAAAAACTCCACTAAGATTTTGTTTAGAGATTCAACTCAGTTATAATACCAAATGAGACATTGCAATTCCAGCCAGATCAACTTGCCAATACATTTGTGCAAAATAAGAATCATGCACCTCAGCCATCATTTTGATTTTTTTCCTTGTTTCTTCTTGATAACTTCATCAATGTACATTATACCTTTGCCTTTGTACACTTCTGGAGGCTTGCAACTTCTTACGGTAGCAGCAAATTGGTGCACTCTCTGTTTGTCAAGTCCAGTGCAGCAGACTACATTGTTTTTGAAGCAGAAAACCCGGACAGCTGGAGGAACAGTAAGTTCAACCTCATGACTGTATCCCAATTTGAGAAATAAGAGTCGTCCCTCAGCTTCAGCTCTGGCTTTGTACCCAACTCCCACAATTTTAAGAAAGCGAAAGAATTTAGCCTCCATGATGATCGAAACAGTAACCTGATAAGTGATAGTCATTTAATACATCATTGCAAGGAAAGAAAAACAAATATGCATACAAAGGAAGTAAATGAGCCATGAAAGTCCTATAAATCATTTTCACATTTGCATTTTGGCTTCTCAAAGCTTGGTTGTGATAAATGACAAAGAACATTTTGCATCTCTAAGACACCAGTGATTTACTTGGAATTTCAAGTGAGAATAGTAATAACTTAAATGTAAAAAAGACATCCGAAATCTTCATATTGCAATTCACATTCATGGATAACAAAGTGCAGAAACTTTTTTATGTTTCTTCTAATATTTCACGTCCGCCGTGACTACTATATTTCAGGAGGAAAAAGACAATTGGTTTTCATTTCTTTCTGTACTATGATCAGGTTATTCCCATGCATAGCCCTAATTCTCTTCTCGGTGATTTTAAAGGTGCACTCTCTTGCATCAACTTGGTGCATTGAAAGTTATACCACAGAGTGCTTCCTATACTACAAGGACTGAACCTTGATTAACAAGAAAAGAAGCTATCCTACGTACCTTGGTTTTGCTATTTGCTATTTGCTATTTGCATTCTACTTCTTAAAAGTTGCTATGGGGTAAGAGCAAAACCATAATCCGACTGATGATTAGAATGCAGCACCAAGTACAATACTACTAAGAAGTAAAATCATTCATTTTCTCATTTAAGAAGATTATTTTTCAACAAGGTCTTTAGCTTCTGGAAGCGAAAACCCAAAGCAAAAACTGGGACCTAATTAATAAGCAACAATCTAATACCAATTTACATACTCTAAACATTTATACAACAGTGGCAAGTCATGTGAAACCTGGAAGCTTTCAAATTGATACTAATAATCCATTAACAAAAAGATTCATTCCTATATTAAATTCCCATTATTTTAAAAATGTATTCAAAAGAACTTTTGCCCCCACATTATTATACAACATACCTACAAAACAAAAATAAGTAGGAAGGCAAGAAATTTTTACTAATTAAAAGAAAAATATGATTCTTTAACAGCTTTGAGTCAAGGTTTTTCCCGCACCAATACATTGCTTCTTTAAAACTTAGGCCATTTGGTGCCATAAATTGATGATAACCAACTTAAAGGTTCGAATTTGTTGCTTAACAGATTCTAGTTTGCCCCAAGGTTAGAAACTGCAGTCGAAAGAAGGCAAAAGCGTGGCTTTTTTTGGCTATCATCGACAGTTTTATGTTGAGTCCTTGCATAAACATAAAATGATTTCTAAAATAATATGAACTAAGATGGCTTAGAGAAATCTGATTTTACCAAGAGAATTTCGCAAAAATTTTGAGACAAGGCACACGTATATAATCTTGCTTAACATCAACAAGAGAAAAGATAAACAGTTAATAACAGATGAAACAAAAAAGAAAATTCTAGGAATACAGACCTTGGTTGCTGCTTCTGCCCTCTAGCGCCAACAGTTATGGTTCCGGAGAGCTCACTGCTCAGTCCAGAAGGAGCTTCGCTGCTGCTGCCGCTGGCTGGGAGTAGGGATCGGGAGTCGAGACTCGAGAGAGAGGAAGAAAATCTTGTTGACGAAGGCAGTAGGCCAGAAAGAAATGGCTAGCTGCTGGGATGGGGATCAGAGATAGAGAAAGGGGGCGCCGCCGGGATTGAGACGAAGCAAATGAGCTGAAAGTGAAATAGGAACTACTGGCCTCTTGGGTGCAGAGGTGTTCACGGGACGGTATGTGTCGGGTTCGGGCCATGTAAAGTATTAAGAGATAGGGTTAGCTTAGATGGTGAAGCGATTCGATTGGCTGAAATTTAAAATAACGATCACGGATTAATATCAAATAATAATATATTTTGATTTAATTGGATCACTGATAAAATGAGTGATAAATTTATTATTAAAAATACTATATTAAAATAAAAAAATTTATTACAAGGTAAAAATTTTCAGTGTATCGCATCTTAAGTTCATGAGTTTCAAATTCACTTTAAATCCACTTAAATCCAAGATGATCTCATTTTTTAAATGAATCAAACGAATATAAGTTCATCAAAGTTTATCCAATTATTATTAATTTTTTTAAATAATATAATAAAATATTAAAATACATAACAATTAGAATTAAAAAAATTGATTTGAACCTAAAAACTTACTCGAGCCCGTAGCAATCAAATCCAAAACCGACCTAAATTGATCAAAAAAAAATCAAAGATTCAAACTTACAAAAATTCCAACTCATAAAAAAAAGTTGACTCAAAAAAATTCGAATGAAAAAAATCATAAACCCGAATTGGCAAAACCTAAAGACCTTCTCGAAGAATTAGTCTTCTTAGATGAGAAAATGAATGATTTTACTTCTCAGTAGTATTGTACTCGGTACTGCATTCTAATCATTGATCGTATTTAATTATGGTTTTGCTCCTACGCTATGGCAACATATAATTATATTTATTATTTTATAGTAAATATTATAAAAAATTAAAAAAATTTTATCAAATAATAAATATTAAAATGTAAAAATTTTTATTTATATAAATATTTATTAAAATTTAAATATATAAAAATTAAATTAATTATGACATTTAAATTTTAAAAAATGTTCATTAATTTATAAAAATTTAAAATAATTTGAAGTTGGCTCGTTAAACTCACCCAACTCGAATCGATATTGAACATGAAAAAATCAAACCCAAAAAAATTCGAACTTGAAGACAATTCGAATCAAAACCGCCCGAACCAACTCTTTTGTGACCTCTAATAATAATAGTTGTTAAGTGTAATAAAATAAAATAAAATAAATTCTCACAAAAAGATACAAAAAATGAAAATTTTAAATAAAAGTCTAAAAAATAATGCAAACTTAAATTAAATTGCACAAAAATAAAAAATAATTAAGAAATAAATTAATATAAAGATAACAAAAAATTAAAACTATTGAACCAAATTTAGACTTGAAATGATTAACTCAAGTTCAACTTAATTTTTTATCGAATCTTAATTTTCAAGCTCAACCATATTTTAACAGGTTTAATATATTTGTCCAAGTATAACCAAAAATTAAACAAATTTTCAACGTTTGGTCAAATAGTTTAGCTCTTAAAAAGTCTACTTAGTGAGGGTAAAACTATAAATTAATAATAAATATTAAAAATATTAAGAAAAAACCTTAATTAAGTTTATGAAACTATTTAAATATTTAAACTTAACAAATCAAATTCAAATTTAATTCGACAATGAACAAATCAAATTAGATTTTTTCATTAAAAAATGAAAAGCATAAATAACCAAATTTAATCGAAATAATTTCATACTAGACTTAAGTTTAACTCACTTGAAAAATTCAAAATTTAACTTAAACTCAATAAAATTTAATTTTTAAAATTTGAATTAGACTCGACATATAATTAAACCATTCAAATTCAATTATATAAATTTAATTTGTCGCTTTTTAATAATACATTATAAGAAGAAAATAATAAATTAATAATCAAATATTAAAAATATATATGAAAAAAAAAATCTAATTAAACTCACAAATTATTTAAATTATATATTAAAATATTTAAACTTATTCAACATCTTATTCAACTAACTCAAATTCTACTCGATTGAGAATTAAATACTTCAAACTTAAATAATTATAGAGTTTAACTTATTAGGAGAGTAGTTTTGATTACATATACATCTCCAAGCCTGCCTTATCTCATTTATACCGTTTTGTTTTTCAAAAGAAAAAGAAGAAGAAAGAAAAAAAAAAAACAATTTATATAACCTGGGCTAAGGGTGTCGACAGATTTTGAACGTTATTGGCCCGTTTAAAGCCCAAAATGATTCCATCCCATTCAACTACTGAGTTCTGAGTTCCGAGTTCCCTCCAGTTCCACCCTCATTTCCATTTCTGAGGTCGAAATGGAGTTCGAAGAAACCAATAGTTTTGGTTTGGATTGGGACCAGAATTTCACTGAAGAAGTAATCCAGTCAGTGGACGCCATTGAAGCCAGTCTTCAGTCTTCTTCTCTCGTCAAGAAACGCAAGTCAACCACCCTTCAAGAAAAAAGCCCCAAAACCGGCCGGCAATTACCTGATTCCATTGTCTCTCCTCCACCTTCATTTCCATTCTCCTTCTTACGTTGTCAAGGTATCTTTATCACTCATTTTATCCATTTTTTCTCACAATTTTGAATTAAATAAATTAGTAAACCCTTTAATTTTCTGATTTGGCAGCTTATTCAAAGTTTAGATATCCGCCATTGAGATTTGGTGGTCAAATTTCGTATAGCAGTACAGAAACTGAGGTAGAAAAGGCTGCAATGGAGCTTTTGAAAATTCTTGAAGTTAAGAAAAAACAATTGGGTCAACGTCAAGTTAGTATAGGGTTTGATATTGAATGGAAACCCTCTTTCCAAAGAGGTTTGCATCCCTTACCTTCCTTATTTTGCTACATTTATTTCATGTCATCCTTTTACTTTCCCTGGAAAGAACTTGTGAAAACCAACAAAAATGAAGATTGTTATGTTAATATGAAGCCTCTCTAAGGTATCCTTTGATTATTACTTTTGCTATTATCTTTTCGGAGCATCTAGAAACAAAAATTAGTAATACGTTTAAAGAATTGAGAATTAAAGTTGGAATTTTTTTCAGCACGAAGTACATAATAAGTATTTATAGATAGATGGTTGTGTTAGGATTGGTATTGTGTTTTAGTAATTCTTTGCTTGTAATCAGTTAAATTTTGCTATTTGGACGATGCGGTATGTTGCATTTTTAAACTAAATCTTTATGTCTTCACTTTGTTGTTGTCCTGTTATCTCCTTGCCTTATCCATATTGCAGCCTTACTACAATTTCCTTTAAATCAGAACTTAAGCATTTTATATTACATGTTTTATGAGTTGCTGTGGCCATGATCAATCATTTCCTCTTAATTGAAAGGCTGTAACTGTGAGAACCTAAATGGTTGTTTACATGCAAATATTTGTCCTATGTTATTCTTTTTTATTCTTGTCTACCTTCTGGTGGAAGTGGCACCTATTCAAATCATTCTCAGTTTGCATCTAGAATATAACATTGAAAATTGAACACATTGAATTTGTGCTAGTACACAGAATTCATGGTTAAATATCCATTGCTTTTTTGTGGTTAAGGACTAATTTGGTCGACCACCTCTCCTAATATATCACTTGTCTACCTGGCTCCTCTCTTGCCCTTTTGATCTTTTATCAAAAGTAGTATTTGTTTGGTACTACAGACGTTGTCTCTCTATCCATTGCAGTAGTTAAGGAGGATGGGGATAACTTTATGGGACTTTGCAGAGTATGGGACTGGTAACAGGGAAAACATTTACAAGCTAATTTTCAATCTAAGTATATAGACACACCTTTAGAACTTTTTCCTGCAATTGTTGGCAATTCTGCCTCTCGGTTTATGAACCGAACTATGGTCACATCCTTGCATCCAATTCAATTATACATAAGAGTTCCATATGCTGAGTAAGAATCTTTATTCTCATTTTTTCTGCTTTTTGCAAACAGGATAGGGGAGTTTGTTAAGCTATAATTGCATTAAATTATACTGTATGGATAATCATTTATAATTGGAAACTTGACACTGCAGGTATTTTGCCTGGGAAGGCTGCAGTCATGCAGTTATGTTGTGACAATAGGTGTTGTTATGTGATGCATATTATTCATTCTGGAATACCTCAAAGTCTGCAGGTTCTTCTAGAGGATTCCACAATTATAAAAGTAAGGAATGTCTTTACATTAAGTCTGTTTATTGGCTACTTAAATTCCTGAATTTCTATATCAGGATTGTATATTTAGTTTTTAGTATTTTGAAATAATGCTCACAAATAAACAGGCCGGAGTTGCGGTTGGTGGCGATGCCGTCAAGGTGTTCAATGACTATAATGTATCTGTTCAAGCTGTGGAAGATCTTTCCAATCTAGCGAATCAAAAGCTCAATAGAGATTGCCAACATTGGAGTCTTGCGGCTCTCACTGAGACACTTTTTTGCAAAGAGGTATCCAATTAATTTAGCTTTTGAAAGCCTGGAGACCGCTGAAGCAGTCTTTCATCTTAAATACACCTAATATGATATTAGTTCTCAACTGGTAAATAGTACTTGTAATTTATCTTCCTCCAAGATATTCGGTTTGAGCTTGCCTTATGCAGCAAGGCTGAACACTTTAATTGGGAAATCTTACTGCAGCTTCCAAAGCCCAAGAATATTAGGCTGGGAAACTGGGAGTTATATCCTTTGTCCAAGGAACAACTACAGTATGCAGCTACAGATGCTTTCGCCTCATGGCACCTATACCAGGTAACATTACAATTACAATGTCATTATTGTTTCTGACTTCATCGTCAGTTTTGTTGTTATTATCACTGTTAGAATTGCTGTTACTTATAGCACTATCTTTTCCTTCATTTTTTTACCATTAAGTAATCTGTTGTTGCATTGCAGGTCTTAAAGAGCCTCCCTGATGCATTAAAGGACTCAGCAGATGAAAGATGCAAAGGCATTCCCGCACAATGATTTTTGCATTTAGATATACATTTTTTTGTATAATATCCTTATTAAGTTAAAGATTTGGGGTTTCATAGTGAGAGAGCCATCCAATGGCTAAGAAACAAAAACATTCAAGATTTGTCTATTTGGGAATTCCATGTTTAGATTCAGCTGTTGTATATGATTTATTGTATCCAGCTTGAACTCATACTATGCTCCAGCAAAGATGATCAGCGTCTAATATCTGTGTTTCAGAACAAACATTGTATTTTGTTAAATCAATACAATCTAATTTATGTTTGTTTGCCAAATCTTCGTTGTGCTTGTCATTTACCTTCATATTGGTGAATGTGTTTATCCATTGACATAATGGATTTAGATTTTAGCCTTGTGTCATAGTCAACTTATATGAGCTTGGAAATGTGATTTTTTTTTTCCTTAAAAAAAAAAACTATTAATTCTTTTTTTCAGATCTGATTTCATATATATCATATGTTGAATTTAAGCTTTTGAGGGTTTTCTTAGTCAAAAAACAGCTGTTATCTGTACTACTAACCACACATTTCATATAGATATATTAAATAATTAGAACAATCATCTAAAAGTCCTATAATTCCTATTTCTAGTAATCTTTTCTAATGGTAAGTAAAAAGAGTTGTATATCAAAAATTGAATCTTAATCATTGAAATTAAAAGTTCAACATTTTACTAACAAATTTCACGATTATGATGAGTAATCGACCAGTTCATCGCTCGGGACAAAATAGCATTCCCCTTTCAAGAACTTCTTGGTAGGGTGGCATAAAGAAATGGTACAAGCATATGGGACAACAAGTAAATGATATATTGAATGATCCTAAGGTGGTCACACACCAAACACTTTAGTGAAGATTGAAGGAAGAACAATATCTTTGATCGAAATTAGAAATGTGCTAATTTCTGGTCCATATGAACCCCCGTTTTCCCCAGTTGTCATTAACTCAAAAATCCAACAACCCACATGCCCAAGCACATGGCCAAGAGACAACAACAATTGACTCGACGCACACAAGACAAAGCTCTTCGGTCCATTCCTCTTTGTTGGTTACATGCAAAAGGACATATTTTAGGCCACAAAGGTGGTGCTGTCCCTTTCCCACTTCCACCTTATGTTGAGTTTCTTTTCATAAATCTCATCATTTCTTTTATTCCTTGTGATTCAAATTCAGAACTTTTAAAATAAAATCTCGATTTTTAATCTTTAAAATAAAACCTGCAAGCAAAAAACATGAATATTTATATTTTTCTTACAAAAAGGGATTTAATGTCCGAACAATGTCACAAAGGCTTTATGCGAAAGGAAAGTGGCAATTGAGAATACACAAAGCATTTGTTTTCCTGCTACAGATAAAGCCTGAAAGAATGGAAGTTGCAGATCTGATGGAGTTCCTTTACATCCTCGAAAACATCAAGAGCAGAACACTCCCTCTTCAGTACAATGAAGACGGTGGTCTATCTTGTTACAAGCACTTTTCAAGGAATAGTTTTAATTTTTTTTTTAATTTAATTTAATGGTTTTTAACACATTATTTGATGAAATCAAATACCAATGTTAATAAGATTTTTTTGTAACACTAGTTAAATCTTTTATTATAATTCATCTTCATCAAAATCAACAAAATCTAAATCTGACCGTTGTGATCCATCGACTGTGTATAAAATATATTATTAGTTGTGTGATGAATATAAACTTAGTATTAATTTTAATTAAACCCATCGGATGAGGTGTGTCATTGAGAAAAAATATAGTGTTATTTAGAGCTTGTTTCCTTAAAACATTTTGAGTTTAATTACTCATCACAGCTTCATCTTTTTGATTTCCTTCCAAAGCAAAAGTGTGATTACATTGTTAAAGCTAATTAAGGCTACCATACCTTCAACAATATCTGAATTTTTTCCTAATATCCTCCACCCTTAATTTAATAATAAAGTAGTTCAAATAACAAAAAATCTCTTAATTTTATCATTTTATCTCTAGAAAGTCTTTATACTTTTATCGAGTTCAAAACTCTTAATTTACTCTGAAATAAACTTTTAATCTTAATTTATATTTAAAATATAGATTTTTAACGTTTAATTCGCACTTAAATAAACTTTTAAGATAAATTAATTTTTTATTTGATGTAAGATTTTACTTGAGCACAAATCAAAAAAGAAATCTTATTTGATACCAAAATCTAAGTTTTATCTTTATGGGAAACATTTAATTTCTTTTGGCTTTAAGAAGAAGAAAAGGTAGCATCATACTAGCTACTATATGAGGGTCAAGGTGCTTTTGCCACAATTGACAATAAATGTGAAGAAATGCAATTGATGCGTACATCTAAGCATGTGCGTGGGCCTTCAAGCACGTTATATCTTTGTCAATCTCCATCTCTTTGTTGTCTCTCTTATAGTCATACTGTTACCCTATTGGCCATGTGAAAAGAGAATGAGATCCAATTCTTCGACCCCCCAAAACCTTGAATGTTAAGTGCCAAACAGGAGGGAAAAAAGAAAAAAAAGAAAAAAAACTTAGTTATAAGTACCTTCTGAGTTCTGACACCTTATGGTATGAATGTTTCATTCGCTTCCTCATGCATGCATATAGATTGACACGTTTGATAGGAAGGAAAGTTAATTGTTTATCGATCATTAATTTTTGCATGTATATGGCAAATTCATGCACGTTGATATCATGGTGCTGTAAAAGTTATAACTGAAAATTAGATTTTTGTTACTTCTAAAATCATATTTCGAGTTAATTTGAATATACAGAAATTGAAATTGTATTAAATTGGAGATCTAATGAATTCCAAGCGAAAGAGGGTTGTTTATCGATCATTAATTTTTGCATGTATATGGTAAATTCATGCATGTTGATATCATGGTGCTGTAAAAATTATAATTGGAAATTAGATTTTTGTTACTTCTAAAATCATATTTCGAGTTAATTTGAATATACAATAAATTGAAATTGTACTAAATTGGAGATTTAATGAATTCCAAACGAAAGAGGGTTGTTTATGGATCATTAATTTTTGCATGTATATGGCAAATTCATACACGTTGATATCATGGTGCTGTAAAATTTATAATTGAAAATTAGATTTTTGTTACTTCTAAAATTATATTAAATTGAAGATTTAATGAATTTCAAACGTGAAAGGATTGTCAGGGTTTTGGAAGTATAAAGAACTCAAACCTGTTTCTTATCCACTCATTGTGGAGCATATTCTGTGTTTTTCCTAATAAATTTAACTTTTACACTTCACTAGAAAAAAAATTGTTTCCCTACTACAGTCATCTTGATCTTCATTGTATTCATTATAAAAACAATTAATAATAGATAAAAAAGAATATTAACGGAAGACTAATAACAGTAAAAGATAATTGAAGAGGATAAAGCATCCTATGTAGATAGAAAAACCGGCAATTGTTATATGTACATATACTCATAATAACATTTTAGTATGCCTTTCACTAGCATCCAAGATTTGATTCCATATATAGTTGATGATGCTGGATTTTTACTCTTTTAAGTAGGACTCATAAATGCATCAACTATGGGATCCAAGTGATGGTCTACCATAAGAATCAAAGTACAGAAGTAATAGACTGATGCAGTATTCGTTTCATGGGCACGTGGGTTACCCTTTTGTTACTTCCAAAGCTATGCCAAAGGACAAATTTCTTTCACCAAAATGCACATTTCCCACATTTGAGTATCGTTTTACCTTGTTATATTTCATTTCTTTTGTTCCAATCAGTTGTGATATCTTGGTTTGAGCTTCTATATGGCCCAAAGGTACTCCTCAGTCACTATCTAGCTAGGCTTGAAAATTTATCTCATTTTAAGTACGAGTCAATCCTCAATATTTGTGTCACTAAAGATTAATATATTTTTTTTAATAGAGGTGATAATTATACCGGGTGAAGAGTCCGGACTGTTAAGTCACTTCATGTTCGGGTTATTTAAATTTCCAATAAATATAGGTTGTCTTCAATTCTACATTCTATATGAAATTTATATATATATATATATATATATATGTAAAATAAATTATTTTATATATTTTTTTATAAATTTATGTAAACTTAATATTTTTTTCATGTCAATTTAATTGAGAGTAATATTTTTTTAATATTTATTAAAAATTAAAATTTTATTATTATAAAATAAATAATTTTAATTAATTTAAAATTTGATGGACATAATTTATATAAATAAAATATTAAATTTAATAATGAGATAAAAAATATAAATTATATAAAAAATATAAAAATATGTAAAAGATAATTACTCTTACATATATATATATATATATATATATATATATATATATATATTAGAAAAAATAATTTTTAATACGCTAATGATAAAATTTTTAATTTTACAATTCAAGTTAAAAAAAATCGATATATCAACTTTATTAATTATCTTATTTTTATCATTTTTAATATATATTAAAAGTATTTATCAGTTTATTGATTTTATTTGTAAAATTTAAAAATTTTACTGTTACAAAAAGGATGAAATAATTTTTCTGTATTGAATGAAAAAAAAAAGGAGAGAGGTAAACTCTTTAGATAATTAGCCTTGTCGTCACACGTCATCAAAGAGATGAAGAGAACATTTCAACCAACATGCAAAATTTCAGACTTCTTTTGAGTAAAAAGACAAGCCATGCCAGGTGTTGAAAGCTTCCATCAAATCACAGCAACCTTCCCTTCGCAATGCACCAATCGGCCGACTATTGCTGTCCCCTATCGCAGCTCCCACAGGCCGCAGTCTCCATTGATTGATGACTTGACTTGTCCTTGGATTCTTCTCCATCGCTATTCCAGAGCTTTTTCTTAGTCCAGAAATGAATCAAATGAGCGGCTCTTATAAAATCCACGTATGCATTAATCCATTTTCCAAAAATACATTACTTGTAAAGTACTACTGATTTCTTTGACATTGGCCTCTAATTAGAGATAACCAACAAAAAAATATATCTAACATTACCTTATTTGGATGAAAATCTTTGTTAAGTTGATTATTTTTATTAAATATTTAATTTAAAATTAATTAACAATACAAAAAATTCGAGAAGATTAAAATTCTATTACATGATAAATTTGAAAAATAATATAACAGAAAAAAATTATAAAACAAAATCTATGATATTATATAATTTTAAACATCCAACCTAAAAGTGATTAATAATAGATGAAAAATATCTAACTTAATATATAAGACAAAAAAAATCTAAAGTTTAATAGATTTGACATAATACCAATTTAGTAATATCTATAGATAAATAAATTTGGTCCATATGATAGATGTTATTAGGGTTGGATTCTATTTCTGTAACTTTCAATGCAACTTTTCCAAACTGTTAATCGAAAAGATTCATGCCATCTCCATCTCCATCTCCATCTCCATCTCCATTGATGTCACCACCAGTCCTTTCCTAATCCACAACACATTATTAATATATTAATTAGGCATAATTCCTCATCCTACATTGAAAAAAATGGAAAAAGAAAATGAAGTTAAATGATCTGTAAAAATTTGGGCAGGCAAAATTGTTACTGGTATGACACCTTCAATTACAGTTTATATTCCACACTTAAATTCCAATTTAACTATTATCACCTATCCTATGATGTAAAAAGAAAAAAGGTTTTATAAATATATATGTGCCGGTGATTATGAATGTGTTCAAAAGTAATGAGAAATAGTAGGAGTATTGAAAATATACCTAACTCCTTCAGAATCGGGCAGAATCTCACCACAAAACCCAAAGTATATATATTGCTTAGTTAAACATATATAGTACCATATTTATAACCTTGTTGTTTTATATCTGCCAACTCCAAGTAGTAAATAATCCTTCAACTTTGATCCACAGGCTAATCTCAAAAAGTATTAAATAAATTTTAAGGCATGTAATTGGCTTGAGATCATGTTGAAGTCAACTGTCTTATACATGCAATGAAGCTGTACCAAAATAACCATCTAAGCATGTTGTTCCCTTGTCTCACTAGTCAAATAAATGTGACTATAGAAATTAAAAAAAAAAAAAAAAGAAGAAGCAAGAATCATAACATAAATATACACACATAATATATATGAAGCTAAATAAATCAATTGACTTCTAGAGGTTTGAAAACTTGGCATATCTAATGTCTTCACATCTTCCTTTTAAGAAAAAAAATGAAAATATATTCCTTATTTGACTTCTTTCTTAAGTCATTTTCTAAATTTTCTTGGAAACTTTTATTTTAATAAAATTAGTTTTCTAATTGTAAAAAATAAAAATAAAAAATAGCTCGAGAGCTGAATTTTTTTTTGGCACAATGAAGATTTTTGATTTGGAGAAAGAAAAATACAACTGTTACTCAAACTTCAAACCTACAGCTCTCGTAGTTTAGAGGAGGGAACATTTTTGTCCAAAATTTCTTAATTTAATCAGCATATCTTTTTATATATGGCTTGTTGAAAACATGCATATATAATATGTATAACCAAACTACTGTCCTAATTCAACTGGCCCCTTTTTTAATAAACTTACATTTTATTTCAACTTGATTAGTGATTAAAGCTGAATTAAGAAAATATTAGGTAACAACTTTGAATGAACATGTTTCAACTAGAAGTATTTCTTAATTTTAATTTGACAAATTATCTTTGATAAGAAAGGCCAATATTTGAAAATTTATTTCTTTTTCATAAGAAATTCAAACTAATTAAAACATTAAGTTTTTGATATAGTATAATTACTTTAGTTTTCAAATTTACTGTTGCTAATTTATTTGTAATATGATTAGGGGTATTTTTATAATTTGCTTCTATTAATCTTCTCTCTCTCGGATATTTCCACAATCGATTTGGTGGATTTATTATTTGATTTTTGATGTGTAAAAGATAAAAATAATTAATTCTACAAATTATTAAATTAATACTTTTATTTAAAAAGAACAAACATATAATTAAATTAAAATATATTTGTATAAGATAACAGTTCATAAATATATTATTACAGTTTCTCGTTCTGATTTGAAGAAGCTTAATTAGTACTTTAAGTAAATTTGTTTAATTGAAGTCAATTTGAAGCACCGACATTTATTCCAGAAGGCTATAATAAAGCCAAAAATCCCATAAACAACTTGCCTAATTAGGCACTTGATAGAACAGATTTGACAGCATAAATAATTTCGAAGTAATTAAAAAATGCTCACACAAGATGGAATTTCATGATTTATAATTTTATATAAATAAATAAATAAATAGGTTTTATTTTAAATTCTAAAAAGAAAATTTTAAATTTAATTAATACAAGCCCGTGATGTGCAACAGTGCAAGTGTGTAAGCTACTCCCATTTGTTCCTCTAATTTTGGTTGTTCTTTGACTTTTAAAGGTCAAACCACTTCATCCATGTTTTTTTTTTTTTTTTTAATGTTTCTATTTTATTGCTTTAAATTTTAATGTATATATTATCTTTATATTTTTTAAGTTTGATAATATAACAATTGAAGATTTTTTTTTTAAAGTAGTATTGAAGTAAAATGCACAAATTCACAAATAATTCGTGATCTTTCTAGAATATTTAATTTTTAACTTTGTTTGTGAACATTCACATTAAAAATTAGGCAGCATTGAGTGGTAAATTTGTCAAATTTTAATGGTGATTGATGTAATGTACATATTAGATGATTCCAAACATTACTAAAAAATATATATAAAGTCAAAAATTTAAGAGTAACAAAAAATAATAAAATATTAAATAAAAATAAATTAATAATTATTATCTAATATATTGTCAGAGATTTTACAAACGAAATTAAGATGGTGATACATATCCTTTACAAAATATTAAAAAATAATAAATAAATAAATTGAAATATGTATCACTTTCTTAACTCTATTTTTAAAGTATAAAAATTTCAATAACAATACATTGAAAAATAAACTGTAAAAATTATACGGATATCCGATATAATTTACACATTATAGATAAATATTTAATACCATATGGAGTGTATTTACGAAAATAATCTTAAAAGATGTCATACATCTCTAATAATTTTAACAATGAATTCTCTTGCAAGTATTGTCTTCCAACAATATGATGCTAAATCAAATTCAAAACGTGTAGGTCTACATTTCATCAGGGTTTAATCCTTTCATTACAAGGAATAATTTGATATTTGCATTATCTTTATCATGTTAACAGTTAACTGTACTAGGTTCAACAAATTATGATAGATATTTTGCTAAGAGTTGTCATATCACCTTTAAATTCATGAACAACTTGAGAATTATGTATAATAAAGTCAAAATAAATAAAATTGTGTAAGTATTCATTCTAACGTGACATTTAAACAGCCAATAATTGTATCGGCCATCAATAAACTGTTCGGTTTTTAATTATAATAATATAAAAATAATTTTTAATAGTGCTTTGTATAATTTCTCATATATATTGTATTGGTTTGAATTTTGTTAAAAAAAATTTCATTCTATATTTTTTAAAGTGATTAATTTCTAAAATTCTAAAAGATATATACTAAAATTTTTGAATAAACAGTTTTCAAATGTGTATTGTATTTATTCAAATTCAATTTGATAAAATAATTTAGATCAATTTAATATTTTCATTAAAAAAATTAAACCAAAACATTACTATATTCCTACCCACCTTAATTTGCATAAATTATTTTCTCAAAATTTTATATACATTTTATTTATAATACGATTAAAATTATCTTTTTATAAATATTCTTATAAATATGAAAATAATAAAAAAATACGTGCTTAATACAACTCTTTTCTTAACCATGTTGCCAATACATAATGGGAAAAATTACAAAAACATGTCGTGTAACATGAATATGTAACTACCATCATCGCGTGTTTTAATCACTGAAAAGGAAATTGAGACTTGTCAAATCAGTAAGAAGGAAATAAAAATGATCATTTCATCTTTAAAGAATTCCTTAAAAAAGAAATCCATCTTCTTCTTCACTTCTTTTTTTAGGTGTGATTAATAATAAAAATTTGAATATTTTTTTTAAATATTTCAATACTTATATATACAAAATTAAATAAGATAGGTACATTTATTGATATTTATATGTACATTCTACATTCTACATGAACATATGTAAATTTCTTTTAAGAATGGAAATAATATAAATAGTTCGAATACTTGTGAGTATAAAGTTTTATTAAGATAACAAAAAATAATATTGAGGATTTGAATATTTTTTTTTACGTATTCAAATACCTTAATGAAAAAAAAAACTATAAAAAATTTACACATTTTCTATTTGTACATTCAATATGAACATATATACGTTTTTTTAAAGACTGAAAATAGTTTACAGAATTTGAATACCTATATATAAAGAATATGTACATTTATTGATTACTATATGTATATCCTATATGAAGTATGAACATATGTACGTCTCTTTTAAAACTAAAAATAATATAGAGAATACCTTTTTAAGATAGTTGAATACTTATATGTACAAAGCCATAAATGAAATGTACATTTGTTGATTTATGTATGTACATATAGCTATAATAAAATGTACATATTTTTTTATAGCTTCATACATATAGGTGTTTGAATACCCAAAGCTTTATATGCATAAGTATTTGAATTCCCATATGAATTTATTCGAATGCTATATTATTTTCAGTCTTATTCAAAAAAGTACTTGTGCTCATATAGGATGTACATGTGTTAATCAATGAACGTGTATATTTTATATAGTTTTGTACAATGAAATTTGAATGCTTACTATTATTTTCAGATTTCTTAATGAAGCTTATACTCATAGGTATTCGAATACCTATAGGATGGTATTCGAATTATCTATATTATTCAATCTTGAAGTAGGTGTACATATGTTCATATATAATGTACATATATTAATAAAAAAATATTTTTTTATAATTTTGTACATATAAATATTTAAATACCTAAAAAAAATTTAAAATCTTAATATTAATAACTACGGAAAAAGAATTGAAGAAAAAAAGCAGTTTCTTTTTCAATGATCCATTAAAGATTAAATAGTTATCTTCATTTATTTTATATTGATTTCATAATTTTTTATTTTTATTTTTATAATTAAGTTCACGTTGATACCAATATTTAAATATTCCTATTTCACGACATATTTTTCATATTTTTTCCTACTAAATAAGCAAGTTAAGGAATACAGTACTCTGCCGACAATTTGCATGTTGAGAGAGAGGGTGAGATAGATGTCTCTTTCCATTTTCCATGCTATGGTTAGTCACCACATTTGGAAAAAGACATTTTCAAGTGTGTGGGATCCCCATTTTTTTTAATTTGCTAATTAATTTAGGTTGTCTAAATTATGTTGGAAAATATCAAATATGAAAGCCTACAATCTTATCTCATTAATTCATGTTAATTATATTTATAAAAATTAAGTGTAATTTTCTTTCTTTTTCAGATAATTATGTTAATAATTCATCTTCAATTTGTTAATTTAAAGAACTTTGATTAGGAATTGAAGATATTTTTAACTTGACTTTCACATGCCAATTGGTAATCTGTTTGTAAAATATTGAATTTTTTAATTTATTAATTAATATATAATTTCTAACAATCATAATTATATAAAAAAAAAAGGAAAAATCTTGGGGGTAGTGGCTTTATTTTTTTTATTAAATAAAATGAAATATCTTGCTTTTGGATATAAAGTGACTTGTTTTTACTACTCCAATGAGTGTGACATCAACCATGTTCTTTTTCTTATTGTAAAAATCTTTTTATGTAATTGAATTTGAAGCAAAGGTATCATCATTAGTTGGTAATAAATAGCTTTCCCATGTACTTTTATTCATTTTTTTATTTAAAGGAAAATATCTTCATTAATTTCCAATGTCCTATACAGGTAACCATTAACCAAGGCTGATCAAGATAGCAAAAGCAAAATATAGATAAGGATCACATATGGGATAATATCAATTATATTATATTGATTTGTAAAATAATGTACATTGAAAATATATTTGTTAACGTGAAATTAGTTTTGTAAAATTTTTTATTTAAATAATATATCTATTAATTTTTCAATTAAAACAATGATTTTTTTTTTTAATTGAGATTGGATTGGGATGAGACCCGACAAGATGGGATTCGTTTGGACATCCATACCTAATAATTAGTTAACTAAGTCAATTTAATCAACTTTTATAGTTGCTAAAGTTAATTTGTTAGATATTGCGACCTAGCATTTACGCCTTGAGGTCTCATATGGATTTTGGCCTCAATGCTACATAATGATTCATCTTTCTCTCGCGATGATTCTTATTGGTCGATAAAAAGATAAAAATAAAATAAAATTTTAAAAATTAATAACATTTAAATCAAATCTTAATTGATAGCAATTAACCTTATTTTAATTAGCATTAATATAGGAAAATATTAATCATAGATATAAACAGGAATATCATGTGAATCTATCTTAAATTTTTAACTTTGATGATAGTGTTAGATAGGAATTTCATGTGATTTTATATTGTTCTTACTTACACAAAACAAAAATTGAAATTGGGTAGGTGAACTATTTTTTATTTTAGATAAATTTAATCACATTTTAATAAAAAAAAAATATAACTGTCAAATAATTTATGTTAGATGTCATGTTACCTGTCACGTAAATTTTGGAAGTGGCGTGGCTAGTGATATGACAGACTTAAGAATACCATTATCTTCTCTATTAAAATGGGGAAAATGATCTAAAATAAAAAATAAAATGTCAAAATTACTTTAACAAAAGATGGATGGTTAAAATGACCTTTTTGATATAGTTTGAATTTTAAAACGAATGCTCTTTTAATTTTTATTTTTATTATTATTATTATGCTTGTTTCTTTGTTCTTCTTCATTCTTCAAGCATGCACTATAAATGTCATAATGGTCAAATTTAAAGGAGAAGTTGATCAAAATTTAAATTAATTATAATAAAAAATGGTTTCAATTAAAATTAATCCAAACTCAAAAATAATTTTGATCTCCAATGATCTAAAATGCTTACTCGAAATTATATGAAATTAAATTGAACGTATGTTTACTTTTCAAAATATCAATTAAAAATTATAAATAAAATATAAATTATTATTTTATTAAAATTTAATAACTAAAATTATTTTTAATAATTATATTTAAAAATTTTAAAAGAATTACTTTTATTGTTATATCTCTTCGTTATTTTTTTAACTCTTAACAATATAATAAAGAATATAAGTAAATAAAAATGATAAAAAGAAGTTAAAGTTAAATTCATAAAACTAATTATAACACATGAGATAATCTAATTATAATGGGAAATGTCAATATCCTACTCTCTAATGGTAAGCCTTCTTAAATTTTTTTTTTTTTTCGTTTTCAATTGATTATTGATGAGTAATGTGGACGCACGTATGGCTGTAATAAGTATTAATTTGAATTCTTAAAACTAAATTAATAATTAATGGATGAGAAATTGAAATCAAATATTAAATATCAATCAGTAAAAAAATATTAATAATTTTTTATCATGAACAAAGTTAATTTTATATCTAACATAACATAATTTCATATTAGCAAATGACTTTTAATTCTTTTAATTTTGACATTTTTTTATATAATTTAATTATATATATTTTAGAAAAAAGTTATTTTATGATATGAAAAATCTAAATTAAAGGTATCATTGGTATTGATATCATAACTTCACAAAAAATATAATTTTAAATAATTTAATTTTGATTGATAAATTCAAATGTGATTTAAATAATCCATTCAAACACAGTCTATTTGATTTTAGAAGTTAAAAAATTGAATAAAAGTCATAAGACTAGTTTGGATGAATTGTGAGGTTGATTCTTATGAAACTGAAATATAAATGATCATTAAAAATATATAATTTTAATAAAATAATAAAAAATTAAAGTCAATAGTGAAACCATAGACAAATAAAATAATAAAAAGTAATTTTACATTTTTATTTTTATCTTATTTGCATTGTATTCAACTGTGATGCTCTGAGATCTAAACTTGTGAAACCATGAAAGCTAGCTTCCTAGATAACCAAACTTTTATAGTGTGCCATGAAGCAGTTTTCCCATTAAAATAAGAGGACAATTGGGGGGGAAAGGGAGGACAGCAAGCAACCCAATTTTCAAGTAGGAAATGGAATCACTCAATTTGAGGAGTCCCACCAATTACTTTTATTTTCAAGCCACAACTGATATGGCAATTTTGGTCAATATCGTGGCTCCACTTGGCATCTTCTTTTTTAGCTTTTTCCAAAGTTAACATTACAAATTAATCATTGAAAAGATATTCCTCCAAGTCTACCGTTCCCAAACGTACAATATCCCTTCTCTTAATATTGTGAAGAAAATTACCCACACACTTTCATATTGCATCAAATTTTTTGGCACAAATCTTTTTTTTTTTTTGGGTATACACATAAGTGTGTGTATATATATATAAAAGTGTGTATATCTATATATATATTTAGGTGAGGAGAGACCTTTATAATCTAATATTAAGGTATATATATATATATATATATATATATATATATATATATATATATATATATATATATATATATATATATATATATATATGCGCGTGAATAAAAACTTACATATCACCTATGAAAGAGAACTGTTGATAGCGATAATCGAATCAAAACCTTACCAGCGAAGTAAATAACTCTTATAAACTTAATCAATTTTTGTTGGCTCATGTTACAACAATTGTATTCATTCATATGCATGGAAATCTTTCTCTTTCTTTCGAAAATGATTTTCAACCATAGTAGAAGAATTAAAAAAATAAACATGGGTGATCGAATTAATGCTAATAAAATTGCTAATACATGAATGAAAAAGTTTTGGATTAGTCTAATTAATAAATGCAATTCTTTAAGAAATAATTTCTACTAAATTTAGGATTCAAATTTTATTATTTACAATTTTTTTCTTTATTTCCAGATTGCGACTTCTTTTGTTAAAAACATTAATGAGTACTTGGTTTTAGAAATTTCATTAAAAATAGTTAGATAATATCTATCAACTTATCATTTATGTCTTCCAAAACACAAAAAATCATAAAGTATTTTCTCCATCTAAATTTTTTTTTTTTGAAATCAATCTATCTTTTACCTTTATTTTTAGAATATCATATTAACATCAATTTTTTTTTTTAAATGAAAAGTTAAAGTCTATAACTTTTTAAGAATTAGTTTTGCCAAAGAACTAGTCTATTTGATACTTTATGAAATAATGGTAACAATTGGATTTATTTCGGAGAGAAAATCAAATAATATTTTATAAAATAAATCATACATCCCAACAATAAATTAATTGTGAATACTTGTACAACTATGAGGAAAGGCATGTCATGTTCATGCTCTTGTTAGATTGAAGTTTGAACAACCTTTACTTTCTCTAAATTTATTGTTCCAAAAAGAAACAAAACTCACTACATATTTCAGGACCTAAACTTGTCGAAAAGCAATTGATGTCCAAAGTTCCAAATTCCAACCACTTCCATAAACAATTAAGAGATGGGTCTGGGTGGTTTAATTAGGATCGAAGAAAAAAGAAAGAAAAAACAAATTGTGGAACTGTGGCTTTCTGTTCGTTCACCCTACAATTTCACTCACAATATTCCCATTTGGATATGATTTAACATTCTTATCCATTGAAGGAATCATGGGAAGTGCCATGACCCACCATTCCATCGATAATTAATATTGCAATCAAAACTTTTTTATATTTAATTAGTTTGCTCTAATTAAGATGTTCAATACCAATTTCAACTTAGACTATCACATTCCAACCTGCTGCAGCCTCCTTACCATGTTTATAATTGTAAGTGTCCAATTTTTTTCATTATAATATTTTCATGAAATGCAAACCGTCCAAAATATGAATCGATTAATAAAAAATTGTGATATATTATTGTTGCGCATGATAAAAAAATAATAAAAATGTGTCACATGACGTACGAAGAATACACCACGTGGCGCACAAAGAAAACATATGAGAAATGATACAAATTTTGAGTAAGATAAAAAGAGCAAAAATATAATTAATGACAGAATAAATTCTTATAAATATAGGTCAGATACGATTCGTTAACCTAAGTCTAAATTTTTTACTGAAATTCTACCTAATTCTCTGACTGACTTAAGTATGGGAGTGCCAATGCAGGAAATAATCTCTACGTCTATCTAACCTTTCTCTCATTTGAAGAGATATTTTAAATTACGTGACATAAAATTTAAAGTGAAGACATTAATAATTTATCGTTATTGTGCATTAACAATAACAATTATAATGTTTAAATTTAAATTTATAATACCTCATCTTATCATTCAATTAATTTCGTACATGAATTTCAACAACTCATTGATGCTATTCATGTTGAGGTTGGCATAAATCCGTGTTCTTTAATCAATCATCACTAAAGTAGAGATGGAAGAATGTGAATGGCTAAAATATCAAAGTGGGAAATTTAAACCATTTTCTTACCTGATATTTTTATTATTAAAGTAAAAATTGGGGTTTTGGCATCATTCTATGGTTCTATATTGGGATAAAAAAATATGTAATTATATATATTTTTATTAAATTAGTCATATCTTCCCATGTGATAAAGAGACCGACGTCGTATCACAGAAAATAATAATAATAATGAGTAAGAGACCGATGATTCACATCACACACGGAATGACAGAGGAAGGGGTGACGCCAAAGAGGATTTAAGGGGCCCTTCGGGTTTTGGAGTTTGGAACCTTCCCCTGCAATTTCCCACCGGCGGATAAGGACACTTTTGAGTGGGTCCTACTTGTAGGACCCTTGTCCTACATATAGACCTTGTGGGTTTTCACTTTTCATGTTTATCACATAAAATTTTTATTAGTAAAAAGATTGAGTCATCCATAACATTAACAAATCAAATAAACTTTTATTGTTTATTTATTTATTTATTTATTTCACTCTAAACCATGGAAACTGCCCTTGCACTTCCTGTTAATTACAATGGCAACCTTCTAAAAAATAAAAATTATGTTATTTAAAAAGAGATTCACCAGTCATTACCCCGAAAAAAAAATCAAAAACCCATTCTTTGATTTCTTATTTGAAAAAAAAAATAAAAATTTCTTTTACATGAAAAGTTATATACTAATTTACTATGTCAAATGATGGAATATATGTATTAAAATATTAATTTTTAGTAATAGAGTAATTTTAAATTAAATAATATTAATTTATAAATTGATATTCAAATCTCTAAATTAGTATGCTTTCATAAAAATAAAAATAAAAATAAACTCTAAAAATACACATATAAAGAATAGTAATACGTTAATAAAGCATATGTTTAGAAGTCAAACTTCACGTTGAAAATCAATGTTATGACAAACCATTATTTTTAACAACAATTTGAGATCCAAAGTTGTTTTCCCAATTATATGAGGTTTTTAAGAAAGGGATGGATTTATTATCTATAATCATATAAGCATAGCCAACCCTAAACATTAAGAAAAAAAAAGGCCTAATCGAATTATTATATCATTGCAAATCTATATTTAAGATAGCAAAATCTTAAAATTTTCTATGTGAGGAATATTTTTGAGACTATGTTTGAGTATATTTTCTTTTTATTCCCCAAAAAGGGAACAATAAATTATTAAAGAGGTCTTTGAATAATTTGTTTACTCCTAGATCTAGAACATTCATTAAGTTGTTGTCAATTTCAAGCTAAGACTGTTTATTCAAATCAAAGTAATTAATTAATTCATGTACAAAAATTATTACATTGAATCTAGATCATGATTTAAGAAAGTAGAGAATAGCCAAAAATAAATTCAGGGTTTCATATGGTTTGATCCAAAATTAGATTTAATTTTTTGTCAATAATTGTGCGATTAGGTATCCTCGACTGTTTTATAATCTTAGATTAATTTTATTCGAGTTGAAATTAAATTCAAGAAAAGGTCTTTAATAGTGGCGATTCATCATTTGAATCTTGTCTAAATATCTGTCGAAAAAAATCCACTTACACTATTTTAGACCAATCGTCGGCATTAAAATTTTAATTCAAGTGATAAAAATTAAACTTTAACAATTTCATATATTTATATAAAAAAAATCTAGGATTTCCAAAGTCACATTCCTCTACTTGATTGGAACATAAATTTGTTTTCCATAAAATCATTTTCATAATAAAATCCCGGGGATTTTAATTTACTGCTTAATGATTGTCAAGTCGTTTTGAGTGATAAATGAAATTAATTATGAGACTAGAAATTACTTTTCAAACAAAATGGAAAATTAATTCCACAAAACAAACTGTATTAAAAAAAAAATGACCCTGCCAAACACGTTTCCAGAGTCACTATAATTTATAACTTTAAAATTAATTTGGTAAACATTTTCCACTTTTGAATAAAAATCAAAAGAATTAAAGAACTATTTTCTAAAAAAAGGAATACAAAACTATATATTAAAAAAGATATTGTTCCCAGCTCACCGATAAGAAGAAAATGTGGAAGTCATGATGGAGACCACCGACGCAGAAAGTCTCTCGTCGTCCAGCAACAAAATCTAAATTCTATATTGGATTTTTAAAATGTAAAAATTTTATAAATTTAAATAATATTTAAATTTTAACATTTATTCTTTTTAATTTTCAAATAAAATTTTTTACATAATTAATTTTTTTGCAAGAATAAAATAAATGCAGAAGATTAATATTCTTGGTCGGTGACAAACATGAAAGAGTCATATATATATATATATATATATATATATATATATATATATATATATACATTGAAAAAATAAAAAAAATAATAAAAAAAGCCCATAGATTTATGAGTTTTTATTAGTGGTTGACCAAACTGTAAGAAGGCATGAGTCATGGCTACTTGATTTTGAACCTAACCTTCCAAGAAAATGCCTTCAAAATCATGGGTTATCGTACAAATTTGTCCTAGGTTAGATTTTTGGTTTGTGTATGAAATATGTGGACTGCACAAAAGTTTACCAAAGGGTCTTCCATTTTTTTTCTTTATTGGATCATAATGTAAACATGTAAGAGGATTAACTACCACCATTTGACAATTCTTCTCAAGGTAGAAAAATAGGAGCTCTTGCCATTAGAAATCATTATCAAAAAGGGTTGATACGTGTTTCACGATGTTCTTATTGTTTTACATTCAAACATTTGATTTGGACGCAAATGCGATTTGAGGTTAAATAAAACAAAGAGATAAAAAGCTTTAATCTAAAGAACTGATTTAACAATATAATATTTTTTAAATTTTTGAGTAATAACAATTTATAATGAAAAAAATTATATTTATATCTTCATCAAGTTAAATATTTTTAATCTAGCGTCAATCACTAAACACGAATAGAGATTAATTTTGTTTTCAATATAATATAAAAACGCTTCATCCATTACTCACTATGTGTAAATTCTAGATTAAAAGTTGAATATCTCTTGTTTATCTCTTTGCCAAATTTCATTGCACAGTTCACTTTTTTTATATTAGAAACATTGTTCTTTCTAGTAATTATGCAATAATTAAGAGAAATGAAATCTACAAAGCCATGAGAATGGAGAGTTAGCAACATGCATGTGTAGAGCACATGGGGGAATGGGTGAAGAGGATAGTTGCCAAAGATCCCATCCCATCTATCTCATTTGCATACTAATAGCGAATTGTAATTAGGAGTGAAAAGGAGGGCCATTTGATCATCCCATTTATTGCCCACTTTCCATCTGTAATGCACAGTAAAGCGAGCTCACCAAAATAAAGAAAGTGGTCTCCAACCAATACCAACCTCTGCGCCCCCCCCCCCCCCCCCCCCCCCTCTTTCTTTCTTTCCAATTCGCTTCTCTTCTCTTCTCTCTCTTTATAATCTTCCATCTACACTCTTCGCAACTTCAGGGCTCAACCTCAAAAATCAAGCTCTCTTTAACTCATTGAGCCCTTTGTCTCTCGATTCCCTTCATTTCCTTCCTACCCAAACGGAGAAAAGAGTACCAAACAACAAATTCAATAAGAAACAAAACCAAAACCAAAACCAAAACAGAATAGAAGTTCAAGAAATGCCAACGCCACCAGACACAAGCAAAACCTTGAAACTAGAGAGGTACAATAGCTATCTCCGGAAACTTCATAGCACAAAACTGCTAAATGCTTCTTCTAAGCTTCTATTTCGAGTAACCCTTCTTATTGCTTTAGTCTTAATCCTCTTTTTTACCATTAATTACCCTCCTCTTTCTGACAATTCCCATCATGGCCCTCACCACCACCACCACCATAGCTTCCTCTCCACTTCTCTTTTCTCTGCCGCCTCCGTCGGTGGCGCCGCCTGGGAGAAACAAGTCCGACACTCTTCCACACCACGTAGACCCAATGGGTTCTCTGTTTTAGTCACAGGCGCCGCCGGGTTCATTGGTTCCCACTGTTCACTCGCTTTGAAAAAACGAGGCGATGGGGTTCTTGGTTTAGACAACTTTAATAACTACTACGATCCTACTTTGAAAAGAGCCAGGCAAAATCTTTTATCCAAGCACCAAATTTTCATCGTCGAAGGTGACTTGAATGATGCTCCGTTGTTGACCAAGCTGTTCGATGTGGTGCCATTCACTCACGTTCTTCACTTAGCAGCTCAGGCCGGGGTACGTTACGCCATGCAAAACCCACAATCGTACGTGAGCTCGAACATTGCAGGATTTGTAAACCTACTTGAGGTAGCCAAAGCAGCCAATCCTCAGCCATCCATTGTTTGGGCCTCGTCGAGCTCCGTTTATGGCCTCAACACTGAAAACCCATTCTCCGAACGAGACAGAACCGACCAACCAGCAAGTCTTTACGCTGCTACCAAGAAAGCTGGAGAAGAAATCGCCCACACTTACAACCATATCTACGGTCTCGCTCTTACCGGACTAAGATTCTTCACAGTTTATGGTCCCTGGGGAAGACCCGACATGGCTTATTTCTTCTTTACTAAAGATATTCTACAAGGTAAGTCCATTGACATTTACCAGACGCAGGATCAGAAAGAGGTGGCTCGTGACTTCACGTACATTGACGACGTCGTGAAAGGGTGTTTAGGGGCTTTGGACACGGCGGAGAAGAGCACCGGAAGTGGTGGCAAGAAGAAAGGGCAAGCTCAATTGAGAGTTTACAATCTGGGTAATACCTCTCCAGTCCCTGTTGGGAGATTGGTTTCAATCTTGGAAGGATTGCTAAACACAAAAGCCAAAAAACATGTGATCACGATGCCAAGAAATGGAGATGTGCCCTTCACACATGCGAATGTCACCTTAGCCTACAAGGATTTTGGGTACAAACCTACCACAGATTTGGCCACAGGGTTGAGGAAATTTGTGAAATGGTACACAGGTTATTATGGAATTCAGCCAAGGGTAAAAAAGGAAACTCAACATACCGATGAATCCAATTAAGAAGATTGAGCTTCATCATCAATCACATGGTTGGTTTTTTTTTCTTTTTTCTTTTTTCCAGAAATCCACCCTTTAATTTCTTCTTAATTTTCCTTTTTTATTATTGAATTATGTTTGTGTTTTTTTTTTTTTTTTAATTATTGTTGTGGTCCTATAATGTAAAAAGCATCAAATTGCTGTTGTTCATGTAGCATATAGATATAGATTTGATGATATAGAAAATGATAAATGTGAAGGAAAAAAAAAAGGAAAGACAAAATTAAGAAAGGGAGAGAAAGCTGTGTAGATCTGTGGAGATGAGGTGTAATAATGTGGTAGGGTCTGCTAGAAAGGATGCAGATCTTGACCGTTGATTTTCATATGAAAAGAAAAAAAATTGTCATTTGCAATTTTATTATTTTTTATTTTATTTATATTATTAGTCTACATGTTATTGAAATGTATGATTATTTATGATATTGTGATACTTTGATGAGTAAAATTACATGTGACCACTTAGTGTTACTTGGGATTAAATATATAATACTAAATTGAAATGAGTTTCAATTTCTTATTTTAATTTTAATTGCTTCATGACATTTTGAAATATGTTTATAAATTAATAATTCCTAAATAGTGGCTAAAAAATAGATTTCAAGCTTAATAATTTTGCAATAAATTTTTGTAGGTTCCAATTTTCAATAATTAATTGAAGGTGTATCCTAATGAATGATTTATTTCAACTTTAATTTTGACGAATTCATGTCTTATTATTTTTCATAAAAATATTTATTATTTGTTTTTTTGGCATTTCATATCTTTATACTTTAAGTATTATGTAATTGAGAATTGCTCAACAAACTTATTATTTCGGTCATTGTAATAAGATATTCATGCATTAAATTATCATGTGTAATAGACATGTAACAAAAACTCTAATTGTTTATCAAAATATAATTTTTTTAATATCTTTGTATCAAATAAAAAACATCCTTATTTTTTTATATTTTTTATATTAATATTAAATTTAACATTAAGAGTTTATATATAATAATGCACGTATAAGTTCTATGCATTATCAATCAATTATATAATATCAGTTTATTAATGAGTCAAATTTACAAATGCACGAACCTATAAAAATAAATTCAAAATTTCATTAATATTTATTTTTAATGATTTATACATTTTTAAATTTTGTTCGTTAATCAAGTGACAATATGAAATTGATTGACAATGTATAATTTTTATATATTATCAATGCATTATATATAAACTCTTATATTAAAGTGGAATCCTTACTAACAAATGCCTTTAATTGTTTATTTTAGCAACATTTAGCTATATAGAGTATCATGGAAAAGAAAGATATTAAGGGTTATTTTGGATGGGTACTGAAATTAATTTCGGTGAAATTAAAAATAATAAAAAAAATAATTAAAGATATATTTTTTTAATAAAATAATAAAAAATTTTAAAGCAGTCACCATCATGCTATTTTGTTCTTTTTTGAACCTAACTCAATCTAAGTTTAGCACTATTATCCTAATTTTGGACATCGCTTTCATAAATTTTACAGCAAGGCAACACCATGATTAAAAGCATTTTAGTCATTTGGCATAATAATAATAATAATAATAATAATAATAATAATAACCTTTAGCAAAAATAGGATTCCATTACATATAAACAAATATTTATATAAATTGAACTTAATTTTTTTTTTAAAAAAATGGATGACTTCATCTAAGAAGTGTATGTCAATTTGTTGATTATTTAATTTGATAATATATTGATAGTAACTAGATTAATGCTATTGTAGAAGGACAAACTTTTTTATCAATTACAAAGTGTTAAATATCTTTAATTATTTTGTAAATTTTATTAGCGATCAATTATTTTCTTAAGTATTGTTAAATAACTTAATTGAAGGTATATTAATTCACTTAAAAATCAAGATGAAAACACATCATTTGACCAATCAAATTTCAAAGACTCATAATCTAACCAATATGAACAAATTCCAGCAAATCAAGTTTCAATGATTCATTGATCATCTAATTAAATTCCAATTATGAGTTTTTATTTTTATCTCTAAATAAATTAAAGTTTAAACCAAAGAGGTTAAGTGTTTTTTTTTTTATTTTAAATCTCTCCTTTAACAATATAAATATAGTATTCCTCCAATTCATTCTTTGAAGATCCAAGAATCTCTAAATTGAAATCAAATGCCAAAAATTCCAAGAATTATCAAATTTGAGATCAAAATTTAAGAAATTATAATCAAACTCTAAGATTTAAGAATTCTTAAATTGGGATCAAATTACATAATCCAAGATTCTTTAAATTTTTTATTTTGATCCAAAATTTAGGAATCCCTAAATTTTGGGATCAAATTTATTTATTCAAGAAAAATTAAAATTTATTATTATCTTTAAATTTACCTTGTCTTATTTTTCAAAAATAAAATTTGTGTAGAAATATTAATCTAAAAATTTCACAAATATTAATTTGATACACAAATGAGCTTGAAAGAGATTTATATTTTTATTGAAGGTGAACAAAGAAATAAAAATGTGAAAGATAAAGGGAAATTCTACAGTAAAGTCAAAATTTTAACGTTACTATAAGATCAACGTATACACACATAATTAAGCGCAAAATTAGTATCATTAGGTGCAAAATATATTAAAAATATCGTAAGCATATGAGAATAAATATAAACACATCTTGTAGCAAAATCATCATATATCTACATCAATTGATTTAATTTTATATTTATTCTCATATGTTTAAGACACTTTTAACATATCTTATACCTAATGACACTAAATTTACGCTTCATTTACATTGACCTTGCAATAAAGTCAAAATTTTCGAATTTTTCGACTTTATTACATAAATTCTCGAAAGACAAACTGTGAAACCTGAAACTTATTGCAACTTTTTACCTTGAAGAAATTAGGAGCTTATATCTTATTTATAGCATTTAAGTTAATATGTTATATGTAAGATTTAAAATCTGAGAAGTCCAGCTTTCAATTAGCATGAGTTTAAAGATTTAATGTAAATTAGATAAGGTTTAGGGTTTTGACAACTGATGACAAAGTGTCCTTTCCAAAGCTACCAACATGGCAAAGCAAGCACCTAAAAGATTTTAGACACCCCAAAAGCAGCTCAATTGATATCTTGATTTCCATGTTTTAGAGTTGCCTTTGTTGTTTTAGAACTGATTTTGAGACTTTAAAGCTGAAATCTCATTTCTCAAAGATTAAATTCCTATTAATACTTGTTTTTGAATGTAAGTAGCTAACTGTAACTTTTGTTCTTAGTCTGAGCTTATTATTGTTTCAATAATAGTATATATTGAAATATTTTCTCATGTTATGTTTATTCAATTTGATATATCAATATATATTTAATAATTAACTCTCTCGTGAAATTTGAAAAATCTACTTCCAATATATCAAATAATTTCTCATGTCATATTTATATATATTTATCAAGAGATTATTATCTAAGTCGAAATTATGATAATAATACATATCTTTAAAAAATATATTAAAAAATAAATAAACATTTTTATAACCATTTTAATTCCGTATACGTATACGAGTACAAAACAAAAATTATGTTATTCCTTGATGACATCCCTCAAAATCATACACATACTGTATTCAACTAAAGTTTGATAAAATAAAAATTGTACCGAATATAGGATATGAATAAAATTGACATCCCTAAAGCAAGGAAAAGGTGCCAAAATTCCAAATTATCACCATTTTTCATTACTCTTTTCTTTCTTGAACGAAGTCGTTATTACAAATAAGGTTACAATTCAAACATAAAGTTGCAATAAAACTATAAATAATATAAATGGAGAAAGGCAGCCTTAACTGGGGATTAAGAGATTAAGTTGAACATAGAACCATCTCATCTTCAAAGATCTTCAAAAGCAGCAAAAATATCACCGCCGATGTAATCGTTATCCACCAAGCTCACCAAGTAGTAGCTGCTCTCAATCTGCAGAAATGGATAGGATTGCATTATTATATTATGATTGCTGTGCTTAATCCTAATAAAAATGGAGTTGAGACTGTGAGCAGGAAAGTGATCAAATACTGTAGAGATTGGATGAGTTCATTAGCTAACCTCTTCGAGCAATTTTTTCGATGGATCGCCATCTGGGTACAAGGCAGACCATGCTCTAGACCAGATTTCGAATGCTTCATCCTTCCACACCATGAAGCTGGCAGGATCCACCACAGTTGGCTGGATTATTTCTTTGGCTGGGAAGACTCCCCAGGTTACTGCATTAATATCTGTCAATCCAATGTTTGATAACAAATTCCCATTTTTGTTGACCGCAAAGTAGGTAACAGATGACAAGGCCTTGCACTTGTTGACAAGTGCATCTAGTTTTTCCATTGAGCAGAAAAACTCAAGATATGCCTTCTGGTAAACATACCCTCCAGGGCCACCCCAACCTGCAAGCAGTCATGTCATAACAAGTTTAGAGCAGACATTGCACACCAGCTCTTATTATGAAAAATGTACGCTAATGAAAGGATGGAGGGGATAGAGAGTGTGTGCAAGTAGTTGTCCTGTCCAAAACACATAATGGAAATATATGTCGGGCACTTGTACTTACCAACAGATGGAGAATCAGAGCGCTCCCCATTGACAGCTGGTTGGCTATTGATGGTAAGGAAACCCTTCAAATTGATCCTTCCCAGCTGTTCATTTATGATCTTTGTCTCTGGCTGAAGGCCATCCAATTCTGACCAAGGACTACTTCTCAACTTACCCAGACAATAATTTTTAAATTTCTGATGAACACCAGTTCGAAAAGCACAATGTCATAATTATAACCAATTGACTTAATAAGGGAAAAGGCGATTCGAAGCTACAAATTTTACCTCTTGAATATCATCAATATTTTTCAATGGGGTAGCCCATTCTTCAATAAGTTTCTTGTCCCGTGCACGGGGCCTCATGAACTGTTGAGAAATTAAATCATTTTGGTCATAAGAAGTAATCAGGACAGCTCCTCAACCAAACAATAGTTCTCAAACATATCACCACGAGCATGAAATAATATCATAAAAACAACACAAGCCACTTAACCCGGTTAGTTTCAAGTCATAATTATATCAACCAACACAATCCATTTAGTGTTTTCAAGGATGCGGGGTGCACTCCAGACACCAGGACCCTCGTACAGCTAGAGGTACAAGGAGTAAAAGAAGTCCTCACCTGACTGAAGTAAGGTCAAAATTACAAACAAATCCTAAATATGTAAATAAAACAAAGATCCTATATAATATATAGTAATTAATAAGCTCAAAAAATATGAACCTTTTAATTAGTGTTAAAGATTTTGCTTCATCTAATTGGCTAATGTGTTGCAAAGATCAAGCACTATGAAAATAAACTGAAAGTCATTATTCACCTAGCGCCAGCTCATATATCCTTCCTACCATTTTCAAGAAAATATTGTGCAAGGACAATATGACTATTTTTTTTGTATCCTCATGGTAAGACTTGTGATACATTCTCTAATAGCAACAGGTGGAATACTTAGGAGCCTATATGAACAGGAACTGCATCCCTTCTCCTTCGCTTTTCTCCACTTTTTCTTCAGGTTTGGTTGTCATGTTCCAGCACTCAAGTAAAAGCCCTTAAGAATACCAATTAAAAAAAAAAAAAAAGTCTCTGAATGTCACTAAAAGATAACGTTTGTCATAGCCTGCCCTTTAAACAACCCCCTAGATAGATTAAACCAACCCCCAATTCCTACTTTTCCACCGTGCTTATTCCTGAATTAAGATCGCATAAAAAATCAGTACCTTATAATAAGATCTGACATTTAGGTAGAAGTCCACTATTATCATTTAAGCATGAAGGTCATTATCAACACCGAGTTCATTACCATACAATCTACCATCAAATGAAAATGTCAATTATAGGCACCCATAACAAATGAAATAGTCAAAGAGGATTCAATATAGCAGAAAAACCACCTTAACCATTACACAATCTAAATCAATATAAATTCTATCATACATCTCAGAGAAAGGATATGACCATCAACCTGTTATTGTGAAAACCAAGATTTAAGAAGAAACAAATTGCAGTTACATTTCCTCAAAGAGAAATTGAATGCACTGAAGATATTATTCAGTATCACTAACAAGAAAAAAAAGGAAGAAAAAAAGGAGCAAACTTCAACTATTTTGTGCACCTGATAGTCAGTTAGTGCACCATATGATGGATTTCGAGAATCACCCCATCGCCCATGCGGGTACTGCTCCCAACCAATGGTCCTGGATATGTAACTCTTTGGACGGTTAGCCCTGCCATCATTAGCTACAAACATCAGATATTCAGGAATATTTAAGCATTATAGTATAATGCAGTAAACTGCAGACATCTAGCCAAGAACAGTGAAGTTTAACATTATCGCATACCAAAATATTGGGCGAACATCTTCTTTAACACGAAAAACATTTGCAGGGCGTCTCCAAGGTAAACCCCTGGAAATTTTGGACTCTTCAATCAATCCAAGATTCTGCAAACATAAGCTTACTATTATGGAGCAAATGAAGTAATAATTATACATTTCAGAAAATAAAAATGAATGTAGTTTGACCAAAACTATTGCCAAAATTTTATTTTATCATTACTTCATTGAGGAAAAAAAAGTTAATAAATGATTATCTTAAATTGATTGAACAACAATAAGTCACTTAAATGGAATATGCAAGTAAATCCCAATTTTATATTTGTACTTGTATGTCTTTTCTTTCCTTCATTATTTCAACTGATACTCAATTATTTGGAGGTAAATTAAGAGAAAGTATGACACTGAAACCAATAGATAGTTCAAGGTTTTCTTGAATAAGTTAAGAACAAAACATATAGTTACAGAGTTTTCATTGACACTGTAAATATTCAATTTGAGGAAGAAAGAAATCTTGAACTATATAGTTATTCAAGATTTTTTTTTCTTTTTAAATTTCAAAGTTCAAAAAGTCAAATGATATTCAGTAATAACATCTACTACATAGCAATATAATGATGAGATATAGGATAATAACAACCAACCATTAGTATGGCCAATGCAGATTTCTCCATGTTTAATGTATAAAGGTGCAATGTCTTAATCCCATGGGCTATAATCTTACGGCACATTTCTGTGCCAAGGTGAATTCCATAGGATTTGACAGCTTCTTCGTTGTCCTTGATAGGCTCCAAGGCAGCGGTAATCTCATCGGGTATCTACAATGAGCCATTAGATGCAGATGTTACATTTGAAAAACCTTAACTCAAACAACCACCAAAATAGCCTTTTATATCTACTCTTATAAGCAATCATAATGAATATGTTAAATCAATATTGAAGAAAAAAAAAAAAAGCCCAAACAATGCATTTTGATGACATGGGATACCCTTGCAAATTAGGGGCCTCCAAAATTAGAACTTTTAGCGTTTGAGAAGAGTGATACTGCATTCATTTCCTTTATGCAAAAATACACCAAGAAAATGCTTGCATCATTCTTCTATAAGCACGGGTTTAGCTCAATAAGCATCTCCCCTGCTTAAAGAATTATTTGAAAAACTAGCTAGTACGTTTTCCATAAAATAATTCTGGATGTAGAACATCCAACTAGAACTAATAGATGCACCGTTTCAGTAAAACTTACCAATTGATGCCTGTTGAAAAGCTGAAAATAACTTAGCATAATTTTTTTATCAGACTAAAAGGAAAAGAGGAACAAATGTATGACGAAAATCGCAATGCCTTGTACCGAAAAGTGAAGCAGGTTATACCACATACCTTCGTTTTGCAAAAGCCAGTCATACGCAAGAAACCCTTGTAGTTATTAATGGGCATAATACCCGGCACGATAGGACATGAAATTCCAATTTGGCGACAGTCATTGACAAATTTGAGAAAGTTATCAGTATCATAAAACAGTTGAGTGACAATCAGATCAGCTCCCGCATCAACCTATGGAGTAAAAAGGTTTTTAGCACAAAAATTAACTAATACATAGAAATGGAAAAAAGAAACATTAGTATTAGAACAAAATTTTCCAATTAATTAATGAGTTAAGAATTAAGAGAAAAACCTTTCTCTTCAAGTATTCAAGATCATTTTGATAAGCTTCAGGTGTAGCCACACCATCACTTCCTATGGCATCAGGATGTGCCTCTGAGCAAAAAAGCAAACTATTAATAATCAAAAGCCACAAGAACAATCCTCTTGTCAGCAAACAATTAAAAAAAGGGCAACCTTCCCAAATGAATGAGACTATGAAGGATCATCTGTATACAGTTTTCTCTCTGCACTAACAGATAAGCTATTTTCACTTGATCCCGTGAGCTCGAAGTCACAAATGAGATCAAACAAAATAAAAGACATAAATAAATAAATAATTGAAAAGCACCTGGATAACCAGCAACTGTTATGCCAAAGTAGTCACCGTATTTGGCTCTAATATGTTTCACCTAGAATTTAGAAAGAAATGTTAGTGACATTCATTTAAAAAAAGGAAAAAGAACTAAAAGGAAACAGAAAGAACAATGCTTTTACCAGATCAAGGGCACAGGCAAAGCCACCTTGGACCTGGACAAACTTGTCCTGGCCATGAGGAGGATCACCTCGGAGGGCAAGAACATTCTGAATGCCATTGGATTTGATGGTCTGAAGAGCATGGTCGATCTTCTCCACAGGCATATTGGTGCAAGTAAGATGCATCATTGTCTCGACACAGATGATATTCTGCATCTTGTTCGCAATATCCAAGGTGAGATCAGCAGTGGAACCACCTGCACCCCATGTGATGTCACAGAACGATGGATTATGAGCAACCATGCGATCCATCCTCTCAAACAGGTTGTCTACTCCATCCTCAGTCTTTGGAGGGAAGAACTCAAAGGAAAACACCACTTTCTCTGAGTTCTCTTGCAAAGAGCGGATCTTCTCTATCACCTTCATCTTTAACCGGATCCGGGACACTTAGTGTCAGAACTGCCGGAAGTGAAATTAAGGAATTCAATATGAAACTCAGATGTTTGAAGAAATAAACTAGAGAGGAACAACAGAGAGCTGCAGCCAAGCAAAGCCAAACCCGAATCTGAAAAAAAAAAAAGTGATAATTCAGATCAAAAACCCAACTTTCACTATGAATATTACAAAGGAAAACCAAAATGAACAATTTATATCAACCCTTTCGAAGTAAATCAGATCAGCTAACATAAACGACATACTACAAGTTATTCATTATCAAGAATGTAAGAGCCATCAAACATAGACAGAATCTTCCAAATCTAATATCCCAGGTTTGTTGTAGTACATTGTCCCAAATTCATAGAACAAAACAACAACAAATAATTCAGAGGAAAATCCCAGAAAACCTGAATAAGAAAGGAAACTCACAAATGGGTATAGGGTGAAGAGAGAGAGAGAGCGGAGGAGCGAGCAAGAATGGGCAATGAAGCAAGGAGTATTTGAGAGAAGCGGGTGGGGGTTGGTGTGGTTGAATGACAAAGTTGCCACTCAACAACCCAGTAGCCAGTATCCTGTAGCCATTAGCCACCACACCCAGAGGTCCCAGATCTTAGATATCCAACTTGACGATGATGTGTTTTTTTTGGTAAACAGGATACAATACGATGCGGTAGCTTCTATCATATCTATCACTCACCAACCATAAACAACGACATGTTGGAATCAGATTGAAACATTGACAAACTTTTGGTTGAGTTTCTTACCAAAACCAAGGATCATTGTTCACTTAATTAAATAACTAAGGCGACGTTTGATTGGATGGAATAATAATTTCATTTAGATCCATTTGGCATGGGATGGTTATTTCATAATTTGATTCAGTTTTTGCACAAAGAATAGCATCCTACATAATCAATTATTCCTTAAAAAGAAGGAAAGGTACTTTTATTATGGGACAGCAAAAAGTAGGGTTAGTAATTTATTAACATGCCAAATTTGGATAGAGAATAAAATTAGTTTAGATGAAATTAAAAATAAATAAAATAATAATTTTAATAAAATAATAAAAAAATTAAAAAAATGTAATTTACCACTCCACCAATTTCATATTTTCTCTTGTTTCTCTGTACTTCTAATGTACTGAAATCTAAATTCATATAATTCATAAGGTTATCGGCCCAAAAAAAGTAAAAAATTTTTAAATTAATATTTTAGAGACTTATCATTGAATATTAATTTAAAATAATTATTACTTTAAAATGATTTATTTTAAAATTATTTAAAAAAAACGTATCTTATTAATTTTCATATCTTTCAAACCTCTCCAATAGTTTGTATTTAATTTTCTTAAAAATCTATTCACAAATATATTGTTTGTATATTTTTATACTTTTTTTAGTTTTTCTAAAAAAATTAAATATGATAGTATTTTACAAATTAATATCTTAAACTAGTTGTTGAATATTATATAATATATTTTATATTTTTATCAAATTATTAATTTATACAACAATTGAAGCAAATTTTACATTAATTTTTAAAACAAAATTATTAATTATTACAATAGAGAGTTTATTATTTTTATAATTGCTCAAGTTAGGACCATAATTTTTTTATTAGTTTAAAAATGTTATTAACTTAAAAGAATTTTACTGTATAAGAACCAAACTATAAATAAACCCAAACACCTGACAGTTAAAACTCATGTCATCAATCCCAAGACATAAGTCGAACAGTTAGCCCAATCGTCAATAATCTAGACCTAAACGTCCTCTTATAATTTACAAGTTCATTCGAGATGTGAGATCTGATAAAGTTTCATTTCATTAATACTGTTGTCAGATAGTCACATAAATCACTTAATTGACACTTAAAACCCGTGAAAAGAGACATTCACAATAAATCATATAACACTTATCAAGTATATGCATAAAGGCTAAAGATTTAGGAGGAAAGCATCATCTCAACGCCTCTTCTTCAACCGTACAACAACCGATATTCTTGAAGAGCTTTCGCTTTTAACCCCTTTTCTCTCCCTCCCTTCTTCTACCTTCCTTTACAAATTCATATCTTGAAGCTTTAATTGACTTAAACATCAAAACATGCTTCAAATTTAAATGTACAATTTCAACTCCCCTCCTCATTAATCCTATCTTGCAGGTCTGAGAGAATTTGCCAAAGACAACCAAGCTCTCTAATACTCAGAATATCTAATGTTGAGGATATCAACACTCTTAGTTATTTAATTTAATTTTAATCTTACCTTATTTCAAAAGATGTATTTATTTTTTCAATGATTAACATCGTCTTTGATACCAAAATGTTCATTCGACAATCATTTGAATTGTCGAATCAACACCCTCGCAGATTTAGTCGCTTGAACTGTCAGATCAACATCTCATTGACTAGATTTGACCAAATTAAACATCAATCGGCACCCTCTGCATCCCAATGTGATTTTTGCAAAAGTTAAATCGATGCCCCTTAAAAAATAATGGAAGAATAGCAAAACCAGCATCAATTCTGGCCTATGGTAAGGAACTAACAAAATAAAATTTAAAGTATTTGTGACCATTTAGGAGGTTGAGGCGGCGACAAACAGTTGTGACTGAGGGCAACGTTAGGATTTCAAATTAGGGCTTGTACTTTTAAGTTCCTTTCAAAAAGTTCTAATGGTGGGCGAGTAAATCACAACGAAAGGAGAAAGGAAATACATCATTTTGGACGGTGGTGATCGATAGACAAAGGCGACGATGGCAACTATTATTGCTTTTGATCTAAGGTTTTTCATGCTTCTTTGGAGAAGCTAATTGACAATATGAAAGGAAGAAGGGAAATGATTCGTTTTGATGCTCAAAGAACGTCATTGACAGTAACTTGAGGTTGACGATGGTACGAGTTCGATGACTACTGGGGTTTTTATTTTTTAGAAGAAAAGAAAAAATTATAATTAATTTTACTTTTTAAAATAAATTATTGTTATAGAAATATAAAATAAAATTTTTAAACTTATCTCTTTTCTTTTACCGCAGAAATGTTTTTTTTTTTATCTTTAATTTTTTACCATTATAAATTTTAATTTAATTAAAATTATCAAAAATTAAAGCATTTTTGTAAATATCTCTTTTAAAAATACTGTAATAAAATTACATTTGTTAAAAAATAATGATAAATTTAATTCCTTAATTAATCATATTTGCATTATAAAATATTTTAGCATTTCTATACTTTACAATTTATATTTGATAGTACAAATCTATTCCATCCTGTACTTATATAATTTTGTATATATGGTATAGTATAATAAAATAAGTTTACTCAATTTTTTTAAATACTCACATTCCAAATAAAAAACGATTCGATAGTAATTTTATACAATCTAATCGATTATAATGTAAAATTACGCAAATATATCAAAAATAAAAAAAATTAAAATTATATTTGAAAGATCTATTAATTTAATTAAATATTACATTAATAATAAATAATTTATATATAATATATATTATTATTTAAAATCAGGTTCTAATATTTGAATAGTAAATTACTTAAGATTTCTACCCAAAACTTATTCAAACCCATAATGAATATTAATTATAGTCATCTAAGCTCCTACCTAACCCTCATCTAAGTCTCCACCTAACCCAATTATAAATACTTAAATCATACTTAAATTGGACCGTATAATACAGAATTTAGAATTCTCATTTATAAGGTCAAAGGTGTAGAAAAATAAATAAATATATCCAACATCTAAAGCAATGTGAAATAATTGATGGAACAAGAACTTCATATCTACCTAATTGGGGAACATCTAACAAACAATTGAGCTGCAAGAATTTGGAGACTATGAAGAGAATTATTTTCTCCATCATTTCCTGACTTCTTCAATCCTAAATAATTCATCCAAGGAAAAGCTCAAGGATCCATACCAACAGAGTATAAAACTTAAGAAATGAGATATATAAGCTCTCAAGCTTGGATGTGCCCTGTGATCCTACCTGTAAATTAAGAAGGCAATACCTTATCGCATATACCTCTGAAATTCCCCGGCAAAGAGTCAATATACTTCAACCAAAATACATGCAATGGCAAGCATGTTAGAATCGCATCATGCAATTAAAAGCTTACCTCTCCGATATAAAATATTAGATAATAACATGCAACAATTGGCAAAAAATTATGACCCAATAGCATAAAGTAGTTGCATAGGTTCAGCACACCTAGAATATAATAAACACATCCTCAAACCTAAACAAGTGAACTACTAGGTATAGAAACTCTCTCATGGATAAATTCTGATGCTAGAGCCTAATAACTAGAATTCCCTCTAAATCCACCTCCAAAGCCTCCATCACCATTGAAACCACCGCTGCCACCAAAAGATCGAGGGCCACTAGGTCTTTCATTGGCAAAACTTACTCGAATATTTCTCCCATTGAGTTCCTGCAATTTCAGTACAGAAAAGTCAATGCATAATTCAGCAGAAACATGTTCCACAAATCAACAATTTTTTTCCTCACCTGACCATCCATGGCTGATAAAGCATTGCTGGCAGATTCATCATCAGCAAAGTTAACAAAACCGAAGCCCCTAGATCTCCCAGTGTCTCTATCAGTGATAATCCTAGCTGATCGACGTAAATCAGAGAATGAGAACATGAACAGAAGCAAGCACTATATATCTACTGTCCTCAACAGCATAAAAAATGTAACAATGTCATTACTGTTTAAACATGATGCCAGTAACCTTTCCTAAGCATAGATAGTTCAATGGCCAAAATCATCAACCAGATAGACAAGGCAAACTTGCTATAATTTCAATTAAAACACGATGCAACATGCTCATTGCACTCATCATTACTCAATTCTTCAATGATTTTGGTAGGCAACAATCTACAATATAAATTAATAACCATTTAGATACCACACTGCATATAGCAAAGCCTTCAAACAAGAACAGCAAACACCTAATAAACACATTAACAGTGCTAACCACTCTTTGTTGGCTATACTAGTAACTCATGGCTGATAAAAGACAGAACAAAGCATACACACATTTCTCCTTAGTACTACTCAATGTACTAGTCTACTAAACCAAAAAATAGAACAGCTCATTCATCTGCTTGACAAGAGATGCAAGCTACTATACATAAAGCTCTCATTGTAAGGTTTGGGAATGGTTAAATTACGCAACTTTCCCTAAGCTTTAACGAAAAGATTATTTTAATCTGCGGATTACAAAAAACAACTTTTATTATTGCACTAAAGCACTCCCTCAAATAACAATTCAAATACAATTCAAATAACAATTCAAAAACTTAACAGTATCATTAGCATTACCAATACAACTCACCTTCCGTGACATCACCAAATCCAGAAAATGCTTCCCTGAGAGTCTGATCATCAGTTCCATATGAAAGACCTAAGAACAGAATCAAGTCAAATACGCAGTGAATGATATCCACATCTAATCTTCGATCAACAATCGAATATGTATCAATACCTCCAATAAAAAGCTTTTTGGTTGATGTTGACATGCAGCGAATAGAGTTAAGCATTGATGTCATCGGGATTTGCCCATTTAGCCTCAGAAGGCTTCCGAGTTTGCTAGAAAATGCCATTATAATGCTAGAAAAAAAATTAAAATAAAAAACCCATAACTAAAATCAATAAATCAAGACAAATTACCTAAAAAAGAACAAATCAAAACCATAAACCTAAAAGAAAATATCTATTCTTCAGACAAATCCAATAAATGGATACAAAGAATCAAGAAAGAAATAATTTTTACCTTTAAGAAAAAAAAAAACAGAGAGATTTACAAGAGAGATGACGGAAGCGGCTAGGGTTTAAGAGCTTGAAGGACCGTAGGGCAAATATTTTCCGACTTTAATAGCAAGGAGGTTCAAGGAGTTTTATCAGCTGCGGTGACTTCCATTGTAATCTTGATGATTTTTGTGCTGTAATCAGTTGTACCTTATGCATGATTTGATCGAACGTTGCGTTTGAAGTTGAGTGAAAATAAAGTACATTCATTGATGCGTGAACCTGAGGAACCGAAGAGAAAGAGGCCGTACTTAATAATAACTCGACGGTGTATTAAATAAAGTGTGCTCAGGGTCCACGTCAGCAAAATACCTTGGGATTGGGTTGGGCTCACCAAATTTGCTATAAACAAGAAACAGTTTGAATTGGGCTTATATTTGGGCTTAAATAAAATATTTTGAATTATAAATGGGTACGTAAAAAGTTAAAATATAAATTAATTTTGGAAAATAATATTTGAATTTGACTCTTTGAATTATGAGAGACATGCACGAGATAAATTATTTTGGGATTCGCATAATTAAGTTGAAACTCGATAAATTAAGTTGTTTAATTACATGACAAGTGTTTTTAAAATGTTTAAACTTTAATTAGGTTGAATTAATTGGGTTTTTTGTTTGAGTTTATTGAATTTTAAGTCATGATTTGTGGGATTTGTCACCTTGATTCATTTGGAATTTCATGTGTTTTTATTCATTAAGCAATAAAATAATTACATTTTTATTTAAATTTAAAATTTTATTTTTTCATAATACATTTTCATTAGAAGTTATAAGTGTTGTTGACATATTACATTTCATGTATGGATAATTATGAAAATAACTTTACTCGAAATAACTATACTAAACTAAACTAGTAAATAATTAGACTAACTTAAATTCACACTTGGTGAGACTTGAACCTTTCGTTTTTGCAACATTATTATACAAAGTATTTTTACTTGCAATGAAATACAAACATTCTTTTTAGTTACTTTAGCTTTTAAGTTATTTTTAAAACACTTTGTTTCTATTTGTTTTATTGTAAATTAATTTTTATTCATCAAATTAAAAAGAAAAAAAAAACCCTAATTTGTTTCATTTAAATGACTACATCCAAAGTATTCAAGCTTCCCAATATTTGTCAAACCCTCCTTTTTGGCCAATATATTATATATATTTACCTTTTGACAAAGTGCAAAGGTGATTGTGACTTGGAAGGATTGGCAATGGGTTTATGATTAAAATGATAAACATTTGTTTTTACAATGACTTCTTAACCAACCATTTTCCTTTTGGCTCTATGCTTCCTTTGGATATTCATTTACTCTACGTATAAGAAGGCCAAGGCCTTTTTTGAGATTCATGCATTTCATTCCTTTTTCTTTCATTGCTTGTTCAACCCAAACTCTTCACTATTTGCTTTCCTAAAAAGGTGGCAATTGGCAAACTAATACTTAAAAGAATAAATAAATAAATAAAAGTGCATAATAGAATTGAATCTTTTGTCATGAAATAATTAAAATAAAATCATTTTGAAATTTCTTATGCATTGAAGATGAAGAGAGTAATCACTTTTGCGATAACACAATTTTGCTAAGATTAAAGCTCCGTTTGGATAGCCGATGGGAGTCGATATAGCGCAATGAGAGTGAAAGAGACAAAATAACATGAAAGTAAAATTATTCTTATGCTTTTACTCTTAACTTTTTATTATTTTATTCATATATATATCTTTAATTATATTTTCATCGTTATCAATCTCATTAAATCTAATCTCACCGTTTATCCAAACTCACCATAAAAAATATAGATAGTTAGGTTTTGCTTAGTAGGAATAATGGAAAGATGTAAGGATGAAACAATTGTTAACATGATAGGTAGATTTTATAACCACTTTCGTACTTTATAATTTAATTATTGAATTAATAAATTTTAATCTTTTAACTCATTTCTTTCCTTCCCATTTGTAAAGCCTCAAGTAGAGACAAACTTTTAATTTCTATACATGGTATACAAAATCATCTTCTGACATTTTATTAAATATAAATATCACCTCATTTCAAAACTTTTAAATTGAGCTCTTAGGTTTTTGAAAAATTTTCTCCCATTTATGTATGATAGAGCGGAGGGAGATTTTCCTATTGATTGTCAAGTATTCCATAAGTTAAAAAAATCTTTTTTATTAAATTAAATTGTAAATTTATTGTTTTAATTTGTTGATTTTCTTTCTACTTTACTTAAATTATGAAAAGCTTAAATATATACAAGTCTATTTTAGATACATTAAAGGCAAATTTTCTTAATCTTACAAACGAGATTAAAGATTACTACATATCTCATATATAAATATATATAAGAACGATTCATTTATATCTGTGTAAAACAAATTATTTTATACACTTTTATAATTTCATGTAGTATTAATATTTTTATAAACCAATATTTAGATTTAACAACTTACTTTATTCGTTATGCACGTAAATTTTTAAGTCGATTCGATATTCTTATCATGTCAATTGAGAATAATATTTTTTTAATGCTTATTAACAGTTAAAACTTTATTATTACGAAATAAATAATTAGATATATTAGATTAATTTGAAATTTTGCATAGATTATCAATATGAATACAATATAAATTTAACGGTTGAATAAAAAAATATAAATTGTATAAAAAAATATAAAAAAATATAAAATTAAATTAATTTTAAATCAATGTAAATGAATCGCTCTTTTATATATATATATATATATATATATGTGTGTGTGTACGTATATGCAAAGCCAATTTCTATGTGTCATCACCTTCCAAAATATCCCTAAAACACCCCATTATTGGTGATGTAGTGCAAGTTTTTTCTCTTTTTTCTCTCATTGAGGAGACAATAATTGGGGGATTTTGTATTTTGCCCATTTTGGCCAAACATGGGAAAACACACTAGGCAAAGGCAAAGGCAAAGGCAAATCAAAGCCCTTTTGAGCATTTAGCCATTGCGAATTGAGGGAAGCAAAAGCAACACGAGGAAGAAGAAATGCAATCCAACATGTTCACATGGGGAGACTCATCAATCATCAAGGTCATCATCTTTTTTTAAGGGGAAGTGGTAGGATTACACGTGTATGGACAGATAGTGCATCTGATTGGCTGGGGTGGTGCCACGTGGTGATTCCGCACTAGTTGAAAACTATCTAACAGGCAAGATGGAACCTTCCCACATGTGCTTCCACAAATGGTTTCCCACTGTAACTCAGACTTCCTCTTTATAAGGTTCCTTCTCCTTCCCACGCGCGTCACTAGCGCGTTGAGGGTCTTCTCATGTATGTAAGTAAGCCTTCAATATTCTTATTTGAGGTAGAGGAATATTATTATCAATTTGAACTTAAAAAAGCTAAAATAATATATTATTCAGTGTTTACAAAAAAATGATATTGTGAGCAAAGGATCAATTTTTCATTGTAAATAATAATAATAATAATAATAATAATAATAACAATGAACTAAGGTTAAATTTTGTGAATGTGATAAACTAATATGTATTTTGTTATTCGACTTTACTTTTGTTAAATTTTGTCATTATATTTTTAATTTTTCTATTTTTTTTCAAAAAGTAACAAAAATGGATGATTTTTTTTTTTTGGATTGACTGATTATTCAATGAAATATTCTAAAATCATTATTTTTTTTTTGTAGAAAAATCAATGAAATTGAAAATAAGATAATAAATTTTACCATTTGCATTAACATAATATTTCATAAAATATTTAATTCAATAACTTTTTTTTTCTTATGAAAAAATTTATGAAATTAAAAATATAATGACAATATTCAATAAAATCGAAGTGAATTGAATAATTTCATTACCAAGTTATACTATAATGTCAAATTTCATCTTGAAAGTAATAATTATAAGCATGCTTCATGGATCCACATGTATTCAAAAGAGGTTAATTCAATCACTAGATTTTTTGGTATTGACATAATTGATTTTAAACTCAGAATCCTACTTTTCATTGGCATTAGTTTCGATTAATAATTTTGATGAAGTGCGATATATTTTGTCCTAATATTGGGTTGACAACTTATGTATCTCATTATTTTAATATTATATATATATATATATATGTATATATTTAGTCTTAAAAAGAAAAAAAAATGTTGATGTAATGGTACATATTTTTTTTAATAATTATGAGGTTATGAGTTTAATCAAGAACAATCTTTTTTAATGTTAAAGAGAAAATTGTATATAATAATTCTTTCAAATCTCATAAAACAAGAATTTTATACATTAAATTATTTTTATATATGTGTTAAAATTTAATTTCACTTATTTAACTTTTTTTTGTCCACACGGAGGTGTAAAAAGAGAAAGAAGATTCGAACTTTATATATATTTTTCTTATAAAGGGATAATAATTATTAAATCAAATTTTGATTGTTAATTTGTCTGAATGATCGATTTAAATGTTCAATGAATATCAATGAGAGTAATGATAGGATAATAAGAGGGTGGAATTACCCTCTTAACTTTACTACTAAATTCTTGTTATTTATAAAAAAATATATTATTAAATAATTTTTATATCATTTTTAATTTTACCGTCGAACTAAACAAAACTTAACTCTTGTATCTTAAATCGTAACTTAAATAATTATGTTCTTATTTGTAAGATTGGAGAGTTTTATAAATTTGGGTTCTAGTTTTAGTCGTATTTTTTTGTAATCACATATCTTAATTTAATTTTTGAAGTGATTAATTAAGATGTGGAGAGTTGAGTTTAGTATGAAGAATGAAGACTTTCAAGTAGCGTAGCATACCAAGCACTCTCTGTTTCTCTGACTCGTTTCTCTATCTTTCCAATTCTATCCGTCTAATTTCTCAAATGTGTGTGCGTCTCACAATGTATTGGGCCTTTCTTCGGCCTCTCTCTTTTCCTTTAGTTTTTCTTTCCTCTCATTCTCTCTCGCGTGTATCCTCCGAACTAAATAATAATAATAGCAAGGCCTTCTATCAAAGAAGCTCTCTCTCTCAATTACACAAACTCCTACCAGAGAAAAAAAAATCTAAAAACGGAAAAAAAAAGGAAACTGAGATTAAACTTTGCTTGCGTCTTCTTCTGCTTATTATATCTTTAATTTGTATTTTATAATCTAATTTTTATTAATCTGAGAACAAAAAAAGAAAGGATCTTGTATTCTTATTCCTTCCTACAATGCCCACTTTGTAGCCGGCAAGGTAATAATCTAATCCTTCCATTGCCTTGGAATTTGATTTCTTTCAAAGCTGATTTTCCTTCTTTGTCAAAGCCATTTACGCTTTGAATCAAACCTTTCTTTTTTTCGCTTTTGATCGATACCCATTTACTCTAAGGTACTGACAAAAGTGTTTCTTTTTCAACATTTTTTTTTTCTTTGAGGGTTTTTTGATTTAATCGTTGTTGGATAAAATTTCGGTTTTCTTCGTTTTTGTTTAATGGGTACTTAATATTTTCTCAGTGGAAGTTTTTGTTTGTTGGATTTTATTTTCTAGGGTTTTCATCCGGATCAACAGATTGGGGGAAATTTCCCAAATTGGCAACTGATTAGGGTTCTGATCAGAGTATAAATGGGCTCAAGCTCTCGTATTTGGATTGTTGGATTGAAGAGTTACGCGCCTCGAGCTTTAGTTTTTGAACAGATTGCTTAAGAGAAATGGTGATTTTAAAGCTCTTGGGCATGGAAGAAGATTGCTTTCATATAGAATTGTGTCGATACTGATCAGAAAAGCTTGAAGATTTACTTGTTTTAGAGAAAAGTATATTTGGGTTTTTAGTGATTTTTTATGTGTTTGATCTCAATTGGGGGATGGTTTTGGTATTTGGTTATTATTGGAAGGAGGAGGTGATGATTCTTTATTGTACCGGCAGGCAACATAGAAGGTCAGATTCTACTGGACCATTTTTGTTTCTTAGAAAACCTTTTGGTTTAACATAGTTTTTGAGCCAGAATTCTTGATCAAAAGAACATTTCTTATCGTTATATTTCTATTTGGGGCATTGTTGAAGTAGCTTAGTGTGAGACTATAGTAGGTTTATTAAGTGATTGCAGAATTGCAGTGGTGATTTTCACATTTGAAGTGATTTCTTTTAGTGATAGATAGTTGACTTGCGGTTACCTTTGAGGCCAGGTAGATTAAGGGGCTTGCTGGGTTTAGGAACTTTTTGAGTTATTTAGAGTGACGGGAGTTCATGGAGGAACACTGAAGCTGGAAATGCCTGCTGGGATATGGTGTATGGAGAGGAGCATCTGGTCGTTCCCATTCCGGAACATCACTACTGGAAGATAATCCAAGTGTTTTGGCTTTTGGAAGGCATTCGTGTCTCGTGTTCTGAGTTTCTGTGAAATGTCGCGTTGCTTTCCCTTCCCACCACCAGGATATGAAAAGAAGGCTAGGACTGATGATGTGGACTTACTGAAAAAGGTTAACACCATTAACTTATATTTTGTAACTTTTTATAATAGATAAGCATTCTTTAGGATCATGAGAACTAATTCCATAATATTTGCATTGGGTTGAGTTGCTGTTTTTCAGTTTTTATTTCCATGCATTATTAAATGCTTTATAAAGTTTCTGCTGCTTCTCTTGAAAGATATTTTATGTATTCTGTGATTATATTTAATGAGGATTCAAAAATGTATGCCTTGCTGGTTAAAGCACGTTTATAATTTCATGGATTAGGTTAATAAGCTGTATATTCTGAACAGATAAAATCTTAACATATAGGAATTAATAGTTGAACTGGAAGATTATTTGAAGTGATATATCAGTATTTCTAGTGCCTAATTTTTGTACTTACTATTAGGCACTATTTGTGATATATATGACTGAATGAATCTTTTCACAACTTCTTTTTGGTTATTATTATGATGTTGGAATCTGAATTAGGATTTTGGAGTTTATTTCTTGTGTTCCCAACTTAGCTGAAGGATATTGCATCATTAGGTGGTTTTCATAATCTTGTATATGAATATATATCATGTTTTTCTATCGCTTTGTTTTCTAATGATACTTTTAGTTCATAGAATAATGGATTGAGGACCTTATAACTTCTAAATATACCCTGCACAAAATAGTGCCAACATCATGTTGAATGAAAGATTAAGCTGGGTTATATCCAGCGAGCTTCATATATATCTCTGTTTTCCCATTAAAGAAAAGCATCTACTAAATGATGTTGGACTTGATCTAGGAATCACATGTGAATGAAAAAGTCACATTGAGAAGGAAAATTTTATTTTCAATTGATTAGTGAAGGGTTGTTGACTATTTTTCATGAGTAAATATTTTTTCCTTCTCTTTTTTCTGCATTTGGTAATTTTGATATTGAGAATCCATATCTTTAGCTTTACCATGGTGCAATGTGAGAAATATATCCACTTCAGTGGGAGAGAGTAAACTCTATAATTTTTTACATATCCACATCTTTCTAAGAATTTTATTCTTCTATGGTGTCTCAAATTTGGCTTCCCTCAAGTTTTTGTTTCAAATTCTCTCTTCCCTTGTGTATTATCCTAATTCTAGATGTCCCAGAATGAATTTTAGTAAATGTATGGGGAGCACCTCAGATCATAAAGCAATTATCCAGCATAATTCCCTGTTGTAGATCCCATTCTTTGCATATCTCTTAGTGTAAGTGCGTATAGAAGAAATTTGATTGCTTTGTGATTCCGTTGTTACCACTGTGATGTATAATTTTTTCGCATTCTAAAAATAATTTAAGCGTCAAAGGCAAATTATTTTAACAATTTGACAATTTCTATTGCTGCTGTTAGAGGGCACTCACAATCTTGTGTGATTTCTTATGATTTTAGCCACATTTGAATTCTGTTACCCCCTGCTACCTTCGTTTGTGTTTCTAGGGTTTGTTTTGTTTTTCAAAAAGCTCAATATGTATTAAAAAGTTATTGTGTTGTATTAACGGTTAAATGTAGTCATTTTGTGTCATATGGCTGAAATAGTATTTAACTTGAGTCTGTGCTATGAGGGTATGCTGACGTGATCTATATACTGGTGATGCATCCTGGTCCTATCAATATTAGAGACTGAGCGGCTGGATGAATCTCTCTCTCTCTCTCTCTCTTTAACATGCTAAAAAACATCTTTATATATTTTGAGTTGTTATTGTACTCTACCTCTGGTGTCCATGGTCTAGGAGTTTGTTCTGTATTTTTGGAGATTTCTTAGTACTGTGTTCCGATCCTCCCCTGCTCCTCTGCATGTTATTATCTTCCTGCAGTTTCTTGAATTCTTTATACCGATTTGTTGGTAGCTCATACCATGAAGCAATTTTTTATGGTGTTTTCTCCGTCAAGGAATAATGGACGATGATCTAGGAAGCATATTTGTATGTATCTTCCTGCACTTTTGCTCGATTTCCTTATTCCCTTCTTGGTGTTGGCAGCTCATCTTGGAGAGCTTACTTCTTCATCATGAAGCTTTTTTATAGAGTTTTCTCCTCCGAGGAGTGTTATCTTGTACTTTTCATGTCTTCCTGTTCCATATGATGTATGTTTTGACTTACAGTATTAATTCTCCTGGGGATTTTTCGTCACCTAAGTTTTTGATATTAATATTAGTTTGTAATTCAGATGAACAAAATTCCAATAACAAAAGTATTAGTTGTAAGTTTTAAGATGCTGGGTTGGTGCAGTCACTTGTAATTAGCTGGTTGTTTATATGTTTTTTTGGTGTGGGTGTCAAGGCCTAGTCTGTTCCTAGGCCGTCACCGCACGGTTTTATCGAGGTAAATATCCCAATTCGCGTCCCTATTGTGGTTCGAACCTGGGACCCTTAAGCACCCAAACCTTACACACATGGTACCATTTTTTCCAACTGGATCAAATGGTACCATGTGTGTAAGGTTTGGGTACTTAAGGGTCTCAGGTTCGAACCACAATGGGGATGCGAATTGGGATATTTACCTCGATATAACCGTGCAGGTCAGTGGATCCAAAGCGGACAGTACAATTGAGTCAAGGAAAACTTGGGGGATCTAAGCCCCAAGGGGATGCCAGCCGACGACCTAAGAACGGGCTGAGCCTTGACAATAAAACGCGGGCCAGTGGACCCAAAGCGGACAATACGATTGAGTCAAGGCAAACCTGGGGGATCTAAGCCCCAAGCGGATGTCAGCCGACGGCCTAGGAACTGGTTGAGCCTTGACAATAAAGCGCGCGTTTTATTATCAAGGCCCAGCCCATTTCTAGGCCGTCGGCTGGCATCCCCTTGGGGTTTAGATCTCCTCAGGTTTGCCTTGACTCAATCGTACTGTCCGCTTTGAGTTTACTGACCTGCACGGTTTTATCGAGGTAAATACCTCAATTCGCGTCTCCATTGTGGTTCGAACTTGGGACCCTTAAGTACCCAAACCTTACACACATGGTACCATTTGTTCCAGCGCGATTTATTGTCAAGGCCTGGCCTGTTCTTAGGCCATCGGTTGGCATTCATGTGTGTAAGGCGTAAGGACTTAAGGTCCTGGTTTGAATCATGGGGACGCGGATTGGGGTATTTACTTAGATAAAATCGTGCGTGTCAGTGGACTCAATGCGGACAGTACGGATGAGTCAAGGTAAACTTGAGGGATTTAAGCCCCAAGGGGATGTCAGTCGACGGCCTAGGAACAAGCTGGGCCTTGACAGTGGGGGTTCACAGTAACTTTTGGAGGGTTTTTGTGGGATATGAGCATCATGAATAGATTATGGAAATTCATTTTTATGCTGTCATTAAGTTGATTATGCTTAAGATAAAGGCTCTTGTATTGTTTGTTATAGAGATGGCTTGTGGTTGATATGAGGAGAATAGAATGTGTTTTGCTGAAGGAATGGCCCAAATATCCATTGCCATGATGGAGGATGTTTTTGGTGGTACAGAGGATAGAATATGAGTTTACATCCTTATTTTGATGTTGGGATCAGTGCTGTATCATTTTCGTTGTCCATGAAGTGACTTGTCTGTCATGGCGTAAAATGAATATATGGTTTCAATTAGGTCTGATTTTCAACCAAGAATGACTGTCACCTTGGCGAAGATTCTTGTACTTGTGTTTGCTCTAATTGACTGTGTCGTCACACCTTAAAGTTCTTTAAGTCAACTTGAAAGAACTTTTGGCCAAGAGTCTTGGTGCTTTTGTTAGGAAGAATAGGAAACATAGACGCTTTTTTTTAACTTCAGAGAATGTGACAGCAATGCATGATGGTAGTCTCTTCTTTACAAATCCTTTATTCAAATGTATTGTAGAAAGCCCCACTTGTTTTTTCTTAAGTGTGTGATTTTAGAGGAAACTGAGCACTAAATGGATACATTAATCTTTCTTTTTAGCACGTGAAAGATTCCCTTCCTCCTGTCTTCTGCAAAAAGGTACCAATTTCTCTAAAGAATACAAAAAGTGGAAGCCAGAAAGGCCCTGAATCACTACATTGAGGATGAACCCTTTGGAGAAGTGGTTATTTGAGTAATGTTCATTGGGGTATATAAAACTTCTTGTTCTTTGGGCTATTCAGAATTCATGAGTTACTTCTTACATATCTAGCATGAGCATTTTTACTGCATAATATTTGGAAGGACAAGAGTAGTTTCACTTTTGGCATTAAATATACCAATGAAAGCTACCTAGAATAGCAAGTTAATTCGCAATAAGGAAAATGAAGTTTGTTGTGCTGCTTTCATATTTTTCTTTCCCATGTTTTAAAATACAACTAGCTAAGTTTGTTTTGAGTTATTGCGAGCTGGTATTGAGAGAATGGAGTAGGAAGCCTATATTTCCTTCTTTTAAATGCTGAATGCATTAAGAAGCTCTTTTTTTTTAAGAACTTAACGAAATTCTATTGCTCTAAGCCTTCCTTATTTAAGTACATACAATATGCTCAACAGCTCTGTTAATGATGAATGCATATATTTGAAAGTTGAATGGGACAATGCACATGACTAGGTATATTGTGCCCCAAGAATTTCTTGTCTAAAGGATGAGATTTCTTGTGAATAGATTTTTTTCTAGAACTTGTTCTAATTATTCTTGAAAGTGTCCAGGGATGGTAATGCAAATCTCATTGTCTTGTTCTCAACCACCTTTTTAGTAGGATGCTTTTTCCGTGTCATCAAAATCCACCTTGATTTGGTTGGGTAGTGGAATTGCTGGTGGCTAGCTGATCTCCTTTCTATCAACTTTTTGCTGATGATGCCATGAAGGATGTGATATTAACTGCATTCCTATTTGTTAAGAGCCTTGTTCTATGGTTTATATACCTAATAAAAGGTTGAGAAGTGCCTCTTCAACCGTGCAGCCAAAATATAGAAGTGGTTTTCAGTAAATTTTTGTGTAAAGGCGGTATTTTATGGATTTGAATATAATGTTCTATACTCTCTTTAACTAGTAGTAGTTTCTGTGGTTTTCCTGGTTTGTTTTGCATGCTTAAGCTCTTTGGAAAACATAATCGGAGATTTGCTTATTAATTTGTTGTGTAGCATCTTACTGGAAAGTTATTTTATCTTAGACTTAAAGCTCTGTCTTTTATGATTCTTATATCATGCGTATTTTTTATTGTAGAGTTGCGTGGAAACTACAATTCTATTCTAGTTATCCAGACATAGTGCTTTTGGTTTGCTGACTGGTTATATTAGTGAATTATGGTGGTTCAGTCTTCTTCTCTCTGCGTGCGTGCGTGTGTGCGTGCGTGTGCGCGTGTGCGCGTGATTCCCTTTAATTCCTTCTGTCATAACTTTTCAATACAGAATGCAAAGGACAGTATCAGTGAATTATCTTCTGTGATAACCTTTAAGTGAACCTTTGGAAAATTTCTTGATGGATTATTAGCAGGTATGCTTGTTCTCTGTATGAATTGTAACTTGGTGCAGAATGGATCCTTTAGTCTAACTTTCAACTTTTGAGGGTTGATGAAGATTTGTTTGATTGTTTCCTAGTTATGTAAATATTCTTTCGCATTTGATTCGTGAATCTATTTTTTTCTAACATCATTCTTGATTTTCAGGAGAAGCAAAAAGAGAAGAAGCATAAGAAGGAGAAGAAGGACAACGACAAGGACAAGGGGAAGAGACAAAATAAAGAAAAAAAGGAGAAAGATAGAAATGACGGAAAGCACAAGGATAAGAAAGACAAAAAGGAAAAACACAAAGACAAAAAGAAGGAAAAGGATAGAGATAAAGAAAAAGACAGAAGTAATAACTCAGAGGATAAGAAACTTCCTGGTCATCCTGAGGGTCAAAATGGGGAGAAAACCTCGGATGAGAAGAAACAGCCAGGAAAATCTGAAGGTCACGGTGGGGAGAAGTTTATTCAGAAAGAGAAAGGTAGGGATAAAGATCGAAGCAGTTTGTCAGGTGAGAAGAAACTTGCTGGGCAATTTTCAGGTTATAACGGAGACAAGATTAGCCAGAATAGCCATCTGGCTGAAGATTTCAGGGATTCTAAGTTTGTGCAGGAGTTGGGGAGGAGGGTCGGAGATGAAGGTGCAGGAGCTGGACACCAATTGGTGGATAAGCTTAAAAGAGATGAGGGAATGGTCAGAGTGGTGGCTAAGACTGCCAACGCATCGGCTGAAGAGAAGGAAAAGAACAAGAAAAGTGATGATAAGAAGTTGGATGTGCGAGGAATCAAGGAGGAGACTAGATCTGGTGGAAATGTTATGGTTCAGAACCTTGCTGGAGCAGCTAGAGTTGAAGGGATCCCCAGACAAGTGGAAAGTAATACTGAGAGGCGGGGTGAAGGGAAAGAAAAGGCCAAAGATAAAGAAAGTGATGGTAAAATCAGGACTAAGCGCAAGGATAAAGACAAGGAGAAAAAAAGTCATGGGAAAGATAAGGATCGGGACAAAGAGAAGAAGAAGGAAAAGGCGAAGGCGACCAGTGAATTTAGGAATTTGGAGCAGGATAACGTAAAAGGAAGCAGCAAAGATGACCCTGCGGGTACTGTTAACCTGAAAACATCACATCCTTTCAAGGAGGGCAACAAGGATGCTGTTGCAGAGCAAAATCACCGCAAGCGGAAGGACTTGGAAAAAAATGGATTTTTTCATGGTGAGTTTTATACCATGATTGAATTATCAATCCCGCTGATCAATTGAAACCTTTTTGTTAGTTTAGCTGGGTGATCACTAGAAACTTTGGTGCCTTTTACTTGTTACAAAAACTGCAGAAACCTGTGCATAAAATCTAGCAATTGCTTTCATGGCAATAATTTGTTCCATTTTTCTTAGCTGGGATTAGAAGTTCTAAAGCATTATTACCATCTTGGTAACAAGTTCTGCTTTCTTTTTTATTTTTCTTACAGTTAATGACATTAAACCCAATAAGTTGCCAAGAACTTCTTCCTCTCATTCATTGACTGACAATGGAAGGACAATTGAATCTTGCCAAGCTCCCGCCCCACTTACATCAGATAGCCAGGGGGCAGGTACCAGTCTTAAAGTGGATAATAAAGAACGCAAGATGAATGGTATCATTGAAGCTCAGCTGTTATCTGTCTCCCCAACAAAGCATTTATTAGCAAGTGCACAAGCTAGTCAAATTGATGAAGTGTCTCTGAAACCACCCCATCCGGATTCCAAGTATTTGAGCCAGGTACTTTCATTGCCCAAAATGGAAGAATGGTCTGAAATTGATGACCAATCATGGCTATTTCACAGTAATGAATCTCAATCAAAGAAGCCCAAGTTGGGTTTTTCTGAGTTTGATGAGGCACCACAAGTTTGGGCAGAGGCTCTGCAGATAGAGTCAGCTGACATTTGTGCTCTCCCATATGTTATTCCATACTGATTTTGTCATTATTACTGGGCACATGGTTAACCCTCCTACACTGCAGCCGGATTTGGCCCCTTGGGTGGGTTGTTTGACTTCTCTTCAGCATTCTTTTGTTGTCGAACTCCAGTGTTGCAGTGAATTTTTTGCATGACTGACTGCCAAACTTTGTTGAAAGGAACTGATCTATCCTGTCAACGACTGCATGCTCTACCATGCCATTCCAGATTTCCAGTGCTGGAAATAGAGGGTGGGTGTTTGCTTCCTGGGACCAAACTACTAATTCATTAGAAACACACGATGCCATAGAGGCAACCGGAGGATGGTGCCTTAGAAAGGGAGATGTATAAGCTTGTGCAATTCTTATTCTAATCGGTTAAAGCTGAGAAGTTCTTTGTAATTGAGAATGTAAGAGAAACTAGCTGTGGTCTCTGCAATTCCACTGCAATTTTGATTTGTAACATAGAACTCTTATTTACAAGAAATGTAAGATAGAGCGAAAAGAAAGTAGTAGCATTCATTTATTCACCTCTCCTGTAACTGTTGTTTATATTACTGTTCTGCTTTATCTATGACTTACTGTCTCAGTTCGGATGAGATTTGAATCTCATGTTTCTCCAGTAAAGGTTTGTCTTGTCTTAGAGATAACAACACCCATCCCTCTGTCTGAAGCCTCCTGCCGCCTTGTGACCAACACAGTGTTTATTGCTCTTTGATGCACTAGTTCTAATCTTATTTCCTAGTCTTTGTAATGAAATAAGATTGTCTAGGTGAGCATGCTAAGAAGCAGGCTAGAGCATGGGAGGTTATTGTTTTAGTCGATACAAGACTCACTGACTATTAATGTAACTCTCATTACAATCAAATAACAAAAAATATCTTTTATTAACTCATCCAAACAATATAAAACTATTAATATTTTAGGAAAGTGTAAATAATTTTCGAAAATCAATTTTTGGATTTTATTTAATTCGAGTAAAGTGATTTTTATATTCAATAATTTAAATAATGTAATTTTTTCATTATAAATGCAACTTATGATGAAAATATACAGTTAAAAACCCTTAGAAAAAAACAATTACAAATAAGTTTTGCCTTTATAAAAGTACTCGAATTGATGGTAAAGGGACTGATCACATATAAATATACAACCAAATTTGCAACTAGGGGTTGTAGTGTCTTGCAAGGAGCTGCGGGTGACTAATAATAATAAAGCCATTGGCATTTCCACAGCCCGGTGGCAACTGGCAACCTAGCCAAGGTGCCCGATGATACTGTGTATGGATTAAAAGTGTTCACATATCAGGTTGGGTAAGATTTGAGTTGGGTAAGATTTGAGTTGGATTTAAATAAAGCATTAAGAGATTAATAATAAGTCTAAATTCGATTTTCTGATCTAATTTTTTTATCGAAATTTATTTTTATATATAATGAATAAGTTTAAAATTATCTAAATGCTATTATTTTTTAAAAGAATTATAATAAAATATAAAAAAGCATAAAATACATAGTAATTAATAAATATAATACAATAAATTAAAATAAATTCTTATAAAAAAATTACACTAAACAAGAAAATTTTAACTTGAAATCCAAAAAATAATATAAAATCAAATTAAACTGCATAAAAAATAAAAAGTAATTAAGAAATAAATTAGTATAAAAAATAATAAAAAATCACAATTAGCGGGTCAGGCAGAGCCCGCTTAACAAGTATAATATTTTTGTCCTAATCAATCTATAAATTGAGCAGATCTTTAATATTGAGCGAATCATTCAACCTTTAAACATATATAATTTAAATTTTGAATGTAAGAAATGTGGATACACAGACATTTACAGAGGACCATGTTTTGGATTCATTAATTTTATTTAAATTCCATTTTTTTTAATTTTTTAAAAATTTTATTTATATAATAAAATTTTTAAATTTTACAAATAAATTTTATATGACTATGTACATATTTTATCAATGTTTCAAATAAAAAATTCAGTAATTATTATTATGCGCTTTTTTTTTCGCAAATCACGAAACGTTTACATACTATATTAGATATAAAATTAATATGAGATTAATTTTCGTTTGCATTGCGTTGTTAGCTCTGATCTAAGAGAATTTGACCTAATAAGTATTCAAATACGAAACTTCTCGCTATATATAGTTCTCACTCAAAGATTTAATTAGATTTTATATTACTGAACTAACCTTTGAATTTAATATTCTGTACATTGCAATGTTACTTGGATAAAACGATTATGGATGATGGATCATACTTAGATAATGATAGCAAAATAAATAATTCTGTAACGTCCATTCGATTGATAAAAAAAGATATATTATTATTTTCTTCAACAAAAAATTGAGTTTCAATAGTGCCTAATTGAAAATTCGAGCTAATTATCAAATGTTTAAAAAAAAAAAAATCCATGATTTTTAATTTTGAAGTGACCAAAACCAGGAAACTCTCGCTTGGATTATTGGTGTTTAATTGATTGTTGGGAAGATGTGCATTAATGAAGGATTTGTAATTCGACGTCCACCTTAGCATCCCTAGTCGTGTAACAGGTAATTTGGATGTATTTTTAGTAATTTAATTTTTAAAATAAATAAAGTGATTATTATTTTTTCTTACAAGAAATTAAATTTAAAATTTGATTCTTCCATTCTATCTTCTATGTCCTATAAACAAAAAAAAAAAAAAAATTATCTCCATTGCATAAAAATCGATAAACTTTAATTCTAAATCATATTTGTAATTGTAATTACTTGTCAATATTGAAATTTGTATTCTAATTTCATTGAATTTTATCATTATATTTTAATTTTATTAAATTCTATACATAAAATTAACAAACTTTATAGAAATTTGTATTTGCAGTAACGAATACCCGAGAAATATTCCAATTTCATTACATTTGTCCAATATCAATGAAATTAAAAAAAAATACAGTTATAAAATTTGTCATTTGCATTATCACAATGTATCATAGAATAGATCGGGATTAAGATTTAAATTTTGGGGTTAGTATTTTAAAAAAAAATTAATTTCTTTGAATGCATTAGATCGATGTGAAGGGTATACCCTTAAAGCTGTTGATAAAAAAATTATTTGTGCAAACTAACTTAAAGATGTCTAGATAATAAAATCCAAAACAAAATGACACAGTTAAAAATAGAATAAAATATTCATTAAAACTAAAATATAATGATGACATTTAATATCAAATCATTATACAGTAATAGTTATGAGTTTCAACTAATTCCTGTAAGAATACATTTACATTAATTATATGAAAAAAAATTGATGAAACGGTTACTTCATATCACTTTATATCAACATATATCTCTTTTATTTAAATCATATAACGTACTTTATTGAGAAAAGTCAATCATTTATCACGTATTACATGTGATAATTAAAACTCAATAACAATTTATTAATAAATAATTGATTTTTTTAACAATGTAATTACGTGACATAATTTGAATGGAAAAGATATAAACTGATGTAGAGTAATCGTTTCATAAAATTTTTTCTCTTAATTATATATACATATATTTTTTTTTTGAAATTAATGGATTTATATTTGATACATTCTCTATATATAAATCTTATAAGCTATTTATGAATTATAATTCGATAATTTATTAATTTGTAGATTTAAATTTTTTTAAAAAATAAATATTTTTAAATAAATAAATTAATAAAGATATAATTCGATAGCAATGTATATGATTTATACACCGATAGCATATTAAATATAAATTTAATTTAGATAAGATGAATGTCGTGTTAACATTATAATGATACAGACGTTTATCAAACCGGTTGTCTTGCAATCAATCAAATGATTTATTGTTTTAGTACTTGCATAAAATTTTGCAAATTCAGATTTCTTTTTTTGGTTCATAAGGAGATACAAAAAGAGGATGAGAGAATCAAACCTTGGACTTAATCCCTCTTAAGAAGTGGTAATAACTATTAGGATAAATCTTGATTATTCAAAAAAAACATTTTATTTTCTTGAAGATTGCCTCAAAATTATATAAACATTATTAATTAACAATAACTTTATCCGTATTACGGTCTGAAACTGATCATATTCGGATCGATAGTAAATTTAGATAAAATACTTTTATCAGTGAAAATTTCGTGATTTAAATCTTATCCAAATACTTATAAAAAATTGTTCACATAAACTTCTTCCAACTAATCGTTGATATCATTATTTTATGGTTCCATACATCAACACATATTCATCTATTAGGATCCTAAAATGTTCGAATGTTCAAAACTATTTCCTATTCTACGTTGTCCTGTCCATTTCAAAGCAGCCAAGTACTTTTAATGCAAAGCCTAACTGCATTTGTAACTTCGCTATTTCCAATAAATGGTAGCATAGGTTACCCATCAAATCACCCACCTGTTTTCATGTTTTATATACCCCAAAAGAATGTTGAACATTTGTTTCAAGCTATCCAAATCCTTTTAGAAAATTTCAGTTTATTTCTTCCATTTATCATCTATTTCTCTAATACTTTCTACAATCAAACATGTTTTTTCCCGAACAAGAACATCTTGTCTATAACATTAAGCTCTCATCCGTAGGTCCTGGCCGCGTCACTGGTTCGGATGTGGTTCATGAGCTTGGCGGCCTTGATTTAGCCATGAAACTTCACTACCTCAAAGGGGTTTACTTCTTTAGCAACCAGGCGGTGAAAGAGCTAACCATCGTGTGCATGAAGGAAACCATGTTCTACTGGCTCAACGACTATTACATCAGCTGTGGGCGGATCAAGAGAACTGAGGAAGGCCGACCTTATATAAAGTGTAACGATTGTGGGATAAGGTTTGTCGAAGCAGTTTGCGATAAGACTGTGGAGGAGTGGCTAGAGATTGGAGATGATTCTCTTCACAACCTTCTTGTTTACAATCGTGCCATTGGTCCGGACTTATCATTTTCTCCTTTAGTCTATTTACAGGTAATAAATTTTATTTCATTTATTGTCCTTACAATATTACTAAAAAAAATACTTTCAAAACCTGGTAACTCATTATTATTCATATTCGTGTTCTGTAAAATATAAAAATTTTGTATCTAAAGTTTTGTTTGTGGACATGAAAAATATAAAATCTTATTTTTAACTTCTTTATATATAATTTTTATCTAATTTTAACCCGTGTCACTTTCAGATCGTATAATCGTATTATATCTAAGATTAGAAAGTTTTAATAATGTTTAAAATCATTACAAAATATTAATTTATGGATGTAACAATAAAGCTTTCTTTTTGAAATCAATTATTATTATAGGTTATAAAAAGTATGTAGTAGTTCTTAAATTTTTTCTACCTTCTTCTTCGCGTCAACATATCAGTAAAACCCAACAAAATTTTTTTTTTCAGCATGATTTTAATTTTTATGGCACATCACTGCAATATTATCCTAAATAAAAATGGTCTTATTTATATGTTAATTCAAAGAAATTAATAAATGTTCCTTTATCAAATTAAGGTTATTATATTGCAACGAGTTAGGGTTTGCTTGGTTTTAAAATAGTATACTCTTTGGTAATATATATAATAGGATGTGATTAGTTTTAACAAAGAACTTGCTTTATTATTTTCCTTTTTTGATAGTAAATTTTGAGCTTTGGTATGCAGGTTACTCGGTTTAAATGTGGAGGAATTTCATTGGGGATGAGCTGGGCTCACATCCTTGGAGATGCATTTTCTGCCTGTGATTTCATCAACAGCTGGGGCCAATACATGGCTAAGCTTAAGCACAATGAGCCACTCACTCTCCCAAAGCCACTTGCTAAGATTGAAAAATCTGCCGACCAAACCCAACTTGCCAAGGATCCACTTTCTGCAAAGCAAGTCAACCCTGTCGGAGATCTTTGGATAACTGCCAATAACTGCCAAATGGTAACATTTTCCTTCTACTTGAGCACTATACAATTATCAACCTTGCAAGCAAAGCTATCTGGTGAAGATGGAAGCAAGAGAATATCATCTTTCGAGTCCGTTTGCGCTGTTATTTGGCAATGCATAGCCAAAGTCAGACAAGGGTTTGAACCACAAACTGTGACAGTTTGCAGAAAACATCCCCACCATGACAATAATGTTCCCAGCAACAGTCAAATTATAAGTGCAATCAAGGCAGATTTCTCTGTCATGGATGCAGATTTGAGGCAGTTAGCATTGCTGCTAGCCGATGATCAGGCCCTACTGGATGAAAGAAACAAGATCGAAGCAGCTATGGAGAAAGATAATGGGCTGACAGATTACATTGTTTATGGAATAAATTTAACATTTGTGAACCTCGAAGATGCCAAGTTATATGAATTGGAGCTGAAAGGAAAAAAACCAAGGTTTGTATATTATTCAATCCAAGGTGTAGGTGAAGAGGGAGTTGTTTTATTTCTTCCAGGCCCCCCAAAAGGTTCCAGCATTGATAATGAAGGAAAAGAAAGATTGATCACCATAACTTTGCCAGAGGATCAATTAGTGAAGCTAAAGACCGAGTTGGGAAGAATTGGTTTACTTCTTCCAAGTGAACTTGAATGATACTGGTTGTAGAAATTTATACGTGTTCTGCAAGTATTTTGATACGTGTGTTTGTGTGTCCGTGTAGGATTTTCTTTTTTAACTTTCGGCTTGTATATTGTAGTTTATTGGAAATAAATTTGCTGTAAATTGTAAATGTTACTTCAAATCTATATATATGGTTGAAATCTTATTATTATGGAAGAAAAATTATACATATTTTATTAATCTGAAATTTAATGCGCATTGTCATGTGAAAAGTGTATAAAATTCAAAGATTGAATTAAAAAATATAATTGTATTAATTATGTAAAATTAAATTAATTATATATGTATATATAAATCCCCTTCTAAGTCTATATATATATATATATATATATATATATATATATATATTCTTTTTTAAAAAGGAAAATAAAATTAAGAGTGTGTTTGGTAAGGTGGAAAGTAGAGGGATGAAAAGGATGACGTGAAAAAGTGGAAAGAAAATGATTTTTGTTAATATTTAATAAGGAGGAAAAGTATAAGGAAAGAAAATAGAAAATATTGTTATTTTTTTTATTAACAAAATCAAATCATTCTAAATTGAAAAAATTAGTGGAGAAAAAATGCTTAATACTCAAGTATACCCTCAACATTTATAAAAAAAAAAAATGAAATTAAGCCTTCAATATTTAATTGCATGGAAATAAGTCCATTATATTTTATTTTAAGTAATTAAAATCTAAACATTTTAAAATAATAGAATTAAGTATATTTCTGTTAAATCCCTCTAACTAATGTTATCTTTGCACAAGTAGCCGCTGATAAAGATGTTGACATGGTTTAATTTACTATCTGAACGTAAAATTTTTTGCCACGTGTAATATTTGCTAACGTGGATATATAATTTTTTTTTCAAAATTACTTTTTTTGGAAATTATTTTATTTAGGGTTTTTCAAGGTTTTTTCAAGAGTGAAAAGATAATTTTAAAAAAAATTAAATATTCACGTCAGCAAATATTACAGTGACAAAAAATTTCACGTATCTGACCACGTGACAAGTCATGTCAGCATTTTTGTCAGCTACCACTTGTGTAAGGATAATAATAATTAAGAGGAATTTAATGAAAATATACTTAATTCTATTATTTTGAAACATTTAGGTTTTAATTACTTAATATAAAGCGAAATGAACTTATTTCCTTACAATTAAATGTCGAGGGCTTAATTCTATTTTTTGGTAAACGTTAAAGGTATATTTTGGCACTAAGTTGAAAAAAATGAGAGAGATTTGAATCATACATGTATATTTATAAAATTATTTTTTAATTTTTAATTTAATTTTATTATTTTAACTAAGTAATGATATAATAATAAATTAATATAATTTTATTTTCTTTCCTTCCATTTTTCAACTCTACCAAATAATGAAAGAAAATATATTTTCTTTCACCTTTTCCATCTTTCAACCAAGCATACCTAAGCAAAAAATAAATATTTTTCATCATTTTATTTTTTGTTTTTACCCCACTAAGAAAAACTTAAGTGACCGAAATGTCATTTCCTCGAAAAAGTCATAACAAAGATGAATTCAAGGGTAGTTATTCAATTATGACTAAGTGATTGAGATATTATTTTAAATTATATAAAAGATTTGATGGATAGTTAAAATAAAAAAAAACTTAGATCCTTTGCTCTAGAACCATTTTGTTTTTAAACATTTTATATTAGGTGAATCTTTCTTACTTCATATTAATTAAAAGGTTATTATCAAATATACTATCTATATAGTTTTTAAATTCTACGAGTAAAATTATAACTATGATATATACACGATTTTATTTATTTTTTATTTTTTAATATTTTTAAGAAAGAATATGATTGGGAAAAAAATAATAAGTTTATTTTCTATAAGCAAATTTAAAAATTTCAAAACTAATGTCAAAAAATTATTGTGTATATTTTTATTATATTAGTAATTTTTTATATATAAAGTATACAATAATTTTTAATTTTATGTATGAAGACTTAAAATTTCACCGATGATATATATACGATAATATTAATTTTTTTAGTGGTTTTATTTATTTATTTTTTAATTTAAGTACAACTTTTCTAGTCTCAAATAAAAAACCCAATGTAGGAGAAAATTTAATGATGTGCTAACAAATCACAAGCGGCCCATATCTTTCGATTTTTGACTGAGAGATATTTGCCAATGCTCTTCTCTTTTGTATCATGCATAGATGAAAAACCGTCGTCAGCAAAGGCTTTGGCAGAACGATCCAATACATATGACAGCCATTATAACGAAAACGTTCAGTGCTTCAGCCATTAATTTTTTTTGTTTTTATATTTGTCTTTCCCCTTCTTTAATTAATTTTGGATTGAAAATTGCGATTTGTTGCTATAGTTTTCCAATGTAATTGAAAGCTTTAATTATTTGTAAAAATTTTACTAATATTTTTAAGACTACTATATTTTTTTTGGGCCAAAAAAAAAACTTTTACAATAGATAATGTAATTTTTAAATATATTGAAATTTATCAAATTAATTATTCATTTATCAAAAGTTTATAGACTTTATGAAAATTGTACAAGAAAAATAAATCCTATAATTATTCATACATATTTTATTTTTACTACTCAAATTTTACTCATATAATATAAAAAAATACTTGCTAATTATATTAGTCCGTTAAATGCTATTGATTAAGTCAAAATTTACCTTTCAAAATTAAATTTAAAATCAAGTTTAATGCATATTATTATGAATTGAGCCAAGGTGTATCCGAGTAACAACACAACATGAAATGAAGATTATAAAGAAGCTTCAAGAACAAAATGCATGAAAACAAAGCAAGATTAAGTCGAGAAAGTTAAATACTAACAAATATATGTACAAAAATGGATCGTAGGTATCATTAAATAGCTGAAAAACAGTAAAGCAAACAAATTTGGATTAGCATTGAAAGTAATCTCTTTTGGAGCAATGGTAATTCAATTTCCATCTATAAAAGGGTAGAATGATTTATAATTATATATTCGAAAGATAAAACCGAAAAACCTAATAAAAAGACCATTCATATTTCTATGCACAGAGGAAAAAGTAAGTTGTTTACTGTTCTTTAGACAATTCATCCCTTTGCCGGCGCATTCGAGCTCCCCATGACATGTTTCCTCCGGCATCCCTGTTCATGCTTCTTCTCTTTAGCCCTGATAGTTGAGATTGCCAATGATTTCTCCACTCACTCCGCTCCTCTAGTTCCTGATAGCAAAGATAATCATCGTCATCATATTCTTCATCCCAATAAAAGGAAACGAAATTGATTCTCCCCACACGCATGTATAAAAGGAAAGCAGGAACGTGTAAACAGATTATGCATATTTGACAGCCCCAAAACAAACAATTATACTTACAGGTGAAATCATACGAGGTTAAAAACTGAAAGGAGATGCAACTTTCATGAGAAAAGAAAACGACCCGAGAGTAAAAGAAAGTTCAGAAGATCATAATAAAAGCTAAAGATGGGTAGAATATCACGATATAATTAAGGGACCAAACAAACCCCAATGATTTCATTGTTAGCATTATCAAATCACATCAGGCAAATCCTATATCCAAATGAAGAAAGAAACAAAATCTTTTTTCTCCTGATAATCATGGAAAACTTGAGTACAGGAGGCACCCGTGTTTGAACCCAAGACTTAAAAGTATACAAATGGTTGGTTGCCTCTTACTACTGAGACGTTATATCAAAGTGAACAAAATGCTTGGACATGATCAATCGAGAAAAAAAATATAGAACCCAAAGAGTACCAAAACTAGAAAGGATGACTAATTAACCATTGTTATCATTGCAAAGAAAATAAGCCTAGTACAGCCCATTTCATTCTATTGAAAGGCATCTGAAAACTCCAGATTAAAAGCTCTACCCATTAATAAGTAAACAGAACTGTAGCTGACAGCACAGCTACTCAGACCTGTCTTAGACTCTAAGACATAATGTAGACATTAAATGACTAAAGAGTACAGAACATAATAAATCAAAGAAGATGAAGTACTCTGCCTAAACTTTCATATCCTGAAGTTAGCAGACAGGAGAATTTTCATTTCTTCTTTTCTTCTCATCTCTATTATTTTGATAGTAACAAATTTTCCCTTATGGAAACCAAATTGCTAGAAATAGAAGTAAATTTCCATCTACTGGACTAAACTAAAACCAAAACGGGTAAAAGGAAAAAGAAAAGGAAAGGAATAGATGTGAACTCACCAATCAGTTTTTGAACCTAGCACAAAAATCCCAACTATTACGTAACTTAGAGAACTTTCCCAGCTACCAAAATCATCAATCCAGTCCCCAAAATAGAAATCTAAATGATTTGAATTTAAGATTCCAACTTGAAGTTATCAGGTACAAATCTTGAAATGGAAAAGGGTTAATGAATTTTAGCCCAAAGCTAATATCAGTAAGAAAATAAAAAAGAAAAGCAGAATACCTCATCGTATTGGTAACGTCGTCTAGCAGAGAAAGCAAGATGAATCCCCAAAGCCAAATCCCTATCATACAACGCCCTTCTCTTCGGATCCGACAAGGTCTCATAAGCCTCCTGGACCCGTATAAACCGCTCCGTATACTCGTCCACAAGACCCCGTGGTGACACATCAGGGTGGTATTTCCTCGCCAGCTGCTTATAAGCCTGCTTTATCTCCAGTAAAGTACCCGTCTCGGGTATCCCCAGCAACTCATAGAAACTCATTTCCTTCCTCGCTTCATCGATTTTCGCCTTGATTTTGAGGGACCCGAATTTTATCTTGGTCGGATTGACAGTTCTCCGTAGTCGGAGAAAGGAAGTGTCCGGTGCAAAGAAGCGGGCGTCGCTTCCCGGAATCGCAACCAGTCCATAACCGCAACGCATCATAACAGTAACAGCAACTAGTTTTTATTCATCAGCTTTTCTAGAAAAAAGAAAAAGGTTTTGCAAAATGAATGGAAAATAAAAAAGCAAAATGGCTATGTTTGTGGAGAGCAAAGAAAGTATTAGAAGGAGAAATGGGGAGGGAAAGTGATATTTGTGGGGAGAAAGGAAAGGGTAAGGGAAAGGGTTGGAGGTATTAAAGATTACTAGTGTCCATTAGAAACCGGAGAAGGTTGCCCTGGATTATTACGTAGTTTATGGTTCAGGATTTAGGATTACTACAATTTTTTATTATTTTCATTATTATTTTTATTTTTATTTAATGGAATAAAAATGAAACTGGCAATAACAGTATAAATGGATAATGATAGTGACCTTTTATAATAACCAGATAAATGCTGAAAATTAAAAAAAAAAACTGAATAATTTTGGTTGCTAAAATTAGCATGAAAATGAGTATAATTTTTTAGATTTTATTCAGTATATTTTCTTCGAGTCAATTGGAATTAGTTTTTGTCATATTTAAGAAGAATTCGAGTTCAAAACATGAAATTAATAATAATGATAATAAAAATAAATTTTATTGAGATTGAAAAAAATAATTATTAAAAATATATAATTTTTAATAAAATAATAAAAATACTAAAAGTAAGATCTAAATGGTAAAATACCCTTTAAAATGGTTTTAGCTTTTATATATACGAATCCACCTCACTTTGAACGAGACACTAGTAGTTTACTTATTTTGAATAAATAATTTTTATAGTTATCTTCTCATGAAATATAATATATTAATTGTGATGGTAACTTTTAATAAAAATGTATTATTTAAAAAAAAAAAACTTATGACCTATGGGCTAAAAAGATCTATTTATATATGTGTAAAATTAAATTTTACACATGTTAACCTATTTTTATATAATTTATATTTTTTTAATCTAACCATTAAATTTTATATTTTATTCACGTAAATCATGTATATCAAATTTCAAGTAAATTGAATATGTTTAACTATTTATAATAATAAAATTTTAACTGTTAATATATATTAAAAAAATGTTATTCTCAATTAAATTTATAGGAATATTAGATTGCTTTCAAATTTTATGCGCATGATAGATTCGAATATATTATTAAATCTATCAATTGATATGTAAAAATATTAATTCAACATAAAATTATAAAAAAAAATATGTAAAATAATTAATTTTATACATGTGTAAGTGAATTTCCCTTCCTCTATATATATGACACAAATATAAAATATTATACTATTTTTAAAATTTCATTTAAAATTAACAATTTTACTAAGTAATCATTAAATTTAACATGGTACATGGTAATATTTCAAATCAATGTGGTATTCTTATCTTTTCATTATAATAATAAATGCACAGTTTTAGTGGATGATTGTGGTCGTGTCACTAGAATTCACGTGTGCAACTATCCGCCTGCCACGTTTCAAACCAAGAACGAGCCACGTTGTAGATTTGGCGACAGAGCGACCACGTGGCACAGTTCCTAGCAGTGCGACAGAGTGTTCGATGCGATAGGAGTCTGTCGCCTTGTGATGTGCCGCACAGCAGGCGCGGCAGACCTCCATCGCCCATATTGAGACATAGGTCTCCCGCATTGCACCTCGTCATAGGTCTCCCGCACACCCTGCGGCCTAGGTCTCCTGCACAGCCCGCGATAGAGGTCTCCCGCACAGCCCGAGGCATAGTCTCCCGCACAGACTGCGGTAGAGGTCTCCCGCACAGTCTGCGGCATAGTCTCCCGCACAGACTGTGGTAGAGGTCTCCCGCACAGTCTGCGGTAGAGGTCTCCCGCACAGCCTGCGGCATAGTTCTCCTGCACTGCCCGCGGTAGAGGTCTCCGGCAAGCTGCTTTACTTGAAGCGCGACAGAGTGCTATATGACTCTGTCGCGGCCCAGACACGCGCTTGGGCCTCAGCTCGAACCGACTTGAAGAAACCTATAAATACCAGGTGAGCTCTCTGAAAAGAGGATCCGAAACAAAAGAACCAAAAAGAAGGGAAAAGCCTTAAACTCTCTGATTTAAGCAATATATTCTCTTCTTCATACATTCACAACTCCGATTACTTACTTAATCATCGGAGTGTGCGTGCAGGGACAAATCCCTGCCCTCTCTGATTCCTGTTGTTTTTGCAGGATATACGAAGAACACGTGGAACAAATTGCATCGACGTCACCCTTTTGTCATTATCGCAATCAGACTACAAATTACATCAATTGGCGTCGTCTGTGGGAAATCTGACAAAAAGTCAGGTTCTCTATCAAAATGGTGAGAACACGCTCTACAGCAGAGTTGACAGGAGGGCAGAATTCTGTGAGTCCCCCCATCGGACCAGAGCAGAGACGAAGATGTAGTGAAAGGGGTGACAGAGAAGCCGTGGTTTCTCTAGAAGAATTTGAGACCCTGAAGCGCAAAAATGAGGAGACTACAACTGCATTGAAAGCTATGGTGAGCTTCTTCAGAGACACTCTCCCCCAATTCAGCTTACCCCATGAAGTGCAGCAGTTAGTAGGGGAAAGCACACCTCGGCAGACCTACGAGAGAGGTCAGCCCTCCACCCTGGTAAACGCTGGATAAGAGGCAGGGACACGAAAGAATGCCACTGCAGATCCAGCAAGGCAGAGGTCTCCCCCAGCAGATAGGCGGCAGAGCTCAACCGCGGACCTTAGGCGACAGAGTTCGCCCACGGCACCTATGCGGCAGGGCTCACCCGCAGACCTCGTGCAGCAGAGGTCTCCCCCAGCAGATAGACCACGGAGCTCGCCCGCAGCTCAACGGCGGCAGTGTTCACCACTGGCCGATAGGCGACAGAGCCCACCAAATGTGCGGCAGAGCTCGCCCACGGCTCAATGGCGGCAGAGCTCACCCGCAGACTTCAGGCTACAGTGTTCTCTTGCGGAACCCGTGCGGCAGAACTCTCCCAGGGACTACATGCGGCAGAGGTATCCCGCATCACATACGCAACGGTGCTCTCCCGCCGCTAATAGGCGACAGAGTTCACCTCTGCCTGATGTGCGGTAGACTTCTCCTCTGGCCGCTATGCGGCAGAGTTCCCCCGCAGCCCATAGGCGGCAGAGTTCCCCCACCTGCCGTAGCTCATCTCCCCTAGAGTCGGAACATGATCTAGGAGCCTATAGGGCTGGGGAGCAACGGAGACAGGGAGGTTTTGACCCACGAGAAGGCCTCGAAATGTCAAGTCCCGAAATGGGCGGTGCTAGAAGGGGTGCTTATCAATCGGACTCTTCTAGACCCAAAGGGACAAGGCCATGCTCAGCTCGAGGGTCGGAGGACGTGGAGAAGGTCGTCCAAAGGATCCTCGAGAAGAAAAAACTGGTGTCTCCAGATGACGGCCAAAGGAGGAGGATCCCATTCAGCCTGGAGATCATGAACAAACCTTTGCCAAAGAAGTTCAAAATGCCTTCCATGGCCACTTACACCGGCAAAGCAGATCCCTATGACCACATACAGAGTTACGAGTCCCTCATGCTGCTGCATGGGTGGGAAGACGAAATTATGTGTAGGGCTTTTTCCCTCACATTGTCCGGGCACGCTCTAAAGTGGTTCAACGGGTTGAGCGAAGGTTCAATCTCCTCTTTTGACGAGTTGAGAAATGAATTCCTCAAAGTCTTCATGATCCACAGCCAGAGGAAAAAAGACGCTACCTACCTACTCACGCTTAAACAAGGGAATAAAGAACCCTTGAAAAGCTTTGTAGACCACGAGATGCAACCTTGGAAGTGGAAGATCTACCGGTAGGCGTAGCCTTGGCTGCAATGCTACAAGAGACGAGCTCCGAAAAGCTACAAGAATCCCTCTCTCTCGATCAACCGATAACAATTTCTGACCTCTTTGCCAGGGCTAACAAGTATGTAGCTCAAGAAGAAGTGATGAAAATGATACAGCCCAGGGAGGCAAAGGAAGGAAAGAAGAGAGAGAGAGATGCACCCGAGAGAAGCTCCCCAAGACCCGTGAGAGTAGACAAAGCCCCTAGGCTCAGGTATGAAGGCTATACCAGGTTGAACGAGCCTCGTACTGCGATACTGGCAGCTATCGAAGGGGCAGGATTATTGGAATTCCCCAAGAAGAAAATTGGAGATGTAGGACGAAACCCCGAAGCCTACTGTGAATTCCATTGTGCTCACGGTCACCCAACATAGAGGTGCAGAGATTTGATGGATCAGTTAGAAAGGCTGGCCAGAGAAGGAAAGATCAACCGCTTCCTATGGAGAAGCGAGAGACCCCGTTATCCTCCGCGTGACTAAAGGAATGATCGTCCGCGAACGGGGGCAAATAATGACAACAGAAGGGATGGGCCTAGAAACGAAGCAGTCAGGCCAATCCCCCGTGCCAATCCGCCAAATAACGAACCTACAGCCCCCGCAATAAATGTCATCGTAGGCGGGGAATCAAGTGCAGTAAGCTCCTCTACTTCCCGCAAAAGCTACGCAAGGCAAGCGTATCAGGTTAACGTTGTGATGGAAGAACAGGCGGATGAAGAGCCCATCATGTTCACTCCGGCTGACAGAGGTGATATTGTCATGCCCCATGACGACCTCATGGTGATATCCACGGTAGTGGCCAAACACCCGGTGAGCAGAGTCCTGGTCGATAACGGGAGCTCAGTAAACCTGATCTATTGGAACTGCTTCAAAAAAATGAGCATATCCGAAGATAGGCTAAAGCCCGTTATGATGTCACTATACGGATTCACGGGCGAACGAGTGAAGGTTGCCGGGTCAATAGAGTTGCCTGTGACTCTCGGAGAGCACCCGAAGAACGTGACCCAGCAAGTGTTGTTCATGGTGGTCAGGTCAACCTCCGCTGCCTACAACATGATCTTGGGCAGACCAGTGCTGAATGACATGAGGGCGGTGATATCCTCTTGCTATCTATTGATGAAGTTTCCCACTCTCAATGGAGTCGGGCAAGTACGAGAAAACCAAAGGAGTGCTCGTACTTGTTATCTCGCTTCCACTGCCAACAAGGTAGCACAGAGGAAAGAAACCTTATGTATCGATGATCCGTCCAAACCTCAGCCTGTAGAGGAAACAGAAGCCATTGAGCTAACAGAAGGGGATGGAGGAAAAAAGGCATTCATAGGGACTCAACTGGACGAACAACTAAAGAATGAGATAGTCGAGTACCTGAGAAGAAACTCGGATGTCTTCGCCTGGAGTTCGGCGGACATGCCCGGAATCAGTCCCGAAGTGATATGCCATGAGCTTAATGTCATACCCGGGCACAGACCCGTCAAACAGAAGAAGAGGAGTTTCGCCCCGGAACGACAAAAAGCAATCACTGAAGAAGTGAATAAACTCCTGGGTGCCGGATTCATCCGAGAGGTCTACTACCCTGAGTGGTTAGCCAACGTTGTGATGGTAAAGAAATCTAGCGGGAAGTGGCGAATGTGTGTGGATTTCACCGACCTGAACAAAGCCTGCCCTAAAGATTCATACCCCCTACCTCGGATAGACAGACTAGTAGACGAAACATCCGGCTACGAATTCCTCAGTTTCTTGGATGCATTCTCCGGGTATCACCAAATCATGCTTCACACAGAAGACGAAGAAAAGACTTCTTTTATAACCGACGACGGAACCTACTGTTATCGGGTAATGCCATTCGGTCTAAAGAACGCGGGAGCCACCTATCAACGAATGGTGAGCAAAGTGTTCAAAGATCTTCTGAGAAATACCATGGAAGCCTACGTGGACGATATGATAATCAAGAGCCGCGTAGGAGAGTCTCATACTGATCAAATGTCCAGGGTATTCGAAGTATTGAGGAGATTCAACATGAAGCTAAACCCTAAAAAGTACTCATTCGGGGTAAGATCAGGGAAGTTGTTAGGCTTCATGATCACTAACAGGGGTATTGAGGCAAATCCTGATAAGGTACAGGCGGTCATTGACATGAAACCCCCAACCACCGTAAGAGAGGTCCAGAGATTGACAGGCAGAATAGCAGCTCTGAATCGCTTCCTGTCAAAATTAGCAGAAAGGAGCTTGCCGTTCTTCAAAACTCTAGGGGGGGGAAAGAACTTTGAATGGACGGAAGATTGTCAAAAAGCCTTTGAAGACCTCAAGGAATACTTGAAACAGTTGCCTTTGTTAACAAGGCCCCTGGAAGGAGAACAACTCTATATGTATTTGGGAGTCGGTGATTTCGTCGTCAGTGCGGTGCTACTGAAGAAAGATGAAATGGTGCACCGTCCCATCTACTACGTGAGTAAAGTGTTATTAGATCCAGAGACCCGCTATCCGCTGGCCGAAAAGCTAGCATTAGCCCTTGTGATGGCCTCGCGAAAGTTGCGCCCTTATTTCCAAGCACACCCTATCACCGTCTTAACAGATCAACCGTTGAGACAGATCCTCCAGAAACCTGAACATTCAGGAAGGTTAGTGAAATGGGCAGTGGAGCTTGTGGGATATGAAATCACATTCCAACCACGGCAGGCTATCAAAGGTCAAGCTCTGGCCGACTTCATCGTAGAATGCACTATCCCAAGCGACAGCAGTGAAGGGGAGGCTCACCCATGGTTGCTGCATGTCGACGGGGCATCAAGTGCCAACGGAAGCGGAGCGGGTATAGTCCTGGTATCACCCGAAGGAAAATCCCTTGAATACTCCCTACGGTTCGGATTCCCCAGTTCGAACAACATAGCGGAGTATGAAGCTCTGATAGCAGGGATGATGTTAGCGAAGAAGCTACAGGTTCACCACTTGATAGCACATAGTGATTCTCAATTGGTGGTGAACCAATTCAGCGGAGAGTACGAGGTACGGGAACCGATGCTGGTCCCTTACTTGAAGAAAGTCCAACTTCTGGCCCAGACTTTCAAAAGCTTTCAGCTGATACAAATCAACCGGTCTGAAAACACACATGCTTATGCATTGTCTAAGTTAGCCTCTTCCACCGAAACACGAGGAAGGATAGTGAAGGTGGAGAGGCTCGAACGACCTAGTATTGAAGAGGTCGAAGTGTGTGACATTCAAGTGGGAGAGGACTGGAGATCCCCATACAAACAGTATCTCACCGAAGGAACACTCCCCCAAGATAAGGACGAGGCTCGTCACTTAAAAATACAAGGGGCGAAGTTCACACTCATCAATGGAGAACTGTATAAAAGGGGATATTCGTCACCCTTATTGAAATGTCTGGGACCGGAACAAGCAAGCTACGCTTTAGTCGAAGTGCATGAAGGAATTTGCGGCGAACACTTAGGAGCGAGAGCTCTTGCTGCTAAAGTACTGCGATCGGGATTCTACTGGCCAACGTTGAAGAAAGATGCGATGGACCAAACCCGCAGGTGTGACAAATGCCAGAGGTTTGCGCCTATCACAACAGCCCCAGTGACTCCCTCTCAAGGCACAGTACAACCAATTCCTTTTGCACAATGGGGATTGGACATTCTTGGACCTTTCCCATTGGCCACGGGTCAAAGAAAGTTCCTATTAGTGGCTACCGATTACTTTACAAAGTGGATTGAAGCAGAGCCTTTAGCCACAATCACGAAAAAGAAAGTGGAGGCAATGGTGTGGAAAGACATTATCTGTCGATTCGGAATTCTCCGCATCTTAAATGCCGACTATGGAAAGCAATTTGATTGCAACGCCTTCCGTAAATTTTGTAAGAGCCTCAACATTCAACTAAGGATCTCCTCAGTGTCATATCCGCAAGCTAATGGACAGGCCGAAGTCAGTAATCGAACTATCCTTCATGGGCTGAAGACCAGGCTAGACAAAGCAACAGGGGCATGGGTGGACGAATTGCCTAGTGTTCTATGGGCATATCGTACCACCAGTCGTGTGTCAACCAAAGAAACGCCATTCAGCTTGGTATACGACGCAGAAGCACTGATCCCCGTGGAAATTGGAGCGTTATCACCAAGAGTGGTACCCTTAGTAGAGGAAGAAAACTCACAAGCTCTAAGGAAAGGCTTGGACCTACTCGATGAACATAGAGAAGCCGCGGCTATTCGATTGGCATCCTATCATCAGAGGGTGGCCAACTACTATAATAGCCGGGTAAGAGATAGGCCAATGTTTGAGGGAGATCTAGTGCTCAGAAAGTCGCAGATCACGAATGCCCTGAAGGAGGATGGGAAATTCAGAGCCAATTGGGAAGGTCCATACAGAATCAGATACAAGATTGGACCTAACACCTGTGTTCTGGAAACTCTACAAGGGAAAAAGATAGGGAAAACATGGAATTCAAATCACCTAAAGCTGTATTTGAATTAATCGCTATATTTCCTTTCCCAAACAGTATTATCATTTGTTTATACCATCATAAGATATTGTCATCAAATCATCATGCAGAATGTCATTTTATTATACATCTGCAACTTCTATGCATCTAAATCTTGTGACAGGTATTCAGACGAGCCGTAAGAGCCTGAGGCGCTATGCGTCACTGTGGCCAGGCGTAGTTCAACCGAGCCGTAAGAGCCTGAGGCGCTATGCGTCACTGTGGCCAGGCGTAGTTCAGACGAGCAGTAAGAGCCTGAGGCGCTATGCGTCACTGTGGCCAGGCGTAGTTCAGACGAGCCGTAAGAGCCTGAGGCGTTATGCGTCACTGTGGCCAGGAAACTACAATCAACCAAGCCGTAAGAGCCTGAGTCGCTATGCGTCACTGTGGCCAGGCGTGTACAATTAACCAAGCCGTAAGAGCCTGAGGCACTATGCGTCACTGTGGCCAGGCGATAAAAATATCAAGGCTATAAAAACTAAAGACGCATACACGTCACAGTAATCAAGCCTTAAACAATTATACGTTCGCTCAAAAAATTCTTTCTGAAAGTTTACCTTTCTATCAAGAATTGGGGAGCATGCACGAATACATTCAAATGAATACATTCAAGCAAAATAAACAAACAGACAAAGAATGATAAATGATAAATAGAGAAGTAGTGCAATACAAAGCATGAACAAAAATCTCAATTTCATTTCATTCAAAAGTCATTACAAACATATCTTTAACAGATCTTCACGATTACATTCAGCAAAAGTACAAAATTAAAATAAAAAACAACAAAGTACTTGAAAAGAAATACAAAAAACAAAAATAGTTATCTACTCTTCGGGAGGAAACTGGGGATCAGCTGCAGACGGACCATCACTTCCCAAGGACTGCTGACCCTCCTCGCCGTCTAAATCAATAAGAGCCTCGATAGGCTCGGGAGCACCGTCCAAATCTATGGGCTCCCAAGGACCAGTGAGGTTGGCGAGGTCATCTTGGGCGGTCCTCTTTAATAACTCGTCTGCAGGTTCGGCTTCAGGCTCATATTTAGTCTAGTCGGGGGCCTCAAATAGCATCGCCTCGTTGGTGTACTGGAGCTCGGGGAATTCCTCTCCTTCCCTATGTGCTTCTAACCATGATCGGGCCAGGTAGAACCCGTACTTCACATAAGGGTTGGAGAAATCTTCCTTCCGCCTCAAGCAATCCTTGGAAAGGCGGTACTCCTTCACGGCCTCGGCCCGTATGCTATTGATCTCCACTGGGGTCAGCGTAGGAGCTGCCTGACTTTCCAACTCGGCAACACGCTGCTCGAGCTCCTGATTCCGAGCAAGCAGAGACCCGTAGTTGGATTGCATACGGTCTAGCTCAGAATGGGCCTCCTGCAGATCCTCTTGAAATTTACTAGACCGGGCCGTCTCTACAGTGAGATCCCCCTGGGCGTGATTAAGGTCTTGATGAACCTTTGCGAGCTGCTCCTCCAAGCTTCGAACTAAATCCGAAAGTTTGGACAGGTTGTTGACGGTGTTCTGTAACTCCATAACTTGGTCCTTTAACTCCCGAATTTTCCTATCGGCACGCTCCCGATAAGCCCGGTGCTGGGCATTGTTGGCCACAGTTCGTTGAGCCAGCTGCAAAGAAATGCAAAAAGTTAGATTCAAAGAATGTGGCAAAAAGGAGTCAAACGAAGAGGAGTATGAAACTTACCCTCAATGCCTCCATGTCAGCTAAATCCTCCCCCTCTGAGTAGTTTCTGAATATCCTTGCCTCGTCCCGAGGAAGGATAGTGGACCAGCTTAACCGAGAGGCCACCCCGGGAGTGTCCAAAATGTCGTTGTCACGAACCCCGGGGTAGACTCGAAACTCGTGGCCCCTCATAATGTTTCCCCCATCCACGGGGTAGGACCTCTCGTCAGTAGGGCCTATCCTCGGCAGTATTGGCCTGCTTCCCATCGAACCTTCGATGTACAAGCGCCTTCGATTCTTCCGCTGAGACGGAATGATATTGCATTCTGCACGCTCCTCGGAGCGTGATCCCCCGGATGACCCGAAAGCCCCCCGTGAAGATGAGGCAACTCTCCCCCTGTCCCGAGAGAGATCCCTCTGCTCCGAAGGAGGGGGAGGCATCGCCTGCCTAGAAACAGGAGGGGTCCAAGCACGAGGTGGTTGAGAGGGGACCGGTGCCTCACTTGGGACATCGTCTGCCAAACGATGCCTCTTCCTGGTAGGAGCGCTGGAAGGACCAGCCTCAGAGACCTGGCGACCCAACGATCGTCGGAAATGACTCATATCTGCAAAAAAGAAAGAAAATACATCAATGGTCAAAAATTGATCAGAAACGATAAGCAACGGGAAACAATGAAAGGTTACCTTCAGGAGAGTCTAAATGCTCCTGAAGGGACTCGATATTTATCGCGTCGTCATCCGGGAGCACCATGAAAGTGGAGCCGAACCCTTCCCAACCAGTCAGATCGGCTAAGGGTTCGCTGCCAGAACTTGATTCTACGTTGGTGCTCCCTATATCCTCTTGTGGCCTAGGTGCTTCAGGATTTAACTCGGGGGAAACCGAATGCAGAGGATCTGACGAAGGAACAGAGGGTCCGGCAACAGGGACCGGACCCACACCCCAGCCAGCTAATATCAAATTTTCATTTGATATAAGGGTGTCGAGGCTAAGGGGATGAGGGACTAGCAGTTTGTTGACCTCAGAAGACAACTGCTCCCTAAGTGTGGCAACCCGGGGACCCTTGGGGATAGGGATGTAAATGGGTAGTGTGTAAACGGGTACCTAGTACTACCCGCCCCGTTTAAGTCGGATTCGGGTATCGATAAACGGGTTTTAATCGGGTTCGGGTAGTAATTTCACTACCCGTGACGGGTTCGGGTAGGGTTCGGGTAGTACTCTTCGGATACCCGGTACCCGAACCCGATTAATTTAATCGGGTTATTAATCGGGTTCGGGTACCCGAACCCGGTACCCGAACCCGTTTATTTTTTGCTTACAAAATATAATTTTTAAGGTTGTGGGGATTTGAACATTTATCTTTTAAACTTTATACAATGAACTTGTCAAGTAAATCATAACTTATATTTGACATAATGTGTTCTAAAAAATATTTATACAATAAAATTATGTGTCTAAAAAAATTAGTAATTAGCATAATAAAAATAATTATGAAATTAAAATAATTGATTATACTTAAAATAATAAGTTTTAAAATTTTAAATATAATGTACTAAAATTAAATTTAAAAAAATTCATAATTAGTTAAAATGCAATTCTTACACATTAATGATTAGTCATTTGCATATATGATATCAATTTATAGTATATTTATATGATACAAATTGTATTTAAAATTGTAATTTTCAATTTTAATAAAACATTGTTGACTAAAAAAATTAATAAAAAATAATAATAAAATAAATAATTGTGAAATTAAATTGAGTTAATTATGCTTAAGATAATATGTCTTAAAATTTTAAATACGAGGTACTGAAATTGAAATAATAAAAGTTTCATATTTAGTTAAAATCAAATTCTTATATATATATATATATATATATATATATATATATATATATATATATATATATATATATATATATACACACACACTAATATAGTATTTGTATATGATATAAATTATACTTAAAATTGAAATTATCAATTATAGTAAAACATTTTTTAGTTAAAAAATTAATGAATCATTTTAATAAATTAATTATAACATTAAATTAGTAATTTATGTTTAAGATAATAAGTATTTAATTTTTAAATATAAACTACTGAAATTAAAATGATAAAAGTTTCAAATTTGATTAAGATGTAATTCTTGCAAATTGACCATTTACATGTATTATATATGATACTAATATAGTACATGTATATGATACAAATTGTATTTAAAATTGAAATTATTAATTATAATAAAACATTGTTTACTCAAAAAAATCAATGATTAAAATTAAAATTTTAAGTATATGATAAATTGATAACTTTATATTATAATATATGATATTATAGTATAATTATAATATATGATATTATAATATATGATCATTTTACATATATGATACTATAATATATGTATATGATACAAATTGTAATGAAAATATTAATTATCAATTTAAGGTTTACATCTTTTTAATCATTTAATATTATTATCATTGATTAAATTAATTTACATTACATAAATATATCATAACTTCATAAGAAATCAAATGTATCAAATTAGAAATACTATGGTATATATTATGCACTCATAATGGTTTCAAGTTACTTGTTGAACTATTAAAGTTTGTTTAATTATGATGGAACATGTATGTTTTTATTTAATTTTATGTTTTTGATTTTTGATGTTAGAATAATTTTTTTCATAGTCGGGTTTCGGGTTCGGGTTATTAAACGGGTTGTCAAAATATAAATTGAATAATCGAGTAATTACACGGGTTCGGGTATTTAACGGATAGTGCAAAATTTATTAGGGTAGGGTTCGGGTAATTGTTTCAAAAATTAATCGGGTAATTATAGGGTTCGGGGTCAGGTAGTCCAAAATTAACGGGTACCCGTTCCGTTTACATCCCTAGTTAGTAGTCATCGAAGAAGGCTTAATCCGAACACTTTGGAGGCATTGATGTGTTGTCAAAATTGGTTAAGGAGTGATGTAGGAGGTAAATAATTTATTTGTTATAACTCTTTTTATTTTATTTGTTTCTTTTTCAAAAGTAGTCTATTATTATATTTAGCTCAAGACTAATATTTTATTTATTTTGTTTGTAGGAGCATCTACAACTATGGATTCAAGTGACATTTTTAATAATGATGAAGAATGAAGATTTATCATGATTCCAATAAACTTCAAATATGTTTTTTAATTTTTACTTAAATTATGTTTGTTTGTAGTTTCATAAATATATTTTTATGATTTGTTTATTTGCTATGGTTTCAAGTGGTTTGTTGAATTATTAAAATTTGTTTAATTATGATAGAATATGTATGTTGTTGTTTAATTTTTATTTTTGATTTATACAAAATTAGATGACTTTTTTCGGGTTTCGGGTTCGGGTTTCGGGTTCGGGTTACTAAACGGGTTGTCAAATTATAAGTTGAATAATCGGGTAATTAATCGGGTTCGGGTAATTAACGGGTAGTATAAAATTTATTCGGGTAGGGTTCGGGTAGTACCTTAAAAAAATAATCGGGTTTTAATCGGGTTCGGGTTTTATAATTGTTAATCGGGTTCGGGTACCTCAAAATTAGCCGGTACCCGCCCCGTTGACATCCCTACTTGGGGACTTCACGCCTAGTCTCCCAACGAGTGGGGATATCCAGGCCCTCGGGCACTTCCACGACCAGCCATTCCGTCTCGAAACCATGAAGCTTGTTAGCCGGTTTCTCGAATAATCGGTTCTCAAAACCGGGCTGGTACACCCGCTGAAGCGAGTAAGGCACTAAGCCGGGGCTCCCTCGAAGCCTAAAGAATACTTCTAAAAGAGGAAGGGACGGAGGGACGCCCCTTAAATGGTAGTGCACGATGAATGCTACCAATTGCATCCATGCATGAGGATGCAGTTGTCCCGGGGATACCCTGTGCGTCCTAAGGAAGGAAGCCCCGAAGTCGGACAATGGGAAGCGGAGTCCTAACTCCAAAGCTGCCCTAAAAACGACAGTCCCGTCGGACACACGACGTATGTCGCTCTCCTGAGGGGTTGGGAGCCTATAAGAGTATCCTTCGGGTAAAAGAAATCGGGATTCTAGGTCTTGGACGTCGGCTTCCTTTAAAGTCGACTTAACGCCTAGATCAATTTGTTTTCCTATACCATGGCCAGCCATTTTAGGAGTCTGTAAATCAAAAGAGTGGGGCTACGGACTATGAAATTACCTAAAATGAAGAAAAGGAGGAACTGGCGACAGAGTATGAAGAAGCTGTGGCAGTGTTGCGACACAGTGATGTGTACGCGACAGAGTTACGGCAGAGTACGGTGGAGTTGCGGCAGAGTTGCGAGAGAGTGTCCAGAGAAAATCGCGGCTGAGTGTCTTTTTGCGGGAGAACTCAATAGAGACAAGGACAGCAGGGGCCCAGTATATATAGCGGCTCGCCTGCGTCGACACACGCGCGGAGATCCGACCCGACCCGAGAAAAGTCCAGACCCAGATACTCTTTCGCAGGAAAGATTCCTACCAAAGAGTGGGGAGCAATTGATGGTGGTCGTGTCACCAGAATCCACGTGTGCAACTATCCGCCTGCCACGTGTCAAACCAAGAACGAGCCACGTGACAGATTTGGCGACAGAGCGGCCACGTGGCACAGTTCCTAGCAGTGCGACAGAGTGTTCGATGCGATAGGAGTCTGTCGCCTTGTGATGTGCCGCACAGCAGGCGCGGTAGACCTCCATCGCCCATATTGCGACATAGGTCTCCCGCATTGCACCCCGTCATAGGTCTCCCGCACACCCTGCGGCCTAGGTCTCCTGCACAGCCCGCGATAGAGGTCTCCCGCACAGCTTGAGGCATAGTCTCCCGCACAGACTGCGGTAGAGGTCTCCCGCACAGTCTGCGGCATAGTCTCCCTCACAGACTGTGGTAGAGGTCTCCCGCACAGTCTGCGGTAGAGGTCTCCCGCACAGCCTGCGGCATAGTTCTCCTGCACTGCCCGCGGTAGAGGTCTCCCGCAAGCTGCTTTACTTGAAGCGCGACAGAGTGCTATATGACTCTGTCGCGGCCCAGACACGCGCCTGGGCCTCAGCTCGAACCGACTTGAAGAAACCTATAAATACCAGGTGAGCTCTCTGAAAAGAGGATCCGAAACAAAAGAACCAAAAAGAAGGGAAAAGCCTTAAACTCTCTGATTTAAGCAATATATTCTCTTCTTCATACATTCACAACTCCGATTACTTACTTAATCATCGGAGTGCGCGTGCAGGGACAAATCTCTGCCCCCTCTGATTCCTGTTGTTTTTGCAGGATATACGAAAAATACGTGGAACAAATTGCATCGACGTCACCTTTTTGTCATTATCGCAATCAGACTACAAATTACATCAGTGGACAAAATATGTATAATTAGACAATGAAGAAGATGTCATAGCATATATTTAATCGAAAAACCAAGATTAGAGATCTTCAATAAACAAGATTTGTTGTTGGATAACCTAAAATATTTCTGAATCAAGACAAATATGTATTATATATTAATATAAATCCACGATATGGTTTCGATTCTGCGACGTTTTCAACTAATTTTCTATACATATTTTATGATAAAGATTCTAAGGAACCCAAAGGAAAGCATATCATAATTCATGAATCACGTGGTTTTTGTTTTACATGCTCTTTATTTAATATATCATGAATCATGAATTTAATTGGGAACAATGTTTATGAGATTGAATTTGACTTTAGATATACAAATTTTTATTCATTCATGTTTCTTTCAAACATAATAATTAAAACCTAAAAAATTAACTCAATGATATAAAATCAATATCTCATTAAGTTTTTAAATAAGAATAATTTATAATAAAATGTATCGTATTCAAATATTTAAATCAAATTTTTTTAAATTAACGTGAATCACATAACGCGAGTAAAAATTAATCATCTATCAAATGTGGTACGAAGATACTTCATGATCTAAAAAAAACTCAATGATTAAAATAATTCACATCTTGCTTCATGATTATCAAGCTTTTTCCATGAAAATTATTGTTTTATTTTTATCTTATCATGATTCAACAAATTTTGCTAAGTTTTCCCACATATTTTTTGCTCTTAAATATTAAGCTTAAATATAAATATATATGAAACATAAATCCTAAACTTGATTTAATTTGTCACTTTATTACAAAAAATTAAAAGACCAAATAAAGTGTGAACTAAGTTACAAAACAGAATGTAAGGGTTTCCAATAGCTTCCGTCACTAAACAGAACTTTGGTGATCAACCAGAATCAGGAGACCACAGACAAAGAATTAATACCTAGGACAAATAAAGACCCACAAGCAAAAGGGGGCAGATCACGGCAAACTCAGTAAAGGCTGCATTGGAAACAGGTGTAGAGTAAGATCTAACTTCTCAATATTGAGCATTTTTGTTTTATAGACTGCACGACCTAAGACATAAGGTAGATGCACTATTACTAGTACATATGCTTATCAATAATTTAATACAGAAGCATGGAGAATAAATCTAAACAAGAAGGCAAGCTTTAAAATAAACAATAAATAATTTCACAGTTCAGCAATAGAGATAATGGTCCAATATTCATCTAGCAGTAAAAGAAGCTTGCTACAAACAATTCATGGTTGATTGCAGAAGAAAGCAGAACACTGCTATATATATATATATTTTAATAATGATAATTTTTTATAAATGTACTCTTTTATTTATTCATGATTGATTCGTAAAAAAGAGTGGGGAACAATTGTTATGAATAGTAATTTGAATATTATTTTAGTTAATTATATAAATACACGTGAAAAATTCGAGAGGGATCAAGCATAATAAGGCATTTGAATTAAAAGAGGACAAAAACGTAATTTTAAAATGAGAAAATTCCCTATAAATAGGGAATAAGTATGATTCTTGTGAGGAGATAACTATTTTTCTACTGAAACTCTGAAAAAATTACTCACTGACTTAAGTATCGGAGTGAAAACGCAGGCAACAATCTCTACGTCTCTATGATCATTTTTTTCTTTGCAAAATATTTCAAACTACGAGATACGAAGATCGAGATAAAAACGTCAATAACACGTAATCGTTGATAGTGACCGCAACAACTTTATCCACTGTAAATGTCAGCTCAGAGACAACGATTCCAATCTGTTCCACATGGCTGCAAAGGATAAAGAGCACGAAGGGCATACATTTATGAAGAACCAACAAATGGCTGAAAAACCCAAGCACCAAAATAAACACTAAGCAATCTCTTTCTTAAGTAAACTGCAGTCCATATAGGAGCCAAAAGCTCGTCAAACTCTAAATAATTTGTTCACATCTGAACAAAGCTTGAACTAAACCAAGCCTAAATTGGAGAGTCAGAAGTCAGACAGCTCAGAACAGCTTTGATTGCAGAAATGCTCCAAGATCCAGCTTTAAATAAACCCCACGGCTCAATCCAGCTTTAAACAATTTATCATATCTTTGTTGTATTAAAAGTATATTTTTATGACAAAATTTATTTAAACGTGTTTTTCATATTTTACACGTGTCTAAATGTATTAAACACGTGAAAATACGAATATAATTATATTAAAATTTATATCGATATGATTAAATATGATACATATTTTTCAAAACTAATATAATTTTTATGTTGTATTCATATCATACTACTTATATCATATTTAAAACTATTGAATCTACTTGTAAAAGCATGTATCATTGATTATACAATATGGTGGTGAATTGAAGGAATTTATTTGAAGTGGTTGGAAATTTAATTCATATTTTAACATTTTTGTGGGTGTTCAATATAATATTCATGATATTTTATGGGAATTCTATATTTTCTCATATTCAATTATTTGATGTTTTGAACTTTATCATTTTTAATTAGAAATTTTAATTTTATAATTTATATTATATTTATTTTATATATATTTTAGATATTTAAATCAAATAATATTAATCTATATATTTAAAAAATATTTAAATATGTAAAACTAATTGGTGCATGGAACGTGTCGCAAGCCAGTGTTTTTGAAAAGCAAATTCTATTTCTTAATCAACCAGAAACGGGCCAAACTAGATTGGACAGGTCCAACACTCAGATTTATAAAAGCCCGGTTGAGCGACAGCGGTCCGGCCCATGGAAATCTCTTGTTGAGTCGGGAACTCGGGGCCCTCCGAATTTCCGAAGGGCGAAGGCCCTAACGTTATGTTCGACACTGGCGCTGTTTCATGCCATCGGTTTTTTCAGTCTCGAGGAAGCGGCGGCCTCTGAGCTTGAAGGAAGAGAAAATAGAACACAGCAGAGCGCAGTTTTGCTAAAACCCTCGTAAAACCCTGCAGAATTTTTCTGTCAATAGAAACAAAGCAGAAAAATTCTCTGAAAAGGCCTATCTTTTTTCTCTCACTACAATGGCAACACCGTCGCATGCTCAAGCTGTCAAGTCTCTCAATAAATCTGCTGGCCGTAGGCGCTTTGTTGTATGCACTTTCTCTTTTTCGCTTTTTTTTTTTTCTGTGGTTTTTCATTTTAATTTCGAACTCTTACTTTGTTTGTCTTTTTTTTTTAATTGCAGTTCCAGACTTTCTCTCAGAGAATAGAGGATATTGATATTAATGTATTTCGAAGCCTTGAGAAAATCAAGTCGGAGCCATCCGAAGGTTCATCTTTCCTTCGGGATTGCCTTATCGAGTGGAGGGTATGCATTAAATTTCATCAAATTTGTTTCTTTCTTATAATTGAATGTTATTAGTTAGTTATTCTATTGGGATCCTTCATGGTTTCTGGAAAATTGAATTCACTTGAAAATGAATTATCTCATTTGAAAATCAATAGTTGGTCACTTTCGAAACAGAGCAAATTAATGGATTTTAATTCAGCTCTTGTGGGAGGCCTAGCTACGTAGGGCGTGTCTGTTCATGTTCCTTTACAATTTTATTTCAGGTGGTCTTTAATTTTCTTTCCTTTCATTGATGTTCCTTTATTTATTTATTTTTGGTTTGTTAATGCAGGAATTGAATACTGCAGAGGATTTCATTTCATTTTATGGGGAAACGATGCCTTTTGTACAGAGCTTACCCTTGGTACTCTTACACAAGGAATTGATTTTTTCTAAACTAATATCCAGATTACAAATGAAAGCAAGATTATCTCTTGAGCCTATACTCAGGTGTGCAAGTTCATGTCTGATGAAGTTTTATCCGTTGTTTTGAGATTAGCTTGGTTTTGTTTTTGTCATGTGTCCTTCAAAAGGAATGGCAGACAAATTAGTTGTTTATTGAAAGACAAATATAGCCATGAAAGGACTTTTGGAGGCTCGTCAAATTGACTATCTAAATTTTGTTAAGCGCAACAATACTACTCAGCATATTGATCTAGAGTGAAAAAAGGCTTGTCTGAGTAGCAAGTTTGCCAATAGCATGTTATAACCAGTGTTTTTCCAATAGATGGAATCAGCCAGCAGTGCTGTGACAGTTTATTTCATCTCCTTGATGATTTAATCTTTACTTGAGTTCGATGATTCCTTGCAAAAGCTTTCACTTATTTTTAGTTGAGTTTGTCCCTTGGCAAGTCCTTGCCAACTTTATACTTGGTTAACCTTTTTGGTGCCCACAATGAATCCTTAATAATTTCACTTAGGAAATTACCTGGTTTCAAATTATGTTAGAGTATAATAATATTGCTATTGTGGTTTATGGTTCAAATAAAAGTTCATATGATTTTTTGTTGTTGATGCTCGGTATTCAAGTTCTTGTTTCTTGTGCTCCATCCAGTGTTCCCATTCTGTTTGCATTAGTTTGAGCTAACAGAAATTTCTAACTTTTGTGCAGGTTGTTGGCAGCCTTCTCTAGAGATCTTCTTGAAGATTTTCTTCCGTGAGTCTCTTCTTCCTTTGATTAAATTTATCTTTATTCTCCCTTCTGCTGAATAAGGAAGTAGTGCTACGTGTAATTGGTAATTGAATTGCATATGCATGTATTAAGCAATGCCATATAAATTTTAATTTGCTGTGGATAGTTTGCCTGATGCCTATAAGTTGCTCAAATAGGTTATTTTATGGCTATGCTATAAGTAATGCATGGAGTACATATCATCTATATGCTGGGCGTGATACAGTTTTTATACTTTGCATTGGGGCATTGTCTTTTATGCATTGAAGGTTCTGGGTTAGTACATAGTTTAGTAAATTGAGTGGAACAATAAATAGAAGAAGAGCAAGGCAGTTCAGAACATAATTGGTTATGTCAATATCTGAACTATATTGGAGAGGGGAATTTTGTTCTCCCCAAGGAGCTTCATCCTGGAGTTTAAGGGGAGCCACTGTATTGACTGCTGGTATTCACAGCATCAAGCAATAGTGGTCATATAAGGGAGATGTAAGCTCATGAAACTCAAGGGATGTCTATAACTGCAAGATATTTTTTTCTTTAATAAATAGATAGCAGCATGAACAGCTAGGGTTTTAGTCTTGGATTCATTGTTAAGTTTAAGAAATAAATTGGTTTTCACTTGCATATTTTCGACTTTTATGTCACTTTGGGTTTCTTCTGTTAAGAGTCGGGAGTTTGGTTCTTAATTTTTTCAAAGGAGAAAATGCTGATAATATAAGGATTTTTATCTTTTCTCTGAAACAGTTTTTTTGGTCTCTAGCACCCGTCTTTCTATTAAATATTTTAACATTTTAACATTTCTTATTAACTGAAGAACATCAAGAGATGTTAGTGCCAAAACAATGCCACTGGATGATTTTTAATTCATGATATGAAGGAACTAAAAGCGATAGAAATGCAATAGTTGTTTGTCCTTGTTATTCGTGTTTTCCAATTGAACACCTAGAAAGATTAGCAATAGGAGCATTATATATGATGCAACCTGTGATTTTCAAGGCTAGTTGTGTTTTTAATTTTATTTCAGTTTTCACAGTTTGGGATATTTTTGTTTTCCTCGTGCGTGTCATCTTTGTTTGTTGGCATTCGGTCCAGCAAGTGTTATTTTTTCCATTTAGTCATTAGCATTGTTGCTTATTATAGATTTCTTTATTTTTTTTTTCTTTTACTGTTTTAAATTTATATTTGGCTCATTTGCATAATTTTTTGGTCAGCTTCCTGCCTAGGCTTGCTGATTCCTTACTTTCCCTCCTCAAAAGTGGTGCTGATAGGGAGCCTGATATCATTGACCAGGTTTGGGCTATATGCTCTTTTTTTTTCCCTCTTTTGAGTAGTTCTGTATGTGTAATATTGTTTTTCTTGTTTGATGATGGCCTTAATCTTAGTAATTATTGATATGGCTCTTAACTCTGCAACCTTTCATGCAGATTTTTACTTCATGGTCATACATCATGATGCATTTGCAGAAGTATCTCTTACGGGACATCATACACGTTCTCAAGTAAGTGTTTTCTTGAGTCTTGCTTTTGCAAAGCATGTTCTTATGTAGTTGGATCGTTCTGTTGAATTTCAAGTTTCTTTGGATCAAAAACTTTTTCTCCTTATAAATTTTCTGGGTGAAGAGAGAAGAATGTTGTATTAAGGAATTTTCTGCTGTTGAAAGGTTCTCTTAAAAATATGGTTTCCTCTTGGGGAAAGAAACGCTTGTTAATGATAGGGTGTAAAGATGGTTAAAGATAATTTTTAATTATCACAATATTGATGGAAGTATTAAATTTTTAATTATCACAATATTGAGGGAAGTATTAATTCTATAATGATATTTCTGTTTTCACTATGATGTTTCCAGTCTTGCTGAATGTTATTTTTTGAGTTTCACGCTATGTTCTTAAGGTTTATATTGTTTTCGATGTTATATGCTGTCTTGAAAACTACCTAAGTCGAACAAATTCTTTGTTGAGTTTGACAAAAGAATGATGTAGGAGTTTTTTTATTGGACTACAGTGGTCAATTATAACATCCTGAAAAATTTGACGTCCAATCTATGTGGCTTATTTCTTTGTTGCTTGTTTGGAAGGATTACAGTAAGGTTGAGATATTACCCAAAGGATTATGTTCAAGAGTTTATGGCAGAGGCTACATCATTCTTGCTGCGGAATGCACCTGTTGAGCAACTTATAAAAGGTATCAGCTGGTTATGATGGAAAGTCGTTTTCATATTTACTATTCTTATGATCCCTAGAATCTGCTTCTTTTTTTCCCCATTTGGTAATTGTAGGTACACTCTGCATTTTCTCTTAGACAGAATGCCTTGAATAACCTAAGATGAACGAGTTAATAGTTATAATTTAGCCATTGATGTTTAAAGTTGTTGGGGAATATTTCACTGCAAGTTTTATACAGTATCAGATAGAGTGTCTCGTTTGGGATGACTAGAGTATTTTGGAACTCTTCCAATTTTTGTTCATGTGAAAAAAATGTTAAAGCTGAAACCAAACTTCCTTTTTGATATCTGAGATGTTGGTTATTGCATCTTGTGTTTGGATTTTAAGGTATTTAATTACATATATTATATATATTTATTTTGTAACCTGTGATTATTGGATATGGTAGACATATTTTCTTGATGTAATTTTCTTGATAGATACTTTATGATTTTTACCCCTTCCCACTTAATTTGTTTTTCTTGCAGTTTGCGTTTATATTACAAAATCAAAGTAATGATTCCCTTTGAATCAAGAGAAATATTGCTAGTTGCAGACATTGTGTTGTTTTATGTGGTTGTGTTGCTATTCTGTGGAATCAGAATTTGATTTCTATTTTATTTTGTGACATATTTTCTGAATTTTGATTCAAAACAGGTATTAGAAAGACCATGTTTGAGGTTGTGAAGAAACCATTACCTAAACGGAAGTCTGGAGTTAGTGCTTTGTTATGCTATGTTATGTCCGGAACCTCATCAAGGTTCCATTCAGGAGCAGAGAGAGTTTTGCGATTATTGACGGACAATTCAATATTTGCTATTGGTGATAAGTTTCCTGAAGGTATGTGCCACAGAACAGCTTAGGAGGCTAGGTTTTATGATTACAGTAATTTGAAATTCATAAGAAAATATGGAAAATAGAATAAAGAAATGAAAACACAAAAGAAAAGATAACCTAAGCTTCACACCTTGGGTTCCTTGATTGCATCACACAACTTAGAATAAAGAAAGCTAAGCATCACACCTAGTGTTCTTTGGGAGTCACTCCTAAGGATGTTGCATCACACAATCTCAAAAGCAATAATTCTAAAATTTCTTATAATCATAATCTGTCTCTAAAAGAAAGAGGGCATTGATATTTATATAGGCTACTAACTTTCTATTAACCCTAAACCTAAAAGAACTAGAACTACTGTCATTAGTATGGCTATAGAGAAATTGCTTAAGACTTAATAGAAGACTAATAAACTTGACTTAAAAACAATATCTAATAGGATAAAAAAAAAAGATACTAAACCCTAGTATAAATGTAAAATACCTAATATAACCATAGATCTGTGAAATTACAATTAAGCTCCTTAAATACAACAAGACTAACAAAATAAAATCTGAATTACGTTGTTTCTTACTGATAATGCTTTTCTATAGACCATTAATGTGTGTGTTTTACGTAGATGGTTTAGGCCATTCAATACTTTGTAGGGAGAAGAATGCTTGAGGTTTGAGGTTTCTCACTATGTATAGTTGGTAATTCTGTGTACATTCTCCTTTAGTTTTTAGATTTTCATCATGAAAACATCGGCTCAGCATACATGCATGCGTGTTTATAAGTTTCTAATCATTTGCTGTTGTCATGGAGCTGGGATTTAATTCACTGTTTTATTAGGTATTTCATCCGCAGGTTTGGTTTGAGTTGTGTCCTTGTGTTCATCTATCAATAGTCATTAGAATTATGGTTTTGCTAAGTGAAAGTAGGTCACGGTAGTAAAGACATCTGTGCATAAGGTGGCTGCTCTACCTTAGTGCGTCTTTCTTCGATACTTTTTCCATTGCACCAGATGTTCTCCACCACCTGTCATCCTTTGTGCAATTGTGCAGAGAAAGTAATGACAAGATGTGAGATTCAAAAGCTAAGAGTAGTGCATTTGAACAATGGTGATCTGTTCACTTTTTTATCTCTCCATTTGTCCAAGCAACATTTTTAGGTTGAAAAAATCTGGTATACTTAGATCTTTCTTTGTGGGATGTAGAAAATATTTGAGGTGATTACCTTTATAGTCAAGTTTCTTTGAGGGCTTGCTGGCTGGCTTTGTCATTTATTTACTGCTAGATCTTCTTAGGTTACAGATTTTGTTGACTTCCTGATATCTGGTTTTGGCTCTGGTTGGTCATTCTAAGTCCTGCAATGTTTTCTGGCTGTAACTTAGTATTAGCATTCTTCTTTTAAAGGTTGTTGCTTGGTGGCCGTTCTTCTCTTAGTTTTTTTTTTTGGTGCTGATCCTCTTGCAGGTTCGGATGCTATTCTTGAAGTTGTGATTTCTGCCTTTCAAAAATTATCTGAGGAGCTAGAACCCAAAGAGTTAACTCTGATGTGGGAGTGCTTGTATCAGGAAATAAGTGACTCTCAAGCTGACGGATCTTACTTGCATCTAAGTCGCCTTTTATCGCTGCTAATATCCGCTGTTCAGGTTAATAGTGGGCGTGGTATTTCTGGTGAGTTGATCATGGTGTTGATATACTGGTTTCTTTTTAATATTATCTCTGTCATTCTTTTAGCTTGCATACTGCTAATTCTAATTATTATATTGCTGTGCAGATTATCAACAAATGCTTAAAGTTGTAGGGTCCTTGGTGGTGAAAGTTGTAATGCCTTTTAGCAAAGGAAATGGTAGTTTGTCTGAAGTTGTTGATAAGGTTCTGCAACTAATGCTACATGTTCTTGATGGACTCCATAGTTCTAATAATTTGTCTACCATCTCTGGCCATTTGTTGCAGTGGGCTTCTGTATTTGAGTTAAGAAACTCAAGGTATTGTCCTTTAGGATCTGTCTGATCTGCCTTTTCTTTTAGCTCTGCTCCTTTTTCTTCTTGACATGCTGTTGTTTGTATTTCAGTTTGTTAACTTTTCTTAGAGAACTACTGCTCAAGGACCCTCATGTAATATATATTTTCAGAGATTATATTTTAAGGTAATATAGACATTGAAGTTACATCTTGTCTTCCTTTACTCTTTCTGCTTTAGCTGCAGTTTTTTGAAATTTGTGATTGGTTTCAGTGCAATGAATGATTTGGTAGAATCTTCACAAGAGGAGGTCTTATGCCTGTTAATCTCCTTCTTCGAGAGACTGCAAATGCATCCTCAAAGCAATAAATTGTTAGATGAAATGTCTAAAGGGAGAATTTCGAAGATATGTGATTATATGCAAGGAGTTATTAGTAACTGGATCAGGCTTATAAATGATATTGCACATTGCAATCCATTACCTACTCAAATTGATGAGGCCAAGTTGGCTAACTTGTGGGGAATTATAAGCTGCTATCCACATGTGTTCGATGTCCAAGAAAATGAATCTGTGCTGATGGAGATGATTGATGCACTTCATCAGCTTCTGATGATTGAAGCTGGCAAGTGATCCTGCCTTTCATCTTTGTTTTTCCCTTCTGTACTCTGAAACACTGTCTTTTATTTTTCCTGGAATTTTTATCTCTGAGTTGTTAAGAACAGCCATGTCTCCATTTTTAGCATTCTTGAATCTGTTTTTAGTATCACCTTATGCTGTTTTCTCCGATTCTTTCAGAAAGTATTGCAGGTGTTTCCAAACACACTTGGGAGAGCCTAGTTGGTGCCGCTTTAGGTTCCCATAACAAATGGAGTTATGCAAAAAAGCCTGGGTTTGGAGAAATGAGCAAAGTATTACACCTTGCCAAGGCCTGCAAAACATCCTCTCAAGTACTATTTGCTGTTGCTGACTACTTGGATAATATGAATGGGTATGTTGACATTTATATATACATTTTCTGAAATAACCCAGGGTTGTCTCAGTGGTTCTTTTGCTCCGATGGAGGGTCAAGGTCCACTGGTCAGTTCCCCCCTTCCCCAATGGCCTTTGTCCCAATTTACTGAATACAAACACTTGCACATGTGATTCTGGTCTTGTTTTTTGTATTCACAAAGTACACAGAAACAAACGCTCTTTCTGATCATGTCACTGGTTATATCTGAAAATATGTACAAATGATAGGCCCGCGTTGCAAGCAGATAGCGGCAAGGAAATATATTATCCTGTGCTTAAAGGGCAGAATGCAGTGGATGCAGTTGGCGTATTTGCTGATAATTTGTGCCACCCTGATAAGGGGATTCGTCTTCCAACTCTTAGAATTTTGTGCCATCATGAACCTCTCAGTTGTGAAATTTCTGCTAAAGATCAGCCTGCTGAGAAGAAAATGAAAGCAGAAGTTTCTCACGCTGGCATCATTGATACTGATGAAAACAATGTACGTGCACTATGTTCTAATTCTTTATTCTTTGACACCAGTACTGTTTGGATAGCTGATATTAATATATTTCCTTTTGAAACAGGTTCTCCAGCTCTTTCTGTCTATGGAGGCAACTCCTCTTTCAGTTTCTACCAGCAGGAAAGTTACCTTATTGATATCTAGAATACAGATGGGCCTCTCTGCTGGAAGGATACCTGAAACATATGTACCTCTCGTTTTGAATGGGATAATTGGCATCTTCCATAACCGTTTTAGCTATCTATGGGATGCAGCTTCTGAGTGCCTTTCAGTTTTGATTAGCAAGCATGCTGGACTTGTCTGGGATAAATTTATTTCTTATTTTGAGCATTGGCAGTCCCTAGTACAGGCGTCTGATGTTCAAATTGATGGAGTAAATGCAAATTTATCTGACACATCTAGTGGTACGCGTTTGAACTAAGTAGTTATCATTTTTTCTTCTTTTGATTATATCTTGTCAGTGGTTTTTGATTGAAAATATGATCTAGGTTATGTAATTTGATCATTGTTTTTCGTCTTATACATAATATGGATTTCTAATCCCTTGTTTCAATGGTCAGATCTTATAAGGCAATTCAATTTGTTTGTTAAGCCTGCATCTGATAACACACCAGGCACAACGGTTATGTCCTTGTTGCTACAATCTTTACAAAAGATTCCTACTGTTGCTGAATCTAGGTCCCGTCAAATTGTACCTTTATTTTTAAGGTTTTTGGGCTATGATAGTGATAATATTGTGAGGTAGTCATCTTCTTAATCTTGTACCATTGATTTATTTATTTTTTCTTATTATGTGAAAGCATCAACGTAAATCATCTTATTAGGAGTTGGTTTGTTTTCTTATCTGGTATTGCAGCACGGGTTCATTCAATCCAGACATTTATGAAGGGAAAGAGTGGAAGGGTATCCTTAAAGAATGGCTAAGCTTGTTAAAACTGATGAGGAACCCTAGATCATTCTATCGAAGTCAATTTCTGAAAGATGTTCTGCAAAATAGGTATAGTGCTTCATTTCTTGCTTCCTTCTTATTGTGTTGGTTGTCACAACTTAAAATCTCAATTCAAACTTAACATTCTTTTAGGATGGGTTTAATGGATTTTATTCTCTGTCTTTACCAGGCTTCTAGATGAGAATGATGCTGAAATACAGACAAGGGTTCTTGATTGCCTCTTATTGTGGAAAGATGACTTCCTACTCCCTTATGACCAGCATCTGAAAAATCTAATCAATTCAAAATATCTGAGAGAAGAACTAACAACGTGGAGTTTATCTAGAGAAGCTGGTCTAATTGATGAGGGCCATAGGGTTTATTTGGTGCCTTTAGTTGTTCGTCTCCTGGTCCCAAAAATCAGAAACTTGAAAACCCTTGCTTCTCGAAAGGTATGCCCAACTGAATATGTTTTAAATGTTTCTTGCCTTAACCTTCCAGCCAATGGTGTTTTCCAATTCTATCTATCTTTTCTCTATCATATGTCATTCTTATCACCTTGAATGTTAATGCTATGACCTTATTTTGACAGCATGCAAGTATACATCTTCGAAAGGCAGTTCTTGGCTTCATAGCTCAACTTGATGCTCACGAGCTACCTCTTTTCTTTGCATTGTTATTAAAGCCGTTGCAAATTATGTCAAATGAAGATGATTGTGCTTCTAATTTGTATCAGAACTCACCTAATATTTCTATCGATGAATTTCACTCCCTGAATTATCTGAAATATTTCACTGTGGAAAATATAACAGCCCTTTCCTGGAAGAAAAAGTACGGTTTTCTGCATGTAATTGAAGGTGTTATTGGTGTTTTTGATGAATTTCATGTCAGACCCTTTCTTGATCTATTAATGGGATGCGTCGTTCGGGTATTAGCAAGCTGCAGTTTTAGTATTGACATTGCCAGGGTTGCTGAATCCTCTCTAGAAAAAGATCATCCTGGTGTTGAGCTGATCCCTGATGACAAAGGTAGTGCTGTGGCAAATCATGTGAAGGTAATATTTCCAGCTCTGCTTAGAATTTTTTTTTCCTTATTCTTCAATTTGATTGATAATTGTTCCTATTTTCTAATATCTTCTCATCTCTTTTAAATTCAAATAAGGTAACAAACTGTTTTTAGTTAAAGTTTAGTAATTGTAGTGTTCAAGAGGATTTATGTTTGATTTTTTATCCTACAATAATGTGATGGCATCTTGAGTTCTTTCCTTTTCACCTTATTTGCTTTCCAATGGACATTTTTCAAATAACCAGATTTTTTATTGAGAAAAACTAACTTTAGGTTGTATTAGAAAGACACGTGTCTTGATAACTATAATTATTTCTTCTTTTGCAGACTGCCATGGGCATCAAGCAGTTCAAAGATTTGAGGTCTCTGTGTCTGAAAATTGTTTCTCTTGTTCTCAATAAATACGGGGACCATGATTTTGGTTGTGAATTCTGGGACCTATTTTTTACATCTGTGAAACCCTTAATTGATGGTTTTAAGCAGGAGGGTTCTAGTAGTGAAAAACCAAGTTCCCTGTTCTCTTGCTTTTTGGCTATGAGTCAAAGCACCCGACTTGTCTCCCTATTGTGTAGGGAAAGGAATCTTGTTCCTGATATATTTTCAATTCTAACTGTTCCAACTGCTTCAGACGCTATTATATCTTGTGTTCTGAAGTTTATTTCAAACCTGCTTGATCTTGAGTGTGAGTTGGATGATGAAAGCAGTCCTATCAAAAGTATGATATATCCAAACCTAGAAGTGCTTATCTGCAGCTTGCATAATCTTCTTCAGAGTGATAATGCATCCAAGAGGTATGCATGATTCAACTTAGCTGTAATACATATGCAAAAGTATGCAGATATCTGCAGAGTACAGAGGTATAGAGAAATATAAGGGTTAGACCAGAAACTATATCATGTGAAATATTCTGTATATTGATTCAACTGCTTCAAACGAATATGAAATTAATAGTTACTGGGGAAGAAGAGAAGAATTCTTTTTTGGGTTTATTAGTGGAATTTTTTTTTCTCATTTCCTATTTGCTCACCTAATGAACATCCATTTTCATACTGCTTCATCAATCTGGCACTACTGTAGAAATGAGCACTTTCCTCATAATCATAAATGAAATCTTCGAAGAAGTGTTAGTTATATATATGTAGTTTTCAGCTCTTGGGCTGTTCATTTGGAGTAGATAGATTTTAGAGAGAAATTTTCAGATATTTTGAAGGAATGGCATTTCAAAGAAAATAAAGTAAGATAACTGGAAACTAGAGACTGCTGGGTGGGTGGGGAAGAGAAAGATATATGTATTCCCAGTATGGTAATTCTGAAACCAGTTCCACTTAAGGCCTTCTGCTAAAGGACCAATGAGAAACATGAGGTGACCTTTCTAAAACTAATTCCAAGTTCCAATGCTCAAGATATTGTAAAATTTATGAACCCTTTTTCTTCAAATTAAATGTCAGTCCCTAAGAGACGAATATAGGGCTGTGCAGATATTAAGTATAACTGAAAATGTCTGTGAACATGTAAGTTGGGACCTATCTTTTGTCTTATTTTCCCAAAATCCTTTACCGCTCCATTGGTGATGAAAACTCTTTTGTATAACTAATAATGTGTTCAAGTTTAAGATTTTGTTCTGTATTAGATGTTATGAAAAATTTGAGCTCTCTTTTCTTTTTCTCAGTATATGAATCTTTTGTGTCCCTTTATTCTAAATCCCTCTATTATGGTTTCTGCATTAGTGACTCATATATCTTTGAGTTGTTTGCTTTTGACTTCAAAGTTCTTAGGGGATGGAAAAGCTCATCTCTGGATTCTTTTTGTTACAGGAAATTGTTCAGATGTCCTGGGGAAACAGAAATTAGAATTTTCAAATTGCTATCGAAGTACGTAAGGGATCCATTGCTGGCAAAGAAATTTGTTGATATCTTGCTCCCTTTCTTATCAAAGAGAGTGCAAGGTTCTGGTAAGAATATTTTAGAATTGGTATTGATACTAATTAACTCCATACCTTTATTCTATCAATGTGTTTTATCGGTGCTGCAGATATCTGTCTTGAAGCCATACAAATTATTCGAGATATCATACCTGTACTAGGGAGTGAGAGGACCGCTGAAATACTTAATGCAACTGCTCCACTTCTTATCTCAGTTAAACTGGATATTCGAGTGTTTATTTGTGATCTTCTTGATGCGCTTGCTAGAACTGATTCTTCTGTCCTTATTGTGGTAAATTCTTTTATTTAATTTTTATTTTGGAGTTTCTTTGTTCTATGAATATCATAAGTTCTAATATTGATGATCGGAATGCAGGCTAGACATGTCCGACAATTAAATGCAACCTCAGCTTTTGAGTTGGATGAGCTTGATTTTGACACTATAGGGAAGGCATATGAAGAGATTGGAATTGGATTCTTCCATGCTATGCCAGTGGAGCATGCGTTACTTATTTTGTCACAGTGTGTATATGATATATCATCAGAAGAATTAATCTTAAGGCATCATGCTTATAGGTTGTTGCTTACGTTTCTTGATTTTGCTGCCAAAATTCTTGGCCAAGAGGTTACTGATCATCATGAAACTGCCGAAGAGATGATGACAGATGAGGGCTGTTGGACAAGAGCACGTGTTCAACATATTATAAACAAGTTTCTTTTAAAACATATGGGGGATTCAATTAGCAGGGGACTTTCTGCGAGAAAGGTATCAAGCCTATTTTTAATCCTCTGGTAGAAATAAATGATATTTTAACTAACTACTGCATGTAATAGACATGCTCTATACTACATACACATGTACTATTGTGCATAAGGGCCATCATTGATTCTCCCTAAATTTTATTTAGAGTAATTTTCAGTTATTATAATTTTCAGTTATTAGACCACCTAATGTGTTATATACATGCTACATATGATGACACATATACTGATGTGCATAAGGACATCATTGATATATACCATTTTACTTTTACGCATATTTGTGGTTATTATAGTCAGTTCCATGGGATTTTGTTTTGCAAAGGTGTTGCAGATGGAGAAATATACAAAAATATTTTCAATATAGTTGCAATTACTTTTATAAAAGCAAACAAAAGAAATCCTGTTGCTTCTATTATTAAATCCAGGAGGTTTTCTAATGGATGAGAATGGTGTCAGGAATGGATTGATTTACTACGAGAAATGGTGATAAAGCTTCCGCAGTTAGCAAATCTTAATTTGTTCAAATCTCTATGCTCTGAAGATGCTGATCAAGATTTTTTCAATAATATCATTCATTTACAGGTTATTCTCTTGCTTTATATGCTTCTTTGGCCACTTATGTTCTCACATAAGTAATTTGTTTGATTGAAATGCTCTCTGAATGCATGTGAGGAATGACTGTTGTTTATTTTTGTTCTGATAATTGGTTATTGCCTGTTCAGCATATATTTTTCTTATGAAGTGGAGCTTATAACTTTTCTCCTGCCTTTCTGTATTTCTTTGGCATTTGCTAATGTTAACAAAAACTAATTCGCTTTAGCTATTAAATGACAATGGAGGCTCAAGAATGTTTGTGAAGATGTTCTAAATTTCCATTTTTTTTTTGTGCAGAAACATAAGAGAGCAAAAGCTTTGTCTCGCTTTGCAGATGTTATCAGCAAAAGCTATATGTCTAGGGTAATTGCACTGGACTTTTGGCTCTTTTTTTTTAGCTTAATAGTCAAATATACTCTCAACCTTTTGCAAAAAATAGATATAAGCTCTTAATGTGTTATCGCATGAAAATCAATCCATAAACTTTTATTTTACCATAAACCAACTCTTAACCTTTCAAAATTATGCAATTAAGTCCAAATCGGTTAAATGACTCTGATTTCTGTTAGTATTGCATACGTGGCATGCCACGTGGTAGCCAACTAAGCTATCCACATCAGCTTCTACGTAGGATGTTCAAATAGTAGTTAGTGTCATTTAACAGATCTGGACTTAATTTCATGATTTTGAAAGGTTGAGGGTTTCTTTACAGTAAAATAAAAGTTTATGGACTGATTTCCATGCAATAAAATGTTGAGGGCTTATATTCATTTTGTGCAAAAAGTTGAGGGCACATTTGGTTATTATGCCTTTTATTTTTAACTATGGGAAGTATTCTTACAGGCAATAAAGTTTGCTATGCTGCTTTTGACTTGCAGGATATCATAAATAAAGTGTTTATTCCACTCTTTTTCAACATGTTGTTTGATTTACAACATGGAAAGGATGAACATGTTAGAATTGCATGCATGCAAGCACTTGCTTCAGTTTCTGCTAAGATGGAATGGAAATCATACTATGCGTTACTGCTCCGCTGCTTTAGAGAGATGAGGATGAAACCAGACAAGCAGAAGGTTCTCTTACGGTTAATTTGCTTTATCTTGGACCAATTTAATTATTCACAAATTTGTTCCAGTCAAGGAGCAAAAGATCCCTTGGACAACATTTCAGGTTCTGAAGCCAGTACTGCTATTTCTTCAGTATTGCAGAAAGGTGGTAGTTCTATTATGGTTGCTGAGATTCAGACCTCTCTTCAAAAAACTGTTCTGCCTAAGATACAAAAGTTATTGAGTTCTGATTCTGATAATGTCAATGTTAATATCAGTCTTGCAGCACTGAAACTTCTAAAGCTGCTTCCAGGAGAAATACTAGACTCTCAGCTTTCTAGCATTATTCATCGCATTTCGAACTTTCTAAAGAGTCGTCTAGAAAGTGCTCGTGATGAAGCTAGGTCTGCATTGGCTGAATGTCTGAAAGTACTTGGACTTGAATATCTGCAGTTTATAGTTCGAGTTTTGCGAGCGACCTTGAAACGGGGATTTGAGCTGCATGTTCTAGGATATACTCTTAATTTTCTTTTGTCAAAGACTCTTTCAAGTTCTACTTATGGGAGTTTGGATTATTGTTTAGAAGATCTCCTCTGTGTGGTGGAAAATGACATTCTTGGAGATGTTGCTGAGGAGAAAGAGGTGGGCAAGATTGCTTCTAAAATGAAAGAAACTAGAAAGTGCAAGTCTTTTGAAACCCTGAAACTGATTGCTGAAAGCATAACCTTCAAAATCCATGCATTAAAGCTTCTTTCTCCTGTTACGACTCACTTGCAAAAGCATCTGACACCCAAAGTGAAAGCAAAATTGGAGAATATGTTAAAGCAAATAGCAGATGGAATTGAGTCCAATCCATCGGTAAATCAGACTGATCTCTTCATCTTTGTATATGGCCTCATAGTAGATGCAACTAGTCAAGGAAATGGGTTGGATGTAAGTTCGACTGGTCTAGAAGCAAATAAGCATGGAAATATTGCTAATGAGAAAACGGTTTCTCCCGGCCAGAGTTTTAAAACTAAATCTGCATGTTCACATCTTATTACTGTATTTGCTCTGGGGGTTTTACAAAATAGAATAAAAAGCATGAAATTGGATGAAAGTGATGAGCAGCTGTTATCAATGTTGGATCCATTTATCAAATTGCTTGGCAACTGCTTGAGTTCCAAATATGAAGATATTTTGTCTGCATCCCTTAGATGTCTCACTCCATTGGTAAGGCTGCCTCTGCCATCCCTTGAATCTCAGGCTGATAAATTGAAGGTTACACTGTTGGATATCGCACAAGGTTCGATAAATACTGGCAATCCTCTTATGCAGTCATGTCTAAAGTTGTTAACTGTGCTTTTGCGAAGCACAAAGATCACATTATCCTCGGATCAGTTACATCTTTTAGTCCAGTTTCCACTGTTTGTGGATCTTGAAAGGAATCCCTCTTTTGTTGCCCTATCACTTCTAAAGGCAATTGTTAACCGCAAGCTAGTTGTTCATGAGATCTATGATATTGTAGTTAAAGTTTCTGAATTGATGGTAACTAGTCAGGTGGAACCAATTCGCAAGAAATGCAGTCAGATTTTGTTGCAATTCTTACTTGATTATCATCTTTCAGAAAAACGCTTGCAGCAACATTTAGATATTCTGTATGCAAATCTAAGGCATGTATTAAAGAATCAAAGATTTTTCTTTTTGTTATTCAATTTGGATGTCTTGTAAACAATCCACTTTTCTTATAGGTACGAGCATCCAACTGGGAGAGAAGCCGTGCTTGAAATGCTTCATGCAATTATGATCAAATTTCCAAAAGACATTGTTGATGAGCAGTCACGGGCCATATTTGTCCACCTGGTGGTGTGTTTGGCTAATGATCAGGATAATAAAGTCCGCTCTATGACTGGTGCAGTTATAAAGCTTCTTATTGGTCGTATAAGCCAACATTCACTGAATTCCATTCTTGAGTACATTCTGTCCTGGTATTTGGGTGAGAAGCAGCAACTGTGGAGTGCAGGTGCACAGGTACAGTTCTTGTAGAAGTTTTAGAGAATAATGTATTTCTCTTATTTTCTGTGTTTTGAGGAGTACAAAGGATAAGTATAAATAAGAGGAAAAATTAATGGACAGTACTAAAAAATAAAGCAACAAAATATTCTATTCTAGATAAAAGGAAATTAGGGATAAATACTAGGAAATCCTAAAGATATAGTAAATCAATCCTAATTTAGAAAACCAACAGCTTGCAGTCAATGACAATAAGCAGAATTCCACAGTTCTCTTAAGGGGTCTATTAGATTTATGTTTCTGAATGATATTTTCTACATGCTTGTAGTTTCAGAATTAAATAAAAGGCAGGAATGCTTAGGATTAGGGGAAAAATTCATGAAAAGCAAGTTTGACCTTCTAAACCAAAAAGGATGTTTATATGTGTTGCGATATGATTACCATAATTATCGCTGGAGATACTTCTCTTTGAAGATCTTTGGCATGAATGACACTCTTTATTTTTTGTATGTCTTTCCGTTGATGCCTGTGTTCTTTCCTATAAGATATATCATGTAAGTCTAGGCACATTTATAAACTATGCTAGTTCTCCTTATGATACCAATAAGCCTTTAAATGTAGTAATACCATAGTTTTTGCAGTCAGGCTCAAGGCCTGCATAATCTTTTCCAACTCCTGGTCGGAGATTTGGTGTATGGAGTTGGAACTTGTTCTCTTCTAAGTACTCTAATGTTTCCCCCTGTGCAGTTCTCTCATGATGCTTTCCTAGAAACTTAGCATAGAAAGTCAAATTTCCAGTCAGAATTGATGCTTTTATTCATTTATGTATATATAAATTTTCAGGTAGTGGGAGGTGTGAATATCAGTATTATTGCAACACACTCCCCCCTTAAAACCCTCTTGTGTGCTGTGGAAGTGCTTACCAACTGTTAAGAGTCTAGTTTCTGTGAGTGACTATTTTTGTTTAGGGTGATATCTGCGAGAAAACTCTTTAACTTTTAAAGCTGTTATTTTTCTTAGAAAGTACTGGTGTTCTTGAAGTGCGTAGGAGGAAAGAAATCTATCATGTGTGCAGAGTTTAGGTTTTTTATGGTTGAATGAATTAGCTTCGAGAAAATTTGATTGGAAAGGTGCTATTAAATATGATATGTTGTTTCTTGCAAATAATTAAAGGAAGAAGATTGAGGAAGAGTAGGTTCTTTAGTACCCTAGAGTTGATGGTGACAGAATTCTTCAATATTACATAAAGAAGTGACTTAAAATTTAAACAAACCTATATGAAAGCATCTCTTTCCTAGTACCCTATAGGTGAAAATTCCTAAGAGCATTTATCTCAGGTACGGGAACAGTAGCACACATTTTTAATAGCTCTCCCAAACTTAAGTTGTTGCTTGTATAGAGACCTTATGGTGAATTAGTGGGGCCTTTTAAAGTACTGTTTATATTTTGGTGATGCTTTGGGCTGTGAACTACAGACCAGATACTTTAATTTGAACGAGTACCATCAGTTTCATGTGTTTGGTTTTTTCTGTTAAGTAGTAAGCTATGAGCTTGGCTATCAGTTGAGCCTTAGGTGTTCATGAGTTTCTTGACTCTGCTTTACTCTTTTAAAGCTCCAGATTCAACTTACTTATGAAAGTTCTGCCAATGCTTGGAATTGTTGAAATAATAGTTTCTACCAACTGAGTGGCCAAATTAACTTTTCTATTGTGTTTATAAAATGTTCTAAAAATAATTCATTATTTTGGGGATTGTGGCGGTTAGGGGACTCTTACATTCTTCTCTCATATTATGGAAAAAAAAATGATCTCATATGCAGTTAGTGGAGTCTCTAAATGCCATCAGCCAGGTTAGACAGTTGCTAGATGCCCAATTAGGGTATTTTAAAATATTAATAAAATAATTTGAAGTAAAAGGACTTGTGTTAATAGTCTAACTACACCTGCGATGTATAGAATAATAGTCCTATTATGAAATGAATTTGTTGATGGATATGTTGCTCTATTTATTTAAATTCCGAAAAGTACCTGCAGTTGAATATAATCAAGTTTGCTATATATAATATATGTGTGTGTGTGTAAATATCTTTGCTTTTCATTCCACTTTTCCCTTATGTAGTTTTGTTCCTATTATGATGATCTTGGGTGTCTTTGTGCAGGTATTGGGATTAGTGATCGAGGTCATGAAGAAAAGTTTTGAAAGGCATATAAGTAGTATATTGCCAGTGACTAGAAACATTTTACGCTCTGCTGTTGATGCTTTTACAAACTCACAGAAGGATCTTCCTGATGAAGCGACTATTCCTTTCTGGAAAGAGGCATACTACTCGTTAGTTATGTTGGAGAAGATGCTACACCAGTTTCGTGATTTAAGCTTAGAAAGGGATATTGAGGTATGACCTGGCTGTTTCTTATTCCAGAGTACAAATGTTATTAGATAAGACTTTTTGTGATTTAAGCTTAGAAAGTGATCTTGATCTATGGCCTGGCTGTTTCTTATTCCACAGTACAAATGTTATTCGATAAGACTTTCTTTTTTCACCCTAGTTGTCATATCCACCAACATTCTCCATAAAACTAGGTTCAGCTATTAACGAATAGCAAGGAGTATCCCTGTATATATGTCTGGAAACAGGTAACTGAAAATTGCCATTTGCCCCTCCTACAGTCACCGGGCTCCATCTCTGTCTATTAATTGTCATTTTAATCATAGTTCATTATTCTTGTTTGTTTGCTGGCTCAGGAAATATTAGGATCATTGCATGACTGGACATGGATTTTAGGAGGTGCTGTAGTAATGCATATATTAATAGAGAAAGCTAGGTCTCTGAAATATCAACTTTGAGATGTGATTACTTCTATAGAACATATTTTTTACTTGAAAGACAGAATTGCTTGAATCTTTTGTTGGTTTCTGCGGCTGCCAAATGGTATAGTTAATTCAGTTAAAATTTTCATGACACTGACTCATCATTTTGTTCAGCTTGACAAGCAGAAGAGCTTGAAATGTTTTGTAATCTTATGCTAGTGCATATAATGTGTATTGATCCAATTGCTTTAAATGTTTACGTCCATATAATGTTGGGGCTTTTGTGAAATATAACATTATCACTTGCATAAAAAAAGAGCAACCCAGGCACAAAGCTCCCACATTGTGGGGTTTGGAGAGAGTCATATGTACGCAGCTTTCCCTTTGCATTAAAGAGAGGCTGTTTCTGCTTGAACCTATGACCTCCAGGTCACAAAGGAACATTGTCACTTGCATATGATATGAAAACTTAACTTGTGTTCACTAGCCTTTTAGAATCCTTTTTGCATCTAGAAAAAAAAAGGTTCTAAACATTACAGTTGCTAGCTCTCTGGTACGGATCAAAATGTAGCTCCATATTTTCACAAGGTGATAACCTAGCTGACTGTTTAGACAAATTCTAACAGAAGTTATGACAGTTCTAGAAATTGTACAAGAAAGGATAATATCCATCATAATGCTGTACCCTTTTGTAGACAGTCATTGTAATTGAATTCATATTGACCATAATCTACTTATTATCAGGATATATGGGGAATGATCTGTGAGTTGCTGTTGCATCCACATGCATGGTTGCGCAATGTCTCAAATCGCCTCATTGCCTTGTATTTTACTTGTGCGAATGAGTGTAGAAGAGGAAGTGTTGAGAAGTCCTATGGAGCTTTAATCCTTATGACGCCAAGTAAACTTTTTATGATAGCTGTTTCCCTTTGCTGCCAACTGAAAGCACCTATTAATGATGATGAGGCTGCTGCAAATGAAGTAAGGCTTGGTACTAAGAAGGAAAAAGAAAAGAACCATCATCACCGGAGTGGCCTGATTACAAAAAATCTTGTGTTTGCAATTTGTGGTCTGAACTCCTTGATGAGAGAGTGGGCTGGTGTGAAGCACGCTGAGTTCTGGTCTAGTCTTGAACAGCGTGAGCAGGAGCGGTTTCTTAAAGCCTTTCGGTTGCTCAATTCAAGAAAAGCGACGGGAATGCTTTTGGCCATTACTGGTGCCACACATGATCAAAATGATACAGACCATTCCGAGGGCCTTCAATATCTGCTTGTCTCTAATCTGCTTAAAGAGCTGGGCAAGCTTGCTCTTCAAATGGAGGCTACTCAGGTTGGTCAGAATATTGTTGTTTATTTGAATTCTGGAAAAGCACTGAACTGAAATTACTTTTCTAACCCTACTTGTAAGCTTGTTGGTTGTTAATTGTCTTTGTTGTCATCGAAAATATTGTGCTGATAAATTTAAAATGCTGCGTGCAGATGAGGATCGTCTTCTATAGTTTCCAGAAACTTTTACCCGAAATCAGTCAGGATGATTCCCGACATTACGCATATCAAATGATGTTTCCTTTGTATAAAGTTTGTGAAGGGTTTGCCGGAAAAATTGTCACCGGTGAGTTCTGACATTGCTATACTATATTTGTTCCATATAACTTTGGACATCCCTGGTTTTGATCAGAATGCTTATGCTTTTGTGGCCATTTTTATTTGCATTGTATCACACAGATGATCAAAAGCAATTAGCGCAAGAAGTTTTGAGGAGTATACGGAACGCTATGGGCAGCCAAGAATTTGGACATGTTTACAGCGAGATCAAAAAGAAACTGAAATCGAAGAGGGATAAGAGGAAGCAAGGGGAGAAGCGCATGGCTGTCATCAACCCTGAACGCAATGCCAAGAGGAAGTTGAGGATTGCAGCCAAGCACCGTGCCAACAAGAAAAGGAAGATAATGGCAATGAAAATGGAAAGATGGATGCGTTGAGAATTGAATTGATGTTGTAAATAGTCCCTCTGAGTATACAGCTCTGCTAGCACGCATAACAATCCAGCCTGCCTTTTTCACGACTAAATCAGTGGGAAATTGTATAGTAAGTTAGTCTCATCTTCTCATTGATTTTGCCCCAGGAAATTTTGAGGAATTCACCCCTTGTTTCCCTCAGTTTTGATTATTGAATTCTTAAGTATATGTGAGTTTTAGGTCAATTTTGTGTTAGTTTTTATTCAGTTATTATTATTATTATTATTATTATTATCATTTTGTTTTAATACAAGGTTTTTGTATGAAACGAAATATTGTATTATGATTGTCATTTTTCTAGTAATAAATTCAAAGAAAAAAATGGTTAGGACAGTGATCAGAAATTTGGGAATTCCTATATTGGTTTTCTGAGGATCCTAAGATTTAAACATCTGATCTTAACATTATGGATGTAATTGCACATTTTACAATCCTCAATGCCTAATTTCAAATTTTAAAAAAGGTATGAAGGGTAGGAAGCTTAAAGAATTTCCTAATATTGAGCTTGATATTTATGCTTATAGGTTATTTAAATTTGGTTGAGTAACATTTGAATTAAATTTAGAAAAAAATTTAAATTTGATTCAATTATTATTGATTCAAACTTGAATAAAAAGAAATTCGATTGATTTTTAATCAAATTTCAAATTTTAAGATTTAAGTTGAATTTGTATTATCGAATTGAATTTGAGTTTGAGTTTGAAAAGTAGAATTAGTTCGAGTTAGAATTTTTTATTATATTTATTTTATTTGATTACATCCTATTAAGTTCTCATTAATCACTTTATTTTCAAATCCTAAGTCACATTTATTCTTAAATTATTTTATTAATTCTCTTACAAAAGAACAAGAACAAAAGAGAAAGAAAAAGAAAGAAGGTAATCAGAGCAAAATGAAGAAAGTGAAGGGACAAAATTGAAAGAATGAAGGATAACGCGGGATTCAGAGGCCACCTTAAATTGTACTGTTTCTCTAACGTTCGTGCGTGTAACGAACTTGCCATTTACAACTTTCTCTCTCTGTCTCTCATTTCATTTTTGCCAAAAAGAAAAAAAAAAAAAAAACTCATAGTTTCTTCCTTTCTATTTTTCCATTTCCCATCAATTCTTGATTAGTATTATGGACTTGGGTTTCTAGCCTTGTCTCATTCATTCCCTTTTTGAAGTGTGCCAAGAAAAAAATCGTGACTAATGCTATACAACAACAGTAAATCATTGTTTCATGCAAAATATATCAAATTATATGATTTTTTTGTTTTAATTGTTTAAGGATTTATGTTTTGATTTGATCTTGGTTTGGAAACCTTGGCCCTGCCAAAAAAAATAAAATCAGGAGACCCTTTTCTCCGTTTGTCCTTTGTCTTCTTTGTTTTTGGTTTATGATCAATGGGGATGTCAGCAGACAATATTCGTGGACTTGTTTTGGCTGTCTCTTCCAGCATTTTTATTGGATCTAGCTTTATTATCAAGAAGCAGGGTCTTAAGAAAGCTGGAGCATGTGGAACAAGAGCTGGTTTCTTTCTTCTTCTTATTTCTCATAATATTTTGTTTATGGATGAATATTGAAATGTTATTTTCTAATTTGATATCAGGTCAAGGAGGGTACTCTTATTTATATGAACCTTGGTGGTGGGCAGGGATGATAACTAGTAAGTTCAATAACTCTTTTGAATTTGTTTCTTATGATTTTGTTTCTTTCTTCTTTCTAATTATAAGTTTCACAATTATTTGTAAATTGTAAATTTTGGGTTTAATGCCTTGACAATTTCAGGTTGTTGAGAACTAGTATGAGTTCATAAGCAATAAAGTTTTGATTTCAGGATAAATTGGTAATGTGTTAAATGAGAATTGTGCTTTGTTGATGCTCTCATTGGAGTGTAAGCTGATCCTAAATGACCTGAAATAGAAAAGAGAATTTACTATGTTTGAAAACCTTTCAAGTTATAGCTAATGGTGTTGAATAACTTATAAAGGAACTTAGGGATTAACCAACTAATAGAGAAGGGAGGATCTATTAGTATTATGAGATGACTTGATGATGTGCTTTGCAATTGATGTGGAATGGGGAATTTGTATGTTGTTCAGATGATGATATATTTTACCTGCTAAAGTTTACTTAGAAGGTACAAGCAATTCTGCAGAAAAATTAAAAGTAGAGAATAGGGAAAAATATGAATGAACATTTGTTCAGTTTTCAAAGAATTGTATAAGGTCCAAGAAAAGATAAGTTGTGATATGCAATGCCATCTAGCTTGTGGGGTGTCATGCATCTTTGTGCTGCATGTTTACTATATTATATGTTTTCTTTACTGCCTTTTGTTTTACAATCTCTTCATGATCAGAAAGTCTTGATAGTGCTGCTTGATTTATGTAGTGATAGTTGGGGAGATAGCTAATTTTGCTGCTTATGCGTATGCTCCTGCAATTCTTGTAACTCCATTGGGAGCTTTAAGCATTATTTTCAGGTATGGATCATTTTTCAATATTGTGAGAATATTTTGTCTTTCAACCATCTAGCCAGGTTCATCCGCATCATACAAGGAGGTCTTTAGAAGCTTACATGTTTATGCATGTAGGCATGTGGAGACACATGTTTGCATTGTTGGATTGGCTTGGCTTGCATGTGGATTTCAGTAATTTTATGAAGAAAACATTATTATGCAGTGCAGTGCTAGCACATTTTATTCTGCAGGAGAAATTACACATCTTTGGTGTGCTTGGATGTGCACTGTGCGTGGTTGGCTCTACTACTATTGTTTTACATGCTCCACAGGAAAGAAATATTGAATCTGTCAAAGAAGTATGGCATCTTGCAACAGAGCCAGGTATGTATCAAAATCCCATCTTGATATATTCACATTTATGTTTAAAACATAACTTATCTGATTTATAACCCACTCTCTGTTTGGGTGACTTTCATGTTTCTGAAATTCTACTCTTTACGTTGATTTTCGCACAATCAAATGTTGAGTGTAGATTCGGTTTTTAACTCTTTTGGATATTTCAAAACTTCAGGATTGATTATTTTTTATAACAATTTTAAAAAAATGGTTGGGGCAAGATCCACAATAGATGGTAAATGAAGTATAGTTTCTGGTCTAAATAATGTTTTATTACAATTTATTGGAAACTTTGTTGTGTACGAAGTCAGATATTTAGATTGCTCATAACATTATTGCTTGGTCCTGGCTAAGCAAGTCAAACAACCTTGCTCAGATGGACAATCTTGACTAAAATATACTAAATTACTAACATCCAATGGCATGGATCATTTTGTGTTTGTCAAACTAATATACGCATTTCTATATTCACAGGTTTCCTTGTATACACCTTCCTAATTGTGATTGTGGTAGCAGTTCTTATTTTTCAATATGTTCCACGCTATGGCCAAACCCATATGATTGTATATGTTGGAATCTGCTCTCTCATGGGCTCTCTTACGGTCTGCTTTTAACTTTCAAGGCTTGTTTTTAGTTATGGCTAACTGTGGTTCTTGTTAAATCATCCTCTTTATTTATTTATTTTTTATCTTATAGGTAATGTCTGTTAAAGCAGTAGGAATTGGGTTGAAGCTTACGTTTGAAGGAATGAATCAATTTAAGTACTTCGAAACATGGGTTTTCACTTTGGTTGTGATCTTTTGCTGTCTTCTGCAGGTGAACTACTTGAACAAGGTAAATGTAAATGTAGAAGATTTAGATATGCATATATATATATATATATATATATATATATATATATATATATATATATATATATAAAATATATATATGATTTACAGACTAGCTGATAGCAAGCGTTAGGCATGGTGGACAGTGGACAAGAGTATTGTGTTTTGAAATTTCCAACTCCCCCATTTGCCACTGAAAGTGCTGCACATCATCTAGTACAAATTATTTGGAGGATGGCGTTGCATCTCTACTGCAATTGTCATTATTTATAAGATCTATGCTATTTTATTTCTATTTCTACATAGAATATCTGATTTTTCAAGTAGATGAAGCTAGGTGCAAGGATGCTTATTCTGCATATCTGTTAGGCAAATACCAGAGCTTTATTGAAACTAGCTTCAATTACTTAATTTATATTCTTTTCCTCTTTTATTTACACATGTTTATTGAAAATAAGCTTAAGGTACTGTTGTTTCTGTGATTGAAATAGAAGCATTACATTTTTGCAGGCTCTAGACACCTTTAATACTGCTGTTATATCTCCTGTGTACTATGTCATGTTCACAACATTCACCATTATTGCCAGCATGATCATGTTTAAGGTAAGTTCTTTATATTTCTTATCCATTTCATTTTCGTTTCCGTATTCTATAACTACGTTAGTCGGACATGGACTGAGTATCGGATACGAATATAGGCCAAGATGTGTACATTCGATTTTCTTTCTTTTTTTTTTTTTTTCCATTGGACATCACGAATATTTCAAAAAAAAAAAAGTCAGGACAACATAGATTTTTTATATATAATTGTTTATTTTTTCTCTTCTTTTTGGTAACAAAACAGGATTGGGATTCCCAAAATGCAGCAGACATTGCAACAGAATTATGTGGTTTTGTTACAATTCTGTCAGGGACCTTCCTCCTACACAAAACCAAAGATATGGGAAAAAGTCCCAGCATAAGAAGCCCTGTCTTTACAAGCCCTGATCTAAATCCAACTCCAGACTCCAACACCAAATAGCCATGGCTTAAAATTCCCAGTTTCTTTCTGAGATGGCTTTTAGTTTCATACCCTCAACAGACTGCCACTTCCAAAGAGAAAAAGAACACAATTAGGAGACAACCTTTTTTGTGGTTTACTGAGGTCTCAGGAAAATTAAGTGAGATGCAAATCTGTGACATGGTGAGTGTGAAGGGATGCTACAAAAGCTTAGAGATAGTTTTCATTTGCCTTTTCTCTTAATTTTTTCACATATTCTTAATTACCTTGTGATTGTGAATATGAAAGATACAGATTTTTGCTAAGAGGTTTTCAGAAAAAGATACAATACAAGATTGAATGAGGAATTCTGTTGTTGCATATTATGTCTTATTTTCAAGCTTGTGATTAGTATTTGATTAGTGTTTGATATTGTGGGTTATTCAATTATTAGTATGTATGAGCCAACAACAGTGGTTAAAGAAAACCTGTAATATGATATAACTTCTATGATTTGGATTCGAACTCTAACAATTTTAACTTCAACTCTCCAATTATATATTTAAAAAAAATTAGTATATATTTTACTTTTTTTCCCTTAGAAAAATTTTTGTGATTCAATTTTTGTAACAAGAAACAATTTTTCTAAAAATTTTAGCGACTTTAAATAATTTGGACTCAAAGTCATAAATATTTTAAAATATTTGTTTTACTAATCTTTACATAATCAATAATAATTTAGATTTGATCTAACGATTTTTATTATTTTTTTAAGAGTTTACTAAGGTCTAACATTCATGTTTTCCCTCTTTCTTAATACCTCTAGAAAATACTATAAGAAAACTTAATATGCAATCAATGTTTTTTTCTTTAAAAAAAAGGAAAAAAATGTTTTAAGTGTAAAATGGTTGAAAAATTGAAAAATACAATAATAACTAGACTCAATTGTTCTTTTCAATTTTCCTCTGTTATATGAAGGAATAAGGATTTATGCATGCAAAGAGACCAAATTTTTTTATTTTATGTTTTGATGAAAAATAATAAAAATAATTAAATTAAATTAAACACAAAAAAAGTAAAAAATAAAAAACAAAAACAAAAATATCAATCAAACCAAACCAAACAAAGTCTTAGTAGTTATTACTATTTTATTTAAATTTGGATTTTGTTATCAAGTACCTAATCCATTATTTAAAGTTATTTATAAAATAATATCCACTCAATACATTAACAACCATAATAACATTGTCAATTATTATATTTAATATAAAATTATTATTATAAATAACAGATTAACTAAACTCAAAAGTATCCTATAGTAAAGAAAAAAAAAGTGTCCTAAAGCTTATCAACAAAACCATTAAATTAAATGTTTCATGAATTATAAAAAATAACATTAAAAAAACTCAAAATTATAATAACTAATTAAAATTATTACCCAATAAAAATGATTTTAAAATATTTGACACGTGTCACGATGCGAAGCAAAAGCAAACTGCAAATAGGTTCTGAACCAACCAGAACAGCCCACTGGATTGCAAAGCACAAAGACACAAATTTTACCGTCCCGCATTTACCGCTTCCTTGTAATAACGAGAACCCAAAAAAAAAAAAAACCCTGTTTCTTCTTTCTTTCCGACAATTTTCTCACTGTCGAGTTTTAACTCTCACTTCAAAAGGTACTTACTTTCTCACAGGTTCCTTCACTTTCTCTCCAGAATTTTCTCCAGAAAATTTCACGTCTTTACTTAACTCTGATCAACGCCCACTTCAAAGGAAGGAAACCCAATCTCTCTAACATAAGGTAAGGGCTATTGCAAGTCTTCTGTTTTGGGTGTTTCTTTTGATCTGGGTTGTTTTTATTTTTGGTCTTTTTTTCGATGCCATACAGATACAATTGTATATTTCGTGAAGTTGAAGTTTATCTTGTAGAGAAAATTGGGTTTTCTTATTGGTTTTTTTGTATATTTTATATCAAATGATGATACCTAAAAGAAAGAAATGGACTGAGGCTGAAGAAAAAACCCTAATTGATAAATATGGTGAGATGGTAGCTGATGGAACTCTTGCGAAAATGAAAACCCGGGAAAAGAAATATAAGCCTATTGCTTGTTATGTGAATTCTGTGCATCATGTGAGTGATTCTATTGCTTATCCGTGGCAATGGTCATGGAAGGATGTGTCTACGAAGGTGCAAAATATGAGGCACCAGTATTTGCTTGTTAAGCAAAAGATTAAGAAACCTGATGCGGTGGTTGATAATTCGGTGGGTGGGGAGTGTAATGGGGATGATGACTTTGATTGGTTAGAAGGGCTTACGCATTGGTCGAATTTTTTGCGGTACAAGGAGGTATTTGGCGATGTGGCAGTTTCGTATAATAGTAATAATAACAATAATAGTAATAATAGCAGTGATGTTATGGCAATTACGAATGAGGAAAGGGAAAATGGAGGGGGTTTTGTTGGACGTAGGGGGATGGATCTTGGGGAGTTTGGGCAAATGGGTCAATCTGGGGATGGGGACTTTGTGGGAATTGATGGGGGAGAGAATGGGGTGTTAGGTTTGGGATTTGAGTATGATGGTGAAGAAGGAGAGGGGAATTATAATGGTAATGATCAAGTGAGGGAGGAGGCGGATGATGGTTTGTTGTATGAGGAAGTGGAGCCAAATGGGTCTAATTTGAAGAAGAAAAGGAAAGTGTTGAAGGGGTTGGAGAAGAAGGCATTTGGGTTTCTTGTGAACCAGTTGGGGCAGTTGAGGGAATTAGAGGCTCGGCTGGAGCAACGTGAGGCAGACAGAGAGCGTGAGAGGCAGAGAAAGGAGAATGTTCGACTGGAGCTTGAGAAAGAATGGGAAAGGAAGCTGGAAGAAAGAGAAAAAGGGAGGGAAGAAAGAGAGAAAGCTAGAGAGAAGCTGAGAAGGCAGAGAATTCGTGAGTGGGAAGCTATGGAAAAGGAAAATGAAGAGAAAGAAAGAAGAAGAAAAGAAGAGGAGTTGATACAAGAGAGGGAATGGGAGGAGAGAATGAGTAGAAGGAGGTCTGAATGGAAGAAGAGAATGGATGAAATGTTAAATCAGCACAGAGCAGAAATGGGCCAGATGCAGACCCGTATTCTTCACGAGCAACAAAATCTTACTAGCCAGTTGATCGGGATTGTTTCTCAATGGACTGGTCATCCTGCAGGGCTGTCAGACCATACTGGTGCCAGCAACCATTATCTTTCACAAATGATGCAAAATTTGCACCATGTGAATGGTATGGTTCATGGAGATGGGAGGGTTGATGGAGACAATCAAGATGACCAATTTATTGTTGATGGATGATATCTTATCTGCAACATCAACTCCTTGGATAGGTGAATAACTGGAGGTTGTGCAAGAATGTTTGCTACAATGAGAAGTGTAAAGGTCAGGAATTGTTAATTGCATATTGCCAAGTACTTTCAGTTAGAGTTGCTTGCATACCGATCTATTTTGTTCAAAACTTGGTTAATAAGGGATATAAGATTCTCTGTTTTGGCTTTTTCTTCTGCTCATCCTGTTGTAATTATATTTGTTAAATATAAATGAAATCCAATTCTAAATTGGTATTATTTTTGTTCTCTTGCTTTCTTTCTTCTACTCTTTGTAATAACCAGGCTAACCTTTAAAAAGTCCAATAAAAGAAATGAAAAGTCCAATACCCATTTTTTTTTATAAAAGACTGACTTAGTATATTAGGGTTTTTTAAAAAAAAAATTATATATATATATATATATATATATATATATATATATATATATATATATATACACCATAGGGCTGCTGTCAAAAAAAAAAAAAATCTATCGAACGAATGCTCTGAAGAAAACTTGACGGCTCTAAAAAAAAAAATACTCCTTTGTCTTCTCCGTTTGATTTTTCCAAGGTAATTATTCTTTACATTATAAGTTTTTGTCTTTTATATTGTATTTACCTAAACCTACAAATTAGTTTTATCTTTTGAAATTTTTCGATAATATTCTCGTGATGTTCTGGATTAAAAAAATTGGTACTAATAGAAAGTTCTCTTCAAGATCTTTCTAATGGTCTTTGAATCACTTAATTTGGTTGTGTATTTTAAAAGTTATGAATTTTTGAAATTTGAATAAAATGGGTTTTGACAGTGTTGAACATCCAACTTTGGGTTACTGGAACTTCACTTTTCGATAACTGTTTTGGTCAATTATTTGATGGCTTTTGCTGTATGAAACATGAAATTTGTTTTGGTCTTAATACCTCAGTCAGAAACGTTTTGTGCTAGTAGAACCGTTGCCCCAAACTTGGTTCGTTGAAACAGAAACCCAGAAATTCTGGGTTCTCTATGATAAAACTCAAACTTTTGGCTTTCGAAAATTATGGTTCCAGTAAGCTTTTTGAACGAAACAAAATCCTAAATTGTAATATTACATGTGTAATTTTAATTGGTTCTAGTCTCAGCTTTAGATACTATACAGTGTGTTAGATATAAATGCTCAAAGTAGGTCAAATGAACACAAAAATAAGAAATTTCAGAATATTAAAAAATTTCGTTTTAATTAATTTAAAATTTGTTTTGAGTCAATATTGATTCAATCATGTTATAGATTGTATGAAAGTCAAATATATGTTTTTTTTAGTAATTTTACATATATAAATATAATTAAAAAAATTTATTTACAAGATTTTGGATGTTAATAAATACTCACTAAAATTATATAAACTTGTAAAAATATATAGATTCATTAAATATTGTCATAAAACAGTATTAATTCTATTGACTTTCATGTTTTAGGTTTAATTTCAATTTTTACTTAATATTAAGTATTTTCTTATATTAAAAGAACATTTATTTTAATATGAAAAACAAATTCTAATAAGTTCAAATTATTCGGATGATTATCACATCACCTACATGTCTTAGGATAGTTTATCGAAGATTGTATTTTATTAAACTAATAACTTCGTGATAGTTTCTAATGGTAGTTAGCCTAGAATTATTTTTGCGAATGTGCGCGTGTGCTGAAATTTAATTCGTTAATGTGCGAATGGTAAATGACGTATACCTTAAATGATATTTCGCAGCAAGCACGTTAGAAAGCGTAAAGGAAGCTTAGACACATATATGCGCGTCTAAGGCTTTAGGCGAAAAGGCTAAATCGGGCGCGTAGCTTGTGCGGTAAGGGGTTTTATATAGCTGACGTTAGTAAAATACTTAGGATAGGCTAGACTTCATAATTTTAAAGTAGGATTATAGGGTAGCCGATTTAATAGAGTAGTCTAGATTAAAATTTCCTTATCTATTGTTTTTATTGAAATGTCCTGATTTAAATTCTGTCATAGCATGGAGTTATTGATTTATGAACTAATATTTTTACATGATAGTAGCATGTGCGTGTGATGCATTACAATATTTTCGTAACTCCATGATGATTGTTGATTTTTTTAGAAGTTGCATGGGCACCGTTTTAACCGTATTTTGAATAAGCATGAGTTTGCACGATTTATATACATGCGAATTTTTATACAATTGATATATGTTTTATTTTAGATGGGTGGTTTTCCCCAATTTTTGATATAATGATTTGGGATGAATTGTTGGATTTTTAAAGTGTACCCATCGAGGGAATTTTGAGTTTGCTGGCAACCCGGTTTATGCCTGTGTGGCAGTCATGTCCGTGAGAGCCATCTCTAGCACCCGATAGGAGGTTCTGTGTGATTGCCCTACGGTGCCAAGTGCTTCACGGGGGTGCCTTTGTGGCATCGAGTTGTTATCGTGAGAGCCATCTCTAGCACCCGGTAGGAGGTTCTGTGTGATTGCCCTATGGTGTCAAGTGCTTCACGGGGATGCCTTCGTGGCATCGTGTATTTTATTGCTACCTAATACTGTGAGACCCTGAGCCCGTCTACAGTACCCTAGTCCGGAACCTGCTCAGTTAGGATAGGGCGGTAGTCACTATGGCCATATGTGTATTTATTTTGCATTGATATTGGTGAGGTTATTGAATATTGGATCCATGACTGGTTTGGGTTATTGCCACTTACTCGTATTACTCTATCGAATGCTTTAAGTATGCCCATGCATGTATTTAAATAAATTGCTCTTTGACTATGGTCTCGGTTTTGTGGACTTATAACTTCTCTTTGAAAAATCTGATTTTTGACTAATGATACATTGATTTTCAAATATATAAACTTGTTTAAACCGAAGCATGTTCAGTATTGTTTATTCGAAATATGCATGATGTTTTACGTAATTATCTCGGTTTACCATTGCATGGTGTGTTGCATGGTGTTTTGCTAGCTTCGGTTATGTAGGCTTCTTACTGAGCGTGTGGTTGCTCACCCATCTTTTTCCAACATTTTTCAGATTAGTATTTCGGGGCGAGCGTCACGCTCTAGCTGTCTCCTTTAGCCTAGTGAACTGATTTTGGTATTTTCGAGGCATTATGCGACGGACGATATATATTTATATATATGCATTTTATTTCAGATATGTACGCACGGTTGTATTTATGAGATGTACTAGTTGAAAGACGTTTAAGCATGACTATTAAGTATTACTTTAGGTTTCTTCTTTTCGGTATAAAATGTTGGACATGCTATATGACATTAACTATTATGTCGGATTAGGGGATTATATGATGTATGATTGAAACCCAGGGTTAATATATTTGAGGTTGAGAACTTGGAATAAATATGTTGTACTGAGTATGGAGGACTAAATTATATATTGTAGTCATGCTGTCTAAATAGAAAAATAAATCAAAATCTTTAATATTATAAGTTAAGATTAGAAATTTATCACGCATAAAAATATAATAAAGAGTATAATGATACCTACATCGGGCACAAACGACAAGTAAAACGATCTGCATAGAAATATTTAAGTTACATTTAAATACGATTTCGCTTAACATTGCGCGACTAGTTCGAGGTTAGGTTACGGGGCGTGACACTCTTCATTGTTTGTTTGTTTCTTTTTTCCTAGTTTTTTTTTTCTCCTTTCAATAGGTTGGTCTCTGGAACCAAATGGAATAAAGAAAAATTATGAATCTGACCAAAATGATGTTTGATTAAAGGTCCATCAAGCGAGCACTGTTATATCTTCTCCTCTCCTTGTTATTATTGTCACTAAAAGGGGATTGAAAAAAAAAACAGTAATGACTGAAGCAAGGAAACGGAGTTATAGACAAATCAGAAATAAAATAAAGACCTTTTCAGTCCAGCTAACTTTATATGGTGTGGAGCACATAGTGTAATCAGAGAGGAGCTTTTATTTCTGGACTCCATTAGAAATTTAACTAGGAATCTGTCATGACTCTTGCTGTGTTAATCACCAAGTTGGTTTGGCTTTCAGAAGTTCGGCTCAGATTACTATTGTCTGCATATGTGAAATTGATTGTCTTGACATTGGCTTACGGACATGTCCTTATCAAACCGAAATTGAGGCAATAACAATTTGATTTTGGTGCATTCTGGGAACATAAAATTATCTCATTTAATACTGGCTTCAGTTGCTTTCTATTTCAAATCATAGATGAAAATGTAATGGTGTTGGTATTCTTGTTTAGTTCAGCCTTGAAGGTCATCATTTTTTAAGTTTGAAGAATGAACATACATGTATCGATGGTTTATATAATTTTATTTCCTAGGAAGAGCTCAGAAGAGCAAGAGATCATAATACAGCATAATCTGAGAATGAATGATAACTGGCCCTCTGTTTTCTCCCTCTTAGAATTTGGAATCCATACCCTATGCTAGGTCAGCTCTTTTGACTTATAGAAGGAGAAATAAGGAAGATGCTCGGACACTCAAATGAATATATTTACGAACAATGTAGGCATGCATAGGTAGAGTTGTGTGTGAAGCATATGCATGTATGTGCAATTGTGTATATACATGTTTTGGAGCTAAACGAAGGTCTGAAGAACACAAGACAATTGCTTTCTTTGTGATATATCATTTGCCCCTTCAATTCTCTCAAATGAGAGCAGTATATTATCTTGTGTTGCCCTTTAGTCCTTTTCCCTTAATGTAATCGTGCTTGCTGTCTTGCTGATCCAAATATCTACTTTTTTATCTGAAAATTATGTTTGCTTGGAACTTACTGCATGCAAACATTCGAGCTGACACATTGCAGAATCTGCAGAAGAGACACTCTTTTTCTCCGTTCCAATGAATTGTAGTCAGAAAATGCTAAAACACTTCAAAGAAACTGTTCGAGGACATTGACCCCATCTTTTGTACTCTCTGGCTTCGTGCTTTCTGTCTCAGTTATCGGTACACCCATTTGGCGGTGAATGAGCAAGAGGGTTAGTAATTCATTACATGATGAGTCCATTCTGCATTATTTTGGGGCAAACTTGTCTGCATCAAACTGTGGTAATGCATCCAACTTATTAGTAAAGAATTATTTATCTAATTAATTGACATGGAAATATTAATTAGCATCCGAGCGAAGAATAGGCATTTACTACAAGGCAAAGTGAGGATTCAAATTGTACGTGGACTTCCATCTTTTTTATAGAGTTTAAGAACCATTAGATTAAATTGATCTCGTTGAAATTGCATCATTTTACGAATCATGATTATTAAGAAAAACTTTTCACAAGTTATAAAAAAAGTATATGAAGTTATAAAAAATGTGTATTGCATAATTATTAGATTTGATTAGACTTTGTATTCGAGCTTTGAATGAAATTAAGGGGAAATTAAGGGGCCGTTTGATATTGAGGGAGTAATCACTTTGCGCTGCAATTTAATTGGACGCAAAGTGATTACAACGTTTGTTATCAGCAATCACTTTACGTCCAAAAGCTGCAAAGTGATTGCAGTCCATTTAGGCTGCAATCACTTTGCAGCCTTGGCTGCAAAGTTAATTTTATTCATTTTACCTAAATTACCATTTTACCACAAAAGGGTATTATCATGTATGAATAATATTTTACATGGATTTATATGAAGTATTATAACTTTCATGGATGTTATAGGTACTATGTTGATGTCATAATAATTGAAAATTTACAATTGATACATTAAAATTTCGAATTACATTAATAATATATGAATTATTAATATTATACTCTATAAAATTAAAATTAATAATAATACATGACAATTTAAAATTACAAATGATAAGTAATATTAATAATACAACTTTTATTTTAATTAATTTTCATTGAAAAATTGTTTTTATATTCAATGGTATTTTTAGAATTTGTCACTACTTTCCCAGCAAAGTAACTGTATACCAAACGCTGCGAAATTACTTTCCCTGCAATTTAAACAGAATTTTACATTGTCATACCAAACACTGTAAAATTACTTTCCCTGTAATCACATTCCCTATAATCACTTTCCCTACAATCATTTTCCTTGTAAGTTACCAAATGCCACCTAAAGTTTGATCTTTTTTTTAATGATTTTTTTTCAGATAAACTTTAAAACATGAATATTAAGGAATTCGTGGTTTGAATTTAATAAAAATGTAAAAATATTAAAAATTAATTAAAAATATCATTTTTTTATATAAAAAATTATCCAAATGGATTTTGGTAGAATTTGAGGATAAAATTATTGGATTAAACCGAATTTGAAAAAACATATAAAACGTTGTCAACGCCTACCTATTTGGCCCATATACATTGTACACTTTACACAAAATTTCTCACATGTAATTATATCAACGGTTTTAACAATAAACATGTGATTTCAGAGGCAGGTAAAGCATAACAAAGAAAGTACAATTATTACCATTAAAATTTAAATTCCTTTAAACCAATTCATCATGGAATAAATAACTTATATTCATGATGGGCTATTATGGATAATCAGTGAAATTGAAAGTAACAATAGATGTGAGATTAATTATTGTAACAGTAAAATTAGATATTGTAACTATGAGATTAAAATCAATGATATGATATGTGTTTGGATATTAACGTCGCAATGACGATGAGGTAAAGTATAGTGAGAAAGAAAAAATAACTATTAAAGACATTAAATTAAAATTTGTATAAAATAAAATTTATAAATTAATAAAATATTTAAAATTTTTTAAAATATTTTTATATAAAATAAAATTTTGTTAATGAATTAAAAATTATTAAAATTGTTTTATATCAAATAATATTTTTATTATTAAATATTTAAAAATCAATTTATGTGTATTTTAATATTAAAATAATATATTTAAAATAACAAAAATTTAATAATTATATATCATAAATATAAAATAATAATTTATTTATACATTTATATCAATATTTATTTATATTTTGTATTATTAAAAATAAGTAAAATAAAAATTGCTTGACAATGAAAAATATTAAAATGAAAAAATTTAAATAAAAAATAAGTTAAACAAACTTAAAATTAAAAAAATTAAGAAAATTATTTTAAAAAAAAAAAGAAAAAGAAAAGAGAGAGGAGGAGGAGTAAAAGTGCTCCGATTTCTCCGTCGGGACCCCAAAGGTCCCGTGAGCAATCAGAATTGTGGCACGGTTAGGACGCTTTTTGCCCCACCCGTGCCGGCTCCAGAGGATCTGTTTGAATCCAAACAGACCACAAGTCTATCTAAAACTCATGGTATTGGTATTGTCTTCATTCAATATCTTTCACTAGTTTGCTTGCTTCACATAAACTACGGTAGCTTCCTTCCACAACTTTTACATACCACTAATTAAGACACTTACATAATATTCTTTTAAGAACCAAAACAAAAATAAAATATTAGGGTTAGTTTGGATGAAATGTGAAGAAAACGTTTAAATATATATATATATATATATATATATATATATTTAATAAAATAATAATAAAAGAGGGATATAAATATAATTGCACCTAAAAAAAATCATATTTTTAGTGAAATTTTTTCGGTGGATTGAGACTTATTAATGTCAACCGGTGAGCGATAGTAGTCGGTCAACTTGCCGTGAGTGAGTTAAAGGAAGAGTATTGATAGCAAGATGTAATACTCAAAGCAATCACAACTTTGCCAACTGATTTGCATTTTCTAAGCTATATCTACCTTATAAAAAAAAAATTGATAAAATGAATAATATAATTGGGCCAAATACTTTAGTTTTAAACTAAGTTGAACATTGAATCCAAAAACTTGATAAATTCCTATCTCAATTGAAATTCTATAACCCAACAAATCCATAAAGTCCAATAATCTGAATAAAATATGGTGTATACACAACTATTACGACTTAAAATATGGTGTATGATAATAAAATATGCAAGTAAGAGTAAGTTTTGAAAGTTATTTTTAGAAGTTTAAATAAGTTGTTTGGTATTTTATCACTACATTTTATTGACATATTTGAACTTAACAAAATCATAAATACATTAATTTAAATATTTAATAAAAAACTAAAAATTTTATAATAATATGAGACAATCAATTGACTATAAAATAATCCATTTACGTTGATGAAAAATTTTGATACATTGAGTTCTCATACACATCTTACAAAATTTAACAAAAGAATAATCAATTACATCATACATATATATATATATATATATATATATATATATATATATAGCAATAATCTATCCAAAAGAATTTATGTTATATTTATGACAATAATATATTTAAAAAATTCATTGATTTAATCATTTGATTATTAATTTTAATCTTAAAAAATAAATCAAATTAATTGGACACGTGTGACACATGCAATCAAAAGCAAAAAATATTTATATATTATTCATAAGCGTAATTCATGCAATCAAAACTAATTTTATACCTACAAAAAATAGAAACCAGGAATCATCACGATTTTCAGTATCGAAAGCAGAAGTAGGTAGCTAAGATAGCAAAGTCAAAGACAAAATGACCACGCTATGGAATAAAGCATAACAAAAAAAATTACTATTATTTCCATTAAAATTTAAATTCCTGTAAACCAATTTATCATGGAATAAATAACTTAATTTACTTTAGATGAAATAAATTTAACTATGGCACTATGGAGGCATCAACCAATGACATTAAGCTTCATGATAAGCTAGTATGAATGAATAATAAGATTGATTACGATGAAATTGAAAACAATAATAAATACGATATTAATTATTGTAGCGATGAAATTAAAATTAGTTATAAGATATGTATTTGGATATAAATGTAATAATTGCGGTTAGTTGAAGGAGTAACATGGTTATTTTTATTATGTTTGAGATAAATAAAAGAAAAGGAATAAACTTGATTTAAGCAAAATGTCATTATAGAAAAAGATGACTTATTTTTTTTTTTTTTTTAAAAAACCTTGACTTTAAGCTAATGGGTTTTGGAGTATAATATTATTGCTATATTTTGTCTTTTTAAAATAGACTTGACTTAAGCAAACAGCTGAAGAGGAATATTTTTCATAGAGTAAAGATCGGGCAAAAATATTGAAATCGAGAGATTAAGACTAAATACTAATAAAAAATCCTTCACTTTAAGCTAATAGGTTTTGGAGTATAATATTATTGCTATATTTTATCTTTTTAAAATAGACTTGACTTAAGCAGACCGCTGATAAGGAATATTTTCCATAGAGTAATGATCGGGTAAGAAGACTGAAACCGAGAGATTAAGACTAAATATCAATAAAAAAATCCTTGATTTTAAGCTAATGAGTTTTGTAGTATAATATTGTTACTATATTTTGTCTTTTTAAAGTAGACTTGACTTAAGTAAACCGTTGATAAGGAATATTTTTTATAGAGTAATGATCAGGCAAGAAGATTGAAATCGAGAGATTAAGACTAAATACCAATAAAAAAACCTTGACTTTAAGCTAATGGGTTTTGGAGTATAATATTATTGCTATATTTTGTCTTTTTAAAATAGACTTGGCTTAAGCAGACCGCTCATAGAATAATGATCGGGCAAGAAGATTGAAACCAAGAGATTAAAATTAAATACCAATAAAAAACCTCGACTTTAAGCTAATGAGACTTGGAGTATAATATTATTGTTATATTTTGTCTTTTTAAAATAGACTTGACTTAAGCAGACTGCTGATAAGAAATATCTTTTATAGAGTAAGGATCGGGCAAGAAGATTGAAACCGAGAGATTAAGACTAAATACCAATAAGAAATCATTGACTTTAAGTTAATGGGTTTTGGAGTATAACATTGTTACTATATTTTGTCTTTTTAAAGTAGACTTGACTTAAGCGGACCGCTGATAAGGAATATTTTTCATAGAGTAATGATCGAGCAAGAAAATTGAAATCGAGAGATTAAGACTAAATATCAAAAAAAATCCTTGACTTTAAGCTAATGGGTTTTGTAGTATAATATTGTTACTATATTTTGTCTTTTTAAAGTAGACTTGACTTAAGCAGACTGCTGATAAGGAATATTTTTCATAGAGTAATGATCGGGGTAAAAACATTGAAATTGAGAGATTAAGACTAAATACAAATAAAAAAACCTTGACTTTGAGCTAATGGGTTTTGGAGTATAATATTTTTGTTATATTTTGTCTTTTTAAAATAGACTTGACTTAAGCAGACCGCTGATAAGGAATATTTTTTATAGAGTAATGATCGGGTAAGAAGATTGAAATCGAGAGATTAAGATTAAATACCAATAAAAAAACCTTGACTTTAAGCTAATGGGTTTTTGAGTATAATATTGTTGTTATATTTTGTCTTTTTAAAATAGATTTGACTTAAGCAAGCCTCTGATAAGGAATATTTTTCATAGAGTAATGATCAGACAAAAAGATTGAAATCGAGAGATTAAGATTAAATACCAATAAAAAAACCTTGACTTTAAGCTAATGGGTTTTGGACTATAATATTATTGCTATGTTTTGTCTTTTTAAAATAGACGTGGCTTAAGCAGACCGTTGATAAGGAATATTTTTCATTGAGTAATAATCGGGTAAGAAGAATGAAATCGAGATATTAAAACTAAATACCAATAAAAAACCTTGACTTTAAGCTAATGGGTTTTAGAGTATAATATTATTGTTATGTTTTGTCTTTGTAAAATAGACTTGACTTAAGCAGGCCGCTGAAAGGAATACTTTTCATAGAGTAATGATCGGGTAAGAAAATTGAAATTGAGAGATTAAGACTAAATACCAATAAAAAAATCATTGACTTTAAGCTAATGGGTTTTGTAGTATAATATTGTTACTATATTTTGTCTCTTTAAAGTAGACTTAACTTAAGCAGACCACTGATAAGGAATATTTTTCATAGAGTAATGATCGGGGAAGAAGATTGAAACTGAGAGATTAAGAGTAAATACTAATAAAAAAACCTTGACTTTAAGCTATGGGTTTTGGAGTATAATATTGTTGCTATATTTTGTCTTTTTAAAATAGACTTGATTTAAGCAAACTGCTGATAAAGAATATTTTTTACAGAGTAATGATCGGGTAAGAAGATTGAAACCGAGAGATTAAGGCTAAACACCCATAAAAAAAAATCTCTTACTATCATTTTCTTTTTATCAGTCCATAATCAGAATATCATATTTAAATTTTTTTCAATGCCGAAAAAGTTTGAGAGAGAAAATAAATGTGCGAGTGAGATAGTCAAAATCGACAAATTTATCAAATAATAAGAAACAACTAACAAACAGATCTACTGTATTTCTTATCTTTTCAAATTTCATTACTTTATTTTGATAGAAATTAATTTTTACATCTTATAAGTGAATCTTCTTTTTATTAAGCAATATATTGTCCTATCACTTGTTATTATTTTCATTTGTCATTACATTTTATATAATTCTATATTACACTGCTGAAAATTATATTATCATTTTTTCTAGAGGCCTAGCTAAAATCTATTTATATATATATATATCTTTTAGATTAGAATATCTTTGCAAAACGTAATGAATCAATATGATAAAAAAAATAACATAATCAAGAACCTTCAGTTCTTTTTTTGTACAATTGTTTATTCATCCAGACAAATATACAAATTTGATAATTTGCAACATTAATTTATGAAGTATTATCTTTTAGATGATTGCATTTAGTTTTGATACTGAAAAATTTTAATGTAAGTTAAAATAAATATTTTATTTTATTTTCACGTTTTTATTAATTTCCATATCCTTATTTTAAGTTATATAAAATCTGGAGGCTTTCTCCTACAACTGTCTTGATGCAGCCTTACGTGCTTTATTCTCATGTATTCAGTGATCTAAAAAATTTACAAGGAAATAAGAAGACAAACGCATGGTAAAAAGGAAAATTTTAGAGGGAAATGGAAAACAAAGGGCATGATGTTAAATCCAAGATTACTATTTCTTGAGTTTTAGGTTTGGTAGCTGATTTCTTTTTCTGGTCTTAAATGCAGGAATTGTTTTCTCCATGTAGAAAGCTGTTCATTATGCTTTGGACTTGGACAGTACATAAAACCACAGCTTGACTTAGTTGTCCCCACCCCCATTGAAACTATCTGCAATCCTATGGCCTTAAACTCTGTTAAGTAGCATCGTTCGTTTGTGTCATCAGGCCTGGATTCTAATATGATCAAGCTGAATTCTTGGTCATTGTGAAGGTTGTGAAGTTGGATGCTGATTCTTGAAAAATGACGCTGCATTACACAGACACTGCTATCTCGGGTAGAAATGGTGGAAATGCTATTTCATAAGCAAAAACAGAGTTTGTTAGCCAGTTTTGTACACAAACAGTTATTGGCTGATTATGTATTACATATCATTGTCTGCTCATTTAGTTCTATTGATCTATCTACTCATTTACCCTGCTTAATATAATGTTGAGCTGTATGGTGGTTTTCCAAAAAAAAATTTTACTTGTTTAGTCATCATTATCTAATTAATCGACATGGAAATATTAATCAGTATCCGAATGAAGAAAGTGCATATTCTACTACAAAAAATTAGGCAGTCGAAACACTTATTCTTTGCAATTATTTCATTTTGCTGAATAAATTATGTCATTTTTCTCTGTTTGGTAAGACTAAGTATTCTCATCTCAACTTGCCATGAGAATCAAGGCTAGATATTGATACCAAGATGTAACACTCAAAGCAGTCACAACTTTGCCAACTGGTTCGCACACTACAAAAAAAAATACCTTCAGAAACGGAAAATTAGAGACGGAATTATTCCGTTGCAAATAAAAACAATTTGTAACGGATTTGTAACGGATTTCCGTCACTAATAATGGTACATTTACTATTATCAAAAGGCAACGGAATTTATAATGGAATTCTGTTACAAATTGGTAACGGATTAACGCAAAATTTTAACGACGGATTTAGCGTCGGATTTGTAACGGATATTCGTAACTGATACAATAATTTTTTTATTTTTATAGAAATTAATATAAATTAAAAACAATTCCGTTAGAAAAGGTATCAGAAACGGAATTCCGTTGCTGATACCAAAAAGAAAAATTCCGTTACAACAAGTTATCAGCAACGGAACTCCGTTGCTGATGCCCTATTTATTTTATTGTTTATAAAAAATAATATAAATTAAATAAAAAGTCTGTTACAAAAAGGAATCCGAAACGGAATTTCGTTGCTGATTCCCTATTTTTTAATTTTTTTTAAAATAAACAAGATGAAAAATAAATTTCCGTCTCTGATAGGACATCAGAAACGGAATTCCGTTGCTGATGCCCTTTTTTTTAATGTTTATAAAAAAATAAAAGATAAATTTCATTTTCCGTTGCAAAAGAGCATCAGATACGGAATTCCGTTGCTGATGCCATATTTTTTTAAGTTTTTAAAAATAATATAAAATTTACAAAAATTCCGTTACAAAACGGCATCAGACACGAAATTCCGTTGCTGATGCCCTATTTTTTATTTTTTATAAAATAAACAATTTATAATCAATAAAAGTCCGTTACAAAAGACATGAAAAAGTTGGCACTAGTAGTGGAAATTTTGATCAAGAAGAATGCCCAATTAATTCATTGGGAAAATTCCAATTCCAAAAGGTTTGTTCTTTTCAAAATTTTATAGACCAATTCAAATGTAATGAGATTTCCAAAAGATTTATCTACAAGACATGAGAAAGCATTTTGAAAGGGAGATGTTGAAGGTAGTAATTAATCAACAAACAAATAATTCTAGGATTTGAAGTTTCTTTCTTTTTTTCAATGTCCTTGAACCACGTGAGACGATAGAAAAAAAAATTGTATTCTTTGGATTTTTTTTCTTTTCATATACAAATATTTTCAATATAAATATGGAAAACCAAATAACAAGAAAATATTAAAAATAATTGCCACCCCACGATTCACACACATTTATTTTCATATTTCCAACGGATCCTACCCATTTTTAAAATTAGTTAACATTTAATTAATGAAATATGTCCTAATTGTAAAAACTGAAATAGATATCATACAATATTGAATTGAATGAGACTTTTTTGACAGGACTCTTACACATTACTGCAATAAGTTATGCTGAGAATTAATTAAGTTTAAGCTAGTAAAATTAAAATTAGACATATTCAAGAATTACCTATTAAAATTTGAAGGACAATTGATTTTAAATTTAAATTTAATTTAAGATAATTTTTTAAAAAAAAGATTGAAAAATTTTAAAGATTAGATCAATTTTAAAAAAGTAAAAGAGTGAAGAAATTTAATATATAATATTAATTTTAGTTTAGGTGTATATGATTAATTGATATTTACGTGTCATTAAAAAAGAATATTCATGTAAACATTTATGCAAGTATCTTACCAAATTTGATTTGTACCTTTAATGTAATATATATATATATATATATATATATATATATTTATATATATATATATATTATATTAGATGTGATTATCGTGAACATATAATATAGACATAATATATGCACATTTAGTTAAAAAAAAGTGCAATTAGTGGATAATATACATTTATAATTTTTTGTATATTCATTGAAATTAGGATCATAAAAGTAATTATCATTTCCTCTATATCAATTTTACATATTAAAAATTTCTTTTTTATTAATTATATTTTTACTATGGTATGAACTAATAAATATTTTTGATAGGCAGTTTTTTTTTATTTCCTCTATATTTATTGCGTTTTAGGTTAAAGAGAGAAGATAAATTTAAAAAAAAAAAAGAAGAAAGGAACAAAACATTTCATTGAGTGTTTGATAATTGATGTGCATGCTTTGTCAACTAGAATTGATAGAAAACAATGCTTTGACCATTCTGAGATTCTCCTTGATATGCTACGGTTGAAATACGAAAAAAAAATTACGGAAATAAAACATGTTTTTTTCTTTATCAAATAAGTGAAATAACTGAGCACATAAAATTTTATAATAATTAATTATGTAAATTTTATTAAAATTATTGGTGATAAAATAAATGCATATTCTTTAAATTCAGATATTCTGGACATTATGATTAATATTATAACAAGGTGCCAAAATGAATGAGTTTGAAAGTAAAAGCACACATAATTTGTTAATAATTAGTTCGTTTATTATTTTTTTAGTATAATTGATAATTTGATATCATGAGTAATGGTTTTTGGACCTTTTTTTTTTCCGGAAGACTAGGATAATTTTTTATAAGTTTCTGATTGCATAAAATCTTTAGAGAACTAATTAATTTGTTTAGTCAATTATCTTTTGTTACTTCTATTGATAGCTGGATTAATTTTAAGATAATTATTAAATATACTGTTAGTAAAATTTAAAAACTCTACAATCTAAATCAAGATGATAACGTATCTCTCATTTTAAGAATTAATTTTAATATTTATTTACATTTTTAAGAAGTAATGACACATGGCATTCAGACAGTTGTTATCTAAATGTCACTGTGCTATACATGGATGCAAGATGTGTATTTTTTTATATGATTATAAATGATGATGTGATAAAAAGGTTCCGTGTCCTTATCTTATTTGATGACAGCATGTCATCTATTTAATTTAATCATGTTATTCTTGGATATTGGATTGGCATACAAAATGATATACATATTTTACTAATAGAAGTAAGACTTAAAAAAAAATTATGAAAATATTTATATTATTATTGTTATGTATGTTTATATTGACTCTACAATATGATTTTATTGTAGAAGTCTCTATGATAGCATTAATCATAATTAGTTATAATATGTTTATTTTTGTTATGTTTTAGATAATTAAAAGAAAAAGGAAAAAAATTGATTTAAGCAAAATGTCATTTTTAAAAAAAGACTTGACTTTTTTTTCAAAAAAAAAAAAACTTTGACTTAAAGCCAATGGGTTGTGGAGTATATTATTGCTGTATTTTTGTCCATTTAAAAAAGACTTGATTAAAGTAAACTATTGATATTTTTCATCGAGTAATGATCGGGTAGGAAGATTGAAACCGAGAGATTAAGACTAAATAGTAATAAATTTTTTTTTTACTATTATTTTTTTTATCAGTCCACAATCAGAATATCAAATTCAATTTTTCCAATGCAGAAAAGTTTGAGAAGAGAAAATGAATGTGTGAGTGAGACAGTCAAAATTGACAAATTTATCAAATAATAATAATAATAATAATAATAATAATAATAATAATAAACCTAGCAAACAAATCTCCTTCATTACTTTATTTTATAGAAATTAATTTTTACATCTTATAAGTGAATCTTCTTTTTATTAAGCAAAACATTTTATGTAATTCTATATTACACTGCTGATAATTATATTATCATTTTTTCTAGAGGCCTAGCTAAAATCTATTTATATATCTTTTAGATTAGAATATCTATATATATACTCTTTTTGCAATTGAAAATCAAATGTAATGAATCAATATGATAAAAAAAAAATTAATATAATCAAGAACCTTCAGTTCTTTTTTTTTATTTAAACGATTTTTAGTTTTATATAATATTTCTAACTTAATTTATCTTGCATATATATTTTATCTTAATTATGCTAATATCAATATACCCTAAAATCATTTACAAACATTTAATTATATTAGCATATATTAGTAAAAATATAAATTTTATTTTTTATCCATATTAATCATACTATTATTTATATAATCAATTAAGTATCCAAGACCTATACTTTCATATAGAGTTAATAGAGCTGAGATTCAACTGTTCACTAATACTATGAGTGTATGTTTTTTCTTCTCAATGATTTGGAGCAGTCCAAGTCATGAGCCAAAGAGGTTTCCTGAATCATGAGACAAGAAACATATGTTTTACTATTTTGGAAAAACAACCATTCTCCCTTTCATATTAGTGTTGTTCACATTTTTAATTTTCAGTTATTAGTAATAGTAAGGTTCATTACAATTATGGAAATTCTTCAACTTATATGTAATTTTTATTTAATTATTTACTTTAAAATTTTATTATATTCCCTCCATCCAATTTTTATTGTCTCTATTTGATTTTAATGGTATCTAAGAAAAAATATATTCATTTATAAAAATGATGCTTTGAGGTTTTAAATATAAAAATGTGTTAAAAGATCATGAAAATGATTTTGGAATATACTCATAAAGAAAAGTAAGAGCATTTTGGCATTTACAAAAGCGAAGATGATAATTTTGGGATATGACAGATAAAGAAAATGAGATAGAGAGGGTAATTTTATATATTGTTTATATATGTTTAATTTTATAAATTATTTTTAAATATAACATTTTTAATATTTTTATATTTGAATTGTAAAATATAAAAAATATAATATGAATATATGTTCTAAGAGTTAAATAGATATCTGTTGCGCAGCGTTTTGAAGCAAACACGCATCCAGTAACGTCCCTTTTCTTGGAGAAGTAGTGCCTGCATATTTGGTCTTTGAGTTGGAAATAAACCATTAATTTTTCTTAACTTCGGAAAAATTAGTTTTTCTGTTTGTTATTTTTACCAATAAGATAGTAAAGAATAAATAAGCAGATCCAAGAAAGAATACGGTAACAAAGATTAATTTAAACAACCAAAGTTTGATTTAAATGTTATTTTTTTGGTAAAGATTAAATTAAAATGAACAATTTTTAATAATAAATATTATTAAATTCATTGATTAATATGAGATCTTATGATATGATTAAATGACCATGTATAAGATTTATATATTGACAGTATATCAAATATATTTAATTTCAAAAAAGATAAATTTTTTTGGTGTATCCACGATATGTTTCATATCACATTGAATATGAGACTAATCAATACTCGTGCGTCGTTATTGACATTGACCAAAATTTTTATTGAAAATAAAAATAACATTAATTTTTAGGATAATTAGATAGACGGTGAGGTTGTTTTTGATGAAACTGAAAAAATAAAATTACAAGTAAAATATATATTTTAATAAAACAATAAAAAAATCAAAATTATGAATAAAACTGTAAGTTGACCCACCTTTGATATTTTTTTGTTAAATTACACTTGACACACCAGTTGCACTGCTGATAACAACTGCGGTGCCAAACTCACATTTAATCATTAAAGTGGATGGGAAGGTGAAGCACGGTAACACTAAACTCCTAATCAAGAATATTTGAGAGTTAATTTAGGTGGGTAGTATGATTGGTTGTGATTAATTTCGATAAAATTGAAAATAAAAGTAACGTTAACAGTAATGTATTTGGATTTAATTTACAATGATGACGACGAGATAAATGATAAAATTATCATTATATTATATTAAAATTTAAACATGAAATGAAGGCAAAATTGAAACGTGGTAGCAGATAAATCCCACGATGCTGCACTGGGCTCCGTTTTTGAATTAGTTTCAATACTAATTTCACTTTTTTGGGTTGGATGTTTACTGTGTGCTTTCATCTTTTGCCTGGATTTTATTCATACTTTTGCAATGCTGGGAAGGTTAAGTATAATGTATAAATTTTATAAACCGTCAATAAATTATAATATACTATCTTATTAATTTATAAAATTTAAAATAAAAAATCATTAAAATAAATATTATTTAATTTCACTAATTAATAAAGTGTTATGATTCAATTACACTATGTGAGATTTATACATATTGACAACACATCAATTATAAACTCTTTGTTTAATTTCTTAGTACCTTCATCTTTGTGTGTGTGTGTATATATATATATATATATATATATATATATGAAGATAAATTAATATTTCTTTAGTAGTGCGTAGAAAATTAGATTTCAAATTTTAAATTTTTTAAATAATTAATTGATGGTGTTTCTTAATGAATGATCAAATTTTGAGTTATGCAATTTTCTACACAAGCAATTATTAAGAATTGAAAGGATATATTTCAAAATTCATGTATTTTTCTCACTTTTACTTTTATTATCTCAAAAAGATATCTATTATTTTTTCAATAAAAATATTTATTAAAGTGTATGGTTTCCAGGAAGGGAAATTTATTTTAGATATAAATTTTATATAATTTAATTTTGCTCCTAAAAATATTTTTTAATTATATATCATTTTTTATAAATAGAAACAAAAATTTATTATTTTATTATTATGATTGTGATATTAAATCATCCACCTGTAGCAAAAACTAGTATAAAAGAAATATGGATGCTGTAACTAATTAATAAAATAATTAGATCATTGACGTGGCTAAATAAATTAGAGTTTTCCTTACTTTAAAAAACTATATATTTTCTTTCAAAAAATTCCAAAATGAAGACCCGTAAAAAGAAGTTTAAACTAGATAGCATATTAATTAAATACGTAAAACTGGTGGACTAATCAAAGTTAAAAGTAACCAAACCGTGGAGCAGCTGTTGCGTATACTTTTCTTCCCGTCCCTTTGTATTTTAGTGGAATTCAAAGTTAAACATAGGCTTGCGATTCCACTGTTATACCAAAAGTTCAAACTCATAATTTGTTAAATCAACATCAAGATAGAAAGGCAGCTAGCTAGAATTTGTCTATAAATACCGTTTATGGAATATGAAACTCCACACACCACAACCCTTCATTTTTGTAGAGCAAACAAAACATGAAGAATCTTCATATCCTCTTTTCACTCTTTTTGCCTACCTTATTTCTCTTCTCATGCTCTGTATCTCTTGTGCTATCTATTTCCCCTTCTCTTGCTGATCTCCAAAACCAATGCCTTGATGACCAAAGGTCTGCTCTGCTTCAATTGCAGCATGATCTTTATTATGCCCCAAATTTTACTTTCTCTTCCCAAGCTGAGCTTTGGGATCTCAACTCTGATTGTTGCTCTTGGCAAGGAATTACATGTGATGCTCTTGGTCATGTCATTGGACTTGATCTCAGTTACAAAAACCTCTCTGGCAGCATTCACGCCATTTTCAATCTCCGTCATCTTCAGCGCCTTAATCTTGCTGGAAATAATTTCAATACCACTCTGTTTCAATATAAGTTTGATAGACTCCAAAATTTAACTCATCTCAACCTTTCAAAGTCATGTTTCTATGGCCAAATTCCAATAGAGATTTCATACTTAACAAGGTTAGTCTCTCTTGATCTATCTTATCAAGATTCTTGCTATGGAAGATATTGGCAAATTCCTGATCCATACTACTACTACTTTTCATTTCCTGCTGAACTCCAACAACCACTTAAACTAGAAAACCCAAACTTGAAGACATTAATCAAGAATTTGCGGCCTCTTACAGAGCTTCACTTGGATAGTGTGAACATTTCAACTCAAAGTACTAAATGGTGTGAAACCATATCCTTAGTACTTCCAAACTTGCGTGTGTTAAGTTTGTCGTACTGTGGTTTGACAGGTCCATTTTGTACTTCACTCTCAAGATTTCCTTTTCTTTCCAAACTTTTCCTTGACCGGAATTCGATCTCTTATTTGCCTCCCAATTTCTTGGAAATTTCTCCTCGTTTGGTTTCTCTCAGTTTAGTGGATTGCAATTTGAGTGGGCATTTTCCAACAGAAATTCTTTTATTGCCAAAAATACAAAGCATTGACATTTCAGAAAATTACAATCTTGGAGGTCAGCTTCCAGAATTTCCATCACACAGTGCTTTGCGTATCTTAAGGATTTATGATACAAATTTCAGTGGAAAACTACCAGAATCAGTTGGTAATCTCAAGTTTTTAACAAATTTAGATCTCTCTTTGTGCAATTTCTATGGAAAAATTCCATCATCAATTGCAAATCTTACTAACCTTGTGCAACTGAATCTAGCCTATAACAATTTCAGTGGTTTAATCCCTGCATTTCATAGATCTGGAGTTCCAAATCTTGCCCATCTATATTTGTATGACAATCGGCTCTCTGGCTCAATTCATTCTTCTTTATTTACTCTCCCATCATTGCTGACTTTGGATCTTCATGGAAATCAATTGGGTGGTGAAATTGAGGAGTTCTCGAACGCATCTTCTTCGTTGGTTGAATATTTGGATTTAACATATGATTATTTAAGAGGACCCATCCCCGAGTCAATCTTTCAACTTCCAAGGCTTGAAAGCCTTTATCTTGGCTACAACAACTTTGATTCTTTGAAACTTGGCATGTTCTTTCAACACAAGAACTTAAGGGTTTTGGACCTATCCAACATGAGCTTTTCAATTGGAAGCTACAACAAAAGCCTTCCTTTTCCCCAATTAGAATCACTAAGCCTAAGCTCATGCAACCTTACTGAATTTCCAGAATTCATCAAAACACAAGACAAGTTGGTTTCTCTATATCTCTCTAACAACCAAATCCATGGTTTTGTGCCTAATTGGTTGTGGAAGACCAATCTTTCGGTGTTATCCCTATCTTCCAATACAATTGATTTTCCAAAGCAGTTTCCCTTTGGTGATGCAAACTCCTCATTTCCGATGCTTAAAGCATTGTTTTTGGCATCCTGCAATTTAAGTATGTTTCCAGAGTTTTTAAAGAGTCAAGATAATTTAGAACGGCTTGACCTTTCAAATAACAAAATAAGTGGTGCAGTACCGAACTGGATGTGGAAGAAAACTTTGCAATCTCTGGATCTTTCCGTTAATTCTCTCTCATCTTTGGACCAATTTTCACTGAACCAATCTCTAATTTCTTCACAAGGCTCTTTATCAAGACCTATTTGTAATTTGAGCCAACTTTGGTGGTTTAATGCATCCTATAACAAATTAAGTGGGCCAATACCAAGTTGCTTGGGCAATATCAGTACTTTAGAATATTTGGATCTACGAGAAAATAATTTCAATGGTAGCATACCAGAATTTGGAAAAGCAATCCAATTATACACGCTTCAACTCAGTGAGAATAAATTGGAAGGGAAGTTGCCAAGGTCATTGGCCAATTGCACAATACTCAAAATTTTAAACCTGGAAAACAATACTCTAAATGACACATTCCCCTTGTGGTTGGGAAAATTGCCTTATTTGACTGTTCTTATATTGCGAGCAAATAGGTTTTATGGTCCAATTAAACCTGGGAAAAATAATTTTCCTTCTTTGGATGTACTAGACATTGCTTTGAATAATATTTCAGGCCAATTACCAATTGAATTCTTTCAAGCCCCTCAACTAAGGTCACTCAAAATGGGTGGGAATAAATTGGAAGGGAAGTTGCCGAGGTCATTAGCCAATTGCAAAATGCTTGAAGTTTTGGACATTGGAAAAAATATGATACAGGACACATTTCCTTTTTGGCTGATGAAATTGCCTTCTTTGAAGGTTCTTGTCCTTAGAGAAAATAGATTTTATGGTTCCATTAATTTTTTTGAGGATGGTAATGTTTTCCCAATGTTACGTATACTGGACCTCGCTTCCAATGATTTTTCAGGTGAATTATCTGGCGAATTTTTTCTACGTTTGAAGGCAATGACTGTGATGATTGATGAAAAAAAGGCTAATCGAAAGTATATTGGAGATGATTATTATCAAGATACGGTGACGATTGTCAACAAAGGGCTGGAAATGGTTTTAGAAAAGATTTTAACCACTTGTACTTGTCTTGATCTTTTCAACAATAGTTTTCATGGGATCATACCGGAAGAAATACAAAATCTCACATCACTCATTGCGCTAAACTTATCCCACAATAGTTTCTCTGGCCAAATTCCATTAGAACTGAGCAACCTAAAAGAGCTTGAGTCTTTGGACCTCTCTCAGAACAAACTCTCGGGGAAGATTCCTTGGCAACTTGCAGGCCTGTCTTTTATTGCTGCACTCAACCTATCTTACAACCAACTTGAAGGAAGCATACCACAAGGCAATCAATTCGGTACATTTTCGAATGATTCTTACAAAGGGAACCCAGGATTATGCGGGCCTCCTTTGACAAAGAAATGCAATGAAGCTGATGTTCCAATGTCACCTACAAAGGAAGATGTAGATTCACGAATAGATGGTATATTTGTTTGGAAAATCGTATTGATTGGGTATGGATGTGGGTTGGTGATTGGATTATCCATTGGATATACAGTGCTAAATGAGATGGGAAACAAATGGCTTCAGATTTACATGAGGAATTGGAAAAGAAATCGAAGAAGATCGAGGTGATTCCATCAGAATTCGTTTTTCAAAGTCAGCAGGCAAGTATTTTAAAATACTTAATAACCCAAATGTTTTGTTGTTTAATTGTTGTATATTTCCAATTTTGCCTAAATACATTGATATAGATGTTATATTTTTCCCACTTTGCCCTCAAACATCTGATTACATTTAACTTGCAGGGACTAAATTTGGAGGCATATAAGCACCCAATCCTCTTCTTTGAATGAACCACAGTTGAGGTAAGTGAATAGTTCTGAATAAGATCTCTGACAATAGGAAGCCAATATCATGCAACATATATTGAGTCCATGTGGGAAATGGAAGTGCTTGTTCATGAAGGGAATTATGAACTTGCAAACAGTATGTATGAAGAATACATGTCAGTAACTGTTGAAGATATAATTTGCTTTCAATCATTGCTCATTTCGTAGGTAGTCTTGTCTCAAATAGTCAACTTATTTGATGCTAGAAACTAGGAAGGCTCTCAAGCCTTGTTCAATTTGCAATTTTACCAGAGTTTTATGTTTTATCTCAGCATTAATTTTGGAAATTTTGTGCAGGTTAAAGAACATTTGATGACTTGATGTAGATGAAATCCGTGTTTGACATAGTTCTTAAAGCATTACTGATAAAGGTTTCTCCTGATCATTTGCCATCTCTGTTCTTGCTCCTTGGAATGGATTCTGGTGTTAACTTCCCTTGCCTAATCTAAAATGTAAGCATTAACAAGAAAGCATTATCCTTATGCATGATAGAAATGAGTACAAAATTTTAGTTGTAAGAAATACAAAAGAGAAATTAATTGTAGAGATCAGGCTAAATATATGTAGATGCATGTTAAACAATTCTTTGAAGGGGCTAAAGAGCCCTATATTTTTGTGCAAGTTTAAGTATTGTAAGTGATTTTTGTAACACTTTACGATTAATGCAGAAACATTTTAACTATTGCATGAAGTGAGAAGACATCAGGGGAATGCTTTTGATGCTATGGACAGCACCACATTCGGATTCCTCAACAGTCCCCAACCAAAAACCTGTCTTTACAAGGAATCAAAATCAAAGATGGAGAAAATTTAGGTGTCTCCATCAAACTTCAAGTTTCAAAGTCATTTGGTAAGAATTAAACTAAGGTTTTTTTTTTTTTTTTTTTTTGGTTCATTGTCTTTTTGTGAGCTAGAGCTGATTGCCTAATCAAATACAGTTTTTTCTGGCAAAACTGAACCTATGATCTTGGTGGAGATGGAGATGGAAGATGAAGAGTGATGTGATTGTGAAACCTTCTCAAGATTCCTGGTCTAGGTATTATTCTTTGAAGCAAAACCATTTTTAGTTGTTGTCGTTCTTGTTCGAAATGACTTTGTGTCATAATAGAGATCCAACCAAGTATGATCTCTATTTCCAAGGTGGTGAGTTTTCCCAATACTTTTTTATAGCAATTTTCTTATAATATTTTCTATTTTAATCCAATGTCATCCATGGTTTCTCTGCTTTTGTACTCCCATACACACAGACAAATGGTTTGTTGTAAACTGTAGTGCTATATTAAGAAAAGGGTATGAATGGAGCAAAATTTTTCTGATGATCTAAAATTAGAAGAATGGCATTTTTAAATTCTAAAATTAGATTCATCCTTTGAATTTTCAGGACAATGATTTGAGAAGATACTAGGAGCTCCAGTTTTTTGCATATGCAATGCAAAACAAAGCATGGATTGCTTAATACAGATCAGAAAAGGATATGATTTCTGAATAAAAGCTTATTCAGCTTGTCTGTTTCTTATCAGGTACATATTTTGTCCTTTTTCCCTCAGCCTCAACTCCTTTGACAAGAGTGATGATAATGATTCACATTTGAAAGTGAAAACCACCCAAAGTGGCTTATAGAAAATTTGTATCAGGTATCAAATGAGATCATTATTTTGAACAAAAAAGGGGAAAGGGCACCTAAGCACCGTGGATGATGAACTTATTCTCTTCTAAATAGAAAGAAAAAAGGTTCATAACTAACTAGATAGACAATATTCACATTGATGTGGAATATCTGGAGAATATATACATATATATATATATATATATATATATATATATATATATATATATATATATATGTGTGTGTTTAAAGTTTCCCCTTTTTCTCGAACATCTAATTACATTTAATTGCAGGAGCCAAACTGGCGACCATCTTGGCAATCCAATCCTCTTCCTAGAATGAGCTGCATTTTAGGTAAGCTATAGTTTATGAGTATGAATGTTTTGAGAAAGAATCCCACCAAGTGAACATATCAATACAAACTTCCGAAATGAAAAAAAGCTAATATCATTCGGAAGGTATTTTGTTCTTGTAGGGAATGGAAGTGCTTGTTCCTAAAGGAAATCATGAAGTTGCAAAGAGTATATATGAACAGATTGAAGACATGCCACATTTCAATCACCAGCCATTTTATAGGTAGTTTTTTCTCACGTAATCAACTTGATGCTGTGAACTAGGAAGGTTGTCAAAGCCTTCAGCAATTTAGCCTAATTTGAGTTTTAGCTCAAGATTGATATTTAAAGTTTTGGTGCAGATGAAAAAGATATTTGATGACTTGTGGTTGACAAAAGTTATACTGAACACAGTGACTATGCATATATAAAGACTTTGCCACTAGAGGCTTTCTCCTACAACTGTCATTCTCAAGCAGCCTTAAGTTCTTACTCTTTTGAACCCATCTCCAATAGAAGGGTAAGTATCAAGAAGATATGTACTTTATTCTCATGCATTCTTTGATCTGAAAAATATACAGTGAAGAAGAAAACAAAAACAAAAACACCAGCTAAGAAAGAAAATTTTTAGAGTAAAGAAAACAAGAGTCATGTTGTTAAACCAAATATAACTATTTCTTGAGTTTATGTTTTAAATTTGTTAGCTAATTTCACCATTTGTTTTGGACTTAAATGCAGGAAGTGTTTTCTCCGCGAAGAGAACTGTTCATTAGGCTTTGGACTCATACAGCACAAAAAATCACAGCTTTCATTACTTATCCGTACCCAACCGAAACTTTATGCAATCCTACAGCCTTAAACCCTGTGAAGTAGCATCTTATCATGCTTACCAATTTGTCATCAGACCCAGATTCTGATACGATCAAAGCTGAATTCTTGGCCATTGTGAAGTTGGATGCTGCTTCTTAAAAAGTTGATGCTGCATTACACAGCTATCCCGGTAGAAATGCTACTTCATGGGCAAAAGGCAGAAACAGAGTTTGTTGGCCAATTTTGTATATACCATATAGTTTTCGGTTGATTTTGTATTACGTATCATTGTCTACTCATTTAGTACTATGATCAATCTACTCATTTACGATGCATAATATTGTCACTCAACTCATAAAGCAAGTAATATTTTCGCAAGTATAAAAAATATTGCAAACATTTGGCATACACAAGAGGGTTTAAGATGCAAAATGAGATCAAGATTAATAGGGGGTAAATTTAATTTATCATTACATTATTACATATAGAAAGAAATATCAAAGTATACAATTAAATGATAAAAATAAATCAAGAAAAAAAAAACTCTTATGCATAGAGAGAAGACCAAAAGCCAAAATCTGACCGATTTTATTGTATAGTTAACCACAATCAGGAGTTCAACTTTGATACATTCGTTTTAGATAACAACGATAAAAACAACCAGAGAAATCTATTTTAGGGGAATACATATGTAGGTATATGTGATGTGATGTCAAAAGGATGCTATTAATTGGAAAATGAAAGTGCATAAGACGAGAATACATTGAAATTTCTCACCACGAAATGCATTAATACTCTTCACCACATAAACTAAGCTATGTTGCTGGAAAGTAAAGAATATAGGCTTGAACTATTGCCTTAGCTTGGTTTCAAATTGGAAAAGGAAGAAATGAAAGAAAACAGTGCCATATTGATGATAACAAGACAATCATTTTATTTGAAACAACTAGAATCAGTGGAACAAACAAACCTAAAATGTGTAAAAATGGTGGAAGAACAGAATTTTGGGGAGAAACGAAAATGCTTCTGAGACAACTTAACTGTAGATTTATTCTAAGTCACTGCATTGAATTAAATGAACTACCTTTACCAGATGAGAACCGTATAAGGAATTTGCATCACAATCTCAACACTATTATAAGCTTCTAAGGGCTTAGATGATATTTTTTTCAAGTTTTAATCAAGAAGGATATGTCAGACAAGTGAATCTTCCACTAAAAGGCTAAACAAAGAAATAAAATGTCCATGGCAGCAAATGTTGAAACAAAGCATCAATGGATTTATCGTTTACCCTCTTCAGCCATCTTTCTACGTATCTCCTGAGCAGTATTGAAAATGCCAAGGGTGGGTTGGTTGCATACAAAGCACTTCTTATTTTTTGCATGATGCTGAAAAAAATAAAGATGCACTTGGTTAGTTTACATTCAAATGAGAATAAAGATGTAAACCATACTGACATGAGACACCAAAAGTGATGATGTAAAGTGAAAATCCGTCCTATTTCTATACCTAAAAAAAGGTTGGACCACATAAAATATTCTTTGTATGTGAGTAACCAAGAGTTTTTCATCTAAGTAAAGCATTCATAACAAATATAACAAAGCTAATACATATGAGTGTAGTACAAAAAGACATTAAAAAAACTACATGAAAGGGCATATAGGGTTACCTTTAAAGCACAATGCTCGCAGAAGTAGTGCTTGCACTTAGTAACAACAGGGTCCACAAAAGGTTGCCGGCAAATAAAACATGCAAAGGGCAGCGAATCATCATCGTCATCATCACTCTGGTCTACTCCAGCCTCATCATCATCATCATCGCCACCCAAAGCCAGATTTCTCTTCCTTGCTTTCTCTGCTTCTTCCCAATCCTTCTCTAACTGCCATCCAGACTTGTAATCTCCACGATCATGCATAAACTTACATGAATCTCCGTAACCACAGTAACCAGTTTCTTTGTAGTCTTTACAGATGTCTGGCTGATAATCAAATCTTGCAGAGACCCTGATGTGGGCAGAAGCCCTAAGAGGTCCATGTGAGCCACCAGCTTTCTCACTGGCAACTGTTTGCTCTCTTCGAAAGCCAGCCTTATGATCCACATAGCCATGCATTCCAGTATACAACTTCTGTCCCCCAGAGCTTGTGTTTTTCCCCTTCAAAGCCTCGTCTGCTCGTTTAAGAACTTTTTCACGTATAGCTCGCGCATCTTTTGTAAACTCAGTCTCAGTTTCTAAGGTTGCCGTAGCTCTGCTATCGTTTTGAACTTGAATTTCCTTCGAAGACTCAAATTGAAAAATTGGTTTGTCAGATTCTGCATTTAATTCAGTGGCAGCAGCACTCTTGGAGGATCCAGTAGAGAAGTATAACTTATTGTCAGGCTTCAAAGCCTTTTTCTGATTGTGCAACAGAGATGTGCCATTTCTGGACTCTTCATCTTCATCTTCGTTTATTGTCCTTTTCCTTATGTTTTTGCCCTTTGTTGGCTTCCTAAAGAAATTGCAGACTGAAAATTTGAAGAGTTAGCTATATAAGTAAATAATATATACGCTTAAAAATAATAAAAAAAAACAAATTTTACCTTGTTCCGACTGTTGAGGTTCTGTTTCAGATTGCTGAGGTTCTTTTCCTGGATACTGGGGCTTGCTTGAATCTGTCATCTTAACAGAAACAAGAGCAAAGGTTTATGGATTCCTCACCTCAAGTAAGATAAGCTTCAATTCGTCCACAACTGTTGCTTCAACACTAGAAAGAAGGTTTTAAACTAAAATCAGTCAAAATCCTTATTACCATTAATTAAGCCAATAAATGATACATTCAACACACTAACTGGTGTCATAACTAAATTTCTATAGTTTAGATCTCTCATAAAAAGCCTAAATGCTTAGTTTAGGACCAAATGTTTTGAGGGGTTGCTCAAATCAGGACCTAACCTTTCAATTGTAACAATTAAGGATCAAGGATTTTTGAATTGCAACAAACTAAGAACTTTAGCTGAAATTAATCCAATACACACGTTGTTAAATTATAAAACAATGACAAATGGCTAAAATATTGGCAGATGGATACCAACTAGGATGCTACATGTAATAAGTCAAGTTAAAATATGATTATGTGCAGATTCTATTTTACAAATCAAAACCTCTTTCTCTTTCGTGCAACTGTACAAGGCAAGGGTTTTCTTTCATTTTGTTTGGCCATTTTCTTTCAGCAAATTTGGATATCTAGCAACACAACAAAAGTCTAAAAATATTTGGTACAGCTTACTCTTCCAACTGATCAGCACTAAAAACCCAATAAAGCACCAAAAAAAAAAAAAACAGTAAATCACCATGCAATGAATGGAGAAAGCATGCCCAAACAACACAAAATTTTCTCAATTTACAACTCACCTTCAATATTATATCGACAACGAAAAAAATTCTATGTTAGAAAATGCTCTGGATTTAGCTCAGCACATATGTTATCTAGAATTCATCTTCAATAGGCTTCGGTTAATTGATAGAAAAGTGAAGGAATTAAATTTTTTACCCAAATCACAAAATATCAACTGTACTCACCTGAACAAGAAGAATTGATCGGAATTGAAATTACCAAACAAGAAGAAAACGGCCTTCGTCAAATAATTCCTTTCGCTGGTTGGATTTGGGAATTTTTTTTTGAAATCGGAATTGGAATTGGGAATGAAACGACTGAAGGTTTGGAGGATTAGAGTAAATCGGCCTTCATCAACTTTGGATTAAATTTAAAGAGTGGAGGAAGAGTCAAGGAGGAACCTTAAACCCTAAATTCTTTTACCAGACTATACGCCGCCACCCCTTGTTTTCTTTTCTGCCTAGCCTGCTGTTCTTTGCGACAGCTGGTCGTGCTTGTAGCCGCCTGTTGTTGTTCACTTCTCCTTCTCTCGTCAGACTTCAATCTTCATTCCCCTTCTTCTTTGCATGGCCTGGATTGAAATTACATCTTCTTAACATTGTAATGGGTGTGCTTTGTTCGTTCTTATGCTACAGCCTTTATGATAAAGGAAGCCTCCTGAAGGAATGATTAGTTTTACCGTGGGAACCGAACCGAACCGACCCGACTTTCTTTTAAGTACTTCTATATACTTTTTGGTAATTTCATTTCAAATCATAAAAATACCCTATTATCCTTTTACTGCTTTCCCGTTTTAGCCTTTTCTATTTAAATGCTCGATGGGCTTGAAATTAGGATACTTTTCAAGCTCGTCCTAAATTTAAAAAAAAAAAAAAATCCAAACTGAATTTTCCAAATAAAGCTTGGGCTAAAAGGACTAAGCAAAACAATAAAAAATAATTAAAATTTAATTTAATAATTTTTATTTTTAAAAAAATTAATTTAAAATTCAAACTTCCTCTTATTTATAAAAAAATAAAAGAAAAGAAGCGTTGAAAATGCAAGAGACTATGTGACATAACGGGAGTTGGTTTTTATTATTGAAACCATTCTTAATTTTTAAATATTTTCTGATTTTACCCTTTTTTGTAAATTTCCACGAAAGCCATGACATTGCACCGGCCGGTCAAATCGGTCAGATTGGTATTGCAATTCCATTTATTACTATTCTAAATTAAAAAACATTGGTTTTCGGCCAAAAAAATAAAGAAGTGAATTTATTTATAAATTAATCGATTTTAATCGGATAGTTTTTATATTCAAATTAAGTTCAAAATCAAGTTAATTAAATAGTAAATTAAGTTATATTTAAATATTTTAATTTAAATAATTTTTAAAATTAAATTTTAAAATTCAATATTTTTTAAGTCAATTCAAATCTAATCCAAATATAATTTATTATTATTAAAAAATAATTTAAAATGTAAATAATTCATCTCTCTTATAAAATTTAAATTTAATTCTCGTTGTCAACCATTCGCTGTATAGTTAATCTATAAATCTCCTCTCGCCCCTATTTTTTTTTTTTAATTGGGATAAAAATTGAAGATAGCTAAATGTGGCGCTGCCTTTGCATGATCGAACCCTATAACTATGACTAAAGTTTTTTATTTTTACGAATCAAGCCTATACTGATTATCCTTGTTTCTCTTCTCGTCTCTACAAAATCCACCATTCTGAAACAGAAAACAGAGGCTTTATGGCTGTAGTTTCAAGTGCTCAATTAACTACCTACATTTTTCACCACATAAATGGTCTCAAACGCTTCACTTTTTGCTTACCCTTTTCTTCTTCTGCTGCTGCTTCTCTGTCTACTAAGAAAAAGTGGAGACAACCAGTAGCTTCCTCAGTGCTAGAGCTTGGTGGAACCAAAATTGGTAAAGATGGTAAAAAAAATCCTACTTTTTATGAATTCTGTTATATCTTTTATTGATTGTTCCTTGAATTGGGTCATTTCAGTCTATTGCATTTTAACTAAGACTAGTAAATTGTTATGGTTAATGGATCTTTTGTCCCTTGTCTTAATCTGGGTTGCTAAGGTTAATTGCATTTATGTGTTGGAGCTTTCAAAATATGCCCTTTGTGTGTTTTCAAATTGTATTTGATAAGAAAGTTAAACTTATGCTGTTTTGGTTTGGTATGAATTGGAATGGAAGATATTTATAAGATGATTTGTCTAGATAGATTACACCCTTCTCGGAGTATTGTGAATTGATTGAAAGTTTCAGCAATCGAAGTCTATTGTTGAATTTTTGTTGGTTTAAATATTTGCATGATATATGCTTTGATATTTTGTTGCTGTTAAAATTTGATTCATGACTTTCTGTGTTTTCGTAATCTACAAATGGTTTAGAATTATGTGGATGGTGGGATTTGTAGATGTCGTGATGGATGATCCAACAAACAATGTTCCGGACACAATCTTTTCAAAACTGGGAATGCATCTCCACAGAAGGAATAACCACCCTCTTGGGATTTTGAAAAATGGAATATACAAGTATTTCGATACTAATTACCCAAACATGTTCGATAAGTTTGATGACCTTTCCCCTATTGTTTCGGTAAAACAGGTACAATGTTTCTTCAATAGTGCCTGTTTTTTTCTTTTCCTCTTTAATGTACCTGTGAATTGGAAAATACTATTTTATGGCAAAGGAAAAGTTTTGAGTCTAAATGTTTCTGTAAATCAATCTTATGCTCTGTTTTAGAATAACTGGGCTAGGATCTTTAAAAATTTTTAAAAAAATGTATTTGAATTTATATCTCTATGGATTTCTGCATATCACCAAGGTTTGTGTATTCACTTGGATTACATCTATTACCATGTAGGCTTGAACCTCTGTATCTGAGTGTGCATGGATTTGTGAGTGCAACAGAGAAAATAGTTTGATCAAATATTGAGGTCATGGACATTTTCTCTCCCTACATATGGCCCATTAAAGCATGTTGTCGCTCCATAATATATGGGCTCTCTAGTCAACTTCTGAAATTGAACTTGTGATTTCAAATATCATTCAATCTCTCTAGTCCAAATGGCTATTATATTTCTGCATAGCTGTTTTTGGAGCTATGCAAGGAGTATGAACAGACAAACAAAATCTTATTTTGCCCTTAAGTTTTTAAGGATATATTCAATTATGGTTTTAGCGTCATTCGATTCTGAAGTGTTGGAATGGTGAATGCAGTAATTTGGATACGTAAATGCAACTTCAATTTCCTTAAAATTGAAGTTAAAAGTTTTTAGAAAATTTTTTTCTTCCCTTTGGAAGCTCAGATACTTGTCAGAATTGTTCAAAATTGTACTTGATGGATTCTGAACCTCAATGTTTGTCCAATTTTATGCATTCAAAATTGGACTATGAGTAAGAAAGTTATGCTTTGTTTTTAATTTGTTCTCATCTGCAATGAAGAAACCTTTTGTCATCTGTTTGATGAATTAATTTCATTGTCTTAGTTTTGTTTTATACGCAATACATATTGGACCATTTTATTTATTTTGGATCCTTCAACAATGTTTTAAGAATATATATATATATATATATATATATATATATATATATATGACATTAAATCTTTTTGCAGAATTTTGATGATGTCCTGGTGCCTGCCGATCATGTAAGCAGGAGCTATAATGATACATACTATGTTGACTCTCAAACTGTACTAAGGTGTCATACAAGTGCTCATCAAGCAGAGCTGTTGAGAAGGGGACACACTCATTTCCTTGTAACTGGCGATGTTTACCGCAGAGATTCTATAGATTCCACCCATTACCCTGTGTTTCATCAGGTTTCATTTGTTGACAATCTTTTGAATTTTGACTAGCTTTTGACTTGGGAATTTTGCGTCTCCTTCTACATGCACAGCACAGCCAAGCCATCCCTATGTTGGGCTGCAAGGCTCCATCTTGGGTTCACAGTCACATGATGAACAGCTGTGCTTTGACATGTACCATTTGTTGTGGGATGACTATAAATTAAGGTCCCTTCTTTTTTTTCCCTCTAAAATATATACCCTTTTACCATTCAGATGGAAGGGGTTCGTGTTTTTACTCCAAATAATTGGGAGGCATCGGGTCTGGATCCCACATCATATGCAGCTGAGGACTTGAAGAAAAGTCTAGAGGGCCTAGCTCGTCACTTATTTGGTAATTTTTAGAGTCAAAGCCTTGTTGCAGGATTAAATTTTGCAAATGGTCATGCATATCTGCCACAATGAGATATAGGGATTAAGTGATCGTATTCCATATTGAATCCAGTTCGATATTTGCATAATTGATTTGGCAATGACTGGCAATTTCTGTTACGAGAAACCATTGCAGATTTGGAAAAACATTTTGGAGATACCATGGGAATATATGTACCAATGTGCAAGATATCCGGACCTATGTGCTATATAATTCAGATCACTTGTAAAATTTTATGAATTTAGTCATTGAAGTGTTTGCATCTGGGGTTGATCATGTACTTTGTAAGAGCTGCTATATGTAAAAATATATGAAAGCCACTTGGCTTAATTTGTTAACATTCCAGGTGCTGTGGAGATGCGTTGGATCGATGCCTATTTCCCATTTACCAATCCTTCTTATGAACTTGAAATATATTTTAAGGTACTCTCGTTATCCTTTTTTATAGGATATTGTTAGTATTTTCTCTAAGCTCGAGTTATTCAGTCTGAAGAATCTTGCTTCATTTGTTTAACCTTTTCCTTGCTTTATTACAATGTTCATGGTCCTTTTGTTAAAAAATTCTTTTATGATTGTTTGACAGCCAAAATATTCAGGGGGTGAACACTATGCTTATTGTTTGTACTGTGTGTTGTTAGCCCTCACTTATTTTTTTGATTGCCGTTCAATCTGAATTTTTATAAATCAATGGCTATTGCATGTGGTAACTTTAGCACTGAGTATAAGTTACTAGCGACCTACAACAATTGTCAGGAGAAATGGATGGAGGTTTTGGGTTGCGGGGTGATGGAGCAAGAAATATTGAAAAGTAATGGTAGATTAAACAATGTTGCTTGGGCCTTTGGACTTGGATTGGAGCGGCTAGCAATGGTTTTATTTGACATACCAGATATTCGTCTTTTTTGGTCAACTGATGAGCGATTCACCTCACAGGTAGCTACTAAATGTAGCTCCATGATTTGAATGTTGAAGTTCATGGATTTCTAATTTGAATATCTCCAGCTACATCTGATTAAGGTACTTGAATGCAGTTTTCCCAAGGCCAAATGGGAGTCAAGTTTAAACCCTTTTCAAAGGTATAAATTAAGCAAATGGTTTCTTTTAACCTTTTCCACAGTATATTCCTTTTATGTTTAACACCTCTTACAGAAGCATGAATTTACACCTCGATTGTTTTTCCAGTATCCTCCCTGTTATAAAGACATGAGTTTTTGGATCAATGAATCATTTACTGAGAACAATTTATGTGAAGTTATAAGAGGAATAGCTGGGGATCTTGTTGAAGAGGTATGCAATTTAAATTTTTTGGCTTGAAATATCTTCTGAAGATATAAACAAGTTCATCTATATGGTAAATTTGCCTAACTGAATGTTGTATAAAACACCTGTTATCCATATATAAATATTATAATTATCCAAATGATGAACAAGGTATTGACATAGATGAGTGTGTTTGATTGGCTTCCTTTATCTCATCCTTTGTAAACAGCAAAACATAAATAACTTGATTTCATGGAGTTTACATAAGTAGTTTCTGATTACTGATGTGTGTTTTTTAGATTCGGAGGCTTTATATGGATTCTTAAGGATCACTTCCATTTTCTTTGGCTTGAGTTGGGAATGGTTCTTATCTGTTTTTCTGAAACAAAGTCACTAGGTTTCTGACTTTCTGTGGAGGAAGTCATGTCAACATGACCAAATTAAAGTAACTGGTAGTGTTGGGAAAGTGTAACGATGTGAAGAATTTTTTTTGTTTTGTCTCAATTATTATGGTTAGGAGAAGTTTTAAAGAAAAAATTACATACAGTGCAGATTTAAATTAAATTTTATCAGATTTCTATTTTTCGTTCTTAATATGACATATTCTTACCCCACATGTGGGCTATATGGAACAATTTAGGAGTAACCAGTGGAAATGGATATGTATGCTGATTGAGCTGTTTGTATATAAGAAATAAATAAAAGAAATTGTCATTCAACCAATGTTGTGCCTCAAAAGACAGTTATATAGGGTTTGTTCACCTATAATTTAATGAAAATTACAAGGATTTTTAACCTTTGGATACTGATGGTTTGCCATTATAGCTTTACTCTCATGAGATGTGATTTCATGGTAAAATATCTTCTCTGAATATGTGAGAGCAATTATAAGTCTGTAATCATTTAAGCTCCCTTAAATATTGAAGGCTGGTGTGGATGGCTAGTTTTTTTGCCTAAGATGTCTTATTGATGTACTAAGCATATTTTAAATTCTATACAGAAAGGTCTTATGCACCATATCAACAGGTCAATATTGTAGATGATTGGAAGTTTTGCTCGTGTTTAGCTTTAATTAAACCGAGGATTATCACCTAAAATCTTTCGATAATCATAATATGAAGCATATGAGAGTCTTTGTTGATAGGTGTGTTTGACAAATAATATTTCTTTTGTTGCCCCAGGTGAGTTTGATAGATAACTTTACCAACAAGAAAGGAATGACAAGTCATTGTTATCGGATTGCATATCGGTCCATGGAGCGTTCACTCACAGATGAGGAGATTAATGAGCTGCAGGTATTGCCGTGCATTCAGTTTGTTATTATTATCGATGTTGCGATTAGTGTAATGTGTTCTTTCTAGGTAAGACAGTCTGGTTAAAGATGTTTGTAATTGTAAATGCAGTGGAATGTGAGAGATCAGGTGCAGAAGAAGTTGAATGTTGTTCTAAGATAAGTGTTTTTGATACCTTCACAACGCTTAACCATCTTTGCATCTTTCTGAGTTATCGGTGTTGCATCTTGAATTGTCATACTACACATATTTCAGTTATTTATTTCTATTATAATGTTTTCCGCCGGCTTAGGCATGGAAGATATATAAGAATTCTGTAATTGTAGCCTATTGACTGTGCCTTGAGAATGAGTATTTTTTTCATCCTTCATCTAATAATATTGTAATATATACATTGTTAGTTTGTTCTGCTATAAGAACCTTCTTGTCATTCATCCTAATTTACTGCTTTCACTTTGCCTTTCTTTCTTTTTTTTCACCTTTAAAGAAATAAAGAACAGTGTTCAGGAAAGTGCATGGTTATTGGCTGGATTATAGAAACCAGTTACATAATCATTAAGAAAAGGTTCAGGGAAGAAAAAAAATTGGCAAAGAATTCCAGATCTTCAATCAGGAAAGTGCATCGATAATGGCTGGAATATACATACTGTTAAAGATACCAGTTAAATCTCTCGAGTTTCAAATGTGTATGCATTGCAATTAGAGATGGAGAGACTAAGTGAGTTAAGCTATTCGTGCTCGACTTAATTAATTTTGATTCGTTTACTTTCAAGTTGAGTTCAAGTTTGAGTTACTTGAATAACAAGTCGAGTTGAGTTCAAGTATTTTAAAATTCGACTAGAATAATTCGCAAACCTATTCGAATTTTTTTAATATATATTTTTAATATTTTATTATTAATTTATTATTTTATCCTTTTAATATATGATTGGAAATGGACAAATCGAGTTTATAGAATTGAGTTCAAACCTATCGAGTAGAGTTCGAGCGATTTGATTATTTTGTTGAGTGGAGTTCGAATTCCAAAATCAAGCTCAATCGAGCTCGAGTCGAAATTTCATTTTCTAGTTTCAAGTCGAGTCGAAGTTGAACTTGATACTGAATCACTTCAATTTAATTACACTCCTAATTGCAATTTTGCAAGCCATGGCGGTCTCTGATCTCTAACCATCAGTTTGCCAAAACTGCCAACCCACAGACTGCTCCTCTCGATAAATCCCTAGACTAATATACGAAGCTTGTAGCGATGAATGTGACAGCCGAGGAATATTGAACTTGATTATTTAGCTGCCTTGAAGGAAAATCGATCGAGAACCTGATGTTGAATTTATGGCCTCTTGTAATGGCTTTGATATAAGCTTAGTTATTGACAGTGATGTCTTGATATAACGGAATCCATCGACCAGAGAATCCATGGAATTCCCAAACTCTTCTATTCATGAAAGTGCCTTCCATTACGATCGTCTATGATTTCTCCACTGACGATTAAAATGTATTAAGCATCAAGTGTTGCATGTTGCAATAATACTACAATGCTTCAAATGAAACTAATTAAGCTTGAAGTTCTCCAGTTGAAAAACAATGTCTTTCATTGATGGACTATAGCTAAGAACATGTAGCACCCATTTTTAAAGGATTGCCTTGTTTACTTCTAAGCATTTGGTTTTTGTTTATATATATATATATATATATATATATATATATATATATATATATATATATATATATGTATATCATGGCTTCTGATCTTGTTTTATAACCTTTCCTTTTTATGGCTTACCAATCGTCATCGTAATGACTTCTCTAGTCAATTAATTAAAAAAGTTCTTCAATTCCTTGAATTGATTTCGAGAGTAGGAAAAAATTATCATATATCAAATATTTATTCCTTTTAGAAATTTAAGTACATTGGTTTTGTGAGATTCAGAGCTTGGAAATACTTTTTTTTTTTAAATTAGCAATTCTGTATATGGGAAATTTGGCAAGAAAATGAAAATCACAAAAGGCGATAAGTGTTCAGACAGTAGTATATTTACAAGTGGAATTAAAATTGTAACATATATTTTATTAGAATATTAAAAATTAAAAATTAAAAAAATTTGGGTATGTGTCGTCATCATCATTGGCACAATCACAAATAAAAAGTGGGGTTATCTGACCCCACTAAAATTTAAACAGTACATATTTTAATATAAGATAAATTATAAATTAATTTCATAAAAATTAAAATTAAGATAAATTGACTCAAAAAAATGAAAATTTAAAATCAATAAATAATATATAGTTAGTGAAAAATAAAGATAACATAAGGAGTAGTTAAGACAAGAAAAATATTATTTATGCACTAGTTTTTTCGAATTTAAAATAATTTTGATTTTGTTAATTGACTTTACAAGTATATAATTTTATGAAGTTATTATACTATAAGAATAATTGTGGTCATAGTCTAGTACTATACATAAAAAAAATCAATTAATTACAACAAATAATTAAACCAACTAAATAACAAACCGATATATGATTGGATAATCTAACATAAAGTTGGCCTAAGTCCATACATGATGAGACTTAAACTTGAAACTTCAAAGTTTCAAGATCTCTTCATTATTATTAAGTCAAGATTTCACAGCAGCATGCAAAAATCTTAACTTTGTAACTTAAATCAGTAGGATATAATTTGGTGAATCATTGTTTGATTACATATATGGAAGAAATGTATTTATAAATTAATGATTATTTTTGAAGTATGAAAACTCTTGGGACAATGGTAAAAAGATATTATATTTATATATATATATATATATATATATATATATATATATTGAAGAATTTTTTTTTCAATTATTATTTTCTATAATGATAGTATTAGTTCTTAACTCTGCAAGCGAAATCAAATAATTGTTATATATTTATTTAATAATTTTTTATTTTTAAATATATTTTAATAGATAAACATTAACTCTTCAATATCACTTGTGAAATTAAAATTTTAGTACCATTTAAGATAATTATGGATTATTTTCTTGTTATATATCTATACTTAATTATTATAAAGAAATTTTAATCATTTAAAGATTTTGTTGAAAAATTTAATATTCATATATTTATGTATTTTAAAGATAATTTTCAGTCTGTTTTTATAAGTTTCTTTTTTATTTTCATGGACTAAGAAATATAAAGTATATAAATGATGGGAAAAAAAATTTCTTAAAAAAAAAAAAGTATGTTTGAGCAACGAAAGTTAAGGTGATTTTAAATAATTTTTCTAAAATAGATATAAATGCAATAAAAATATATATAATTGTATTCTGAGCTCACTAAATAAAACTGGTGACTACACTAGCGGACTGCCATGGACCCTTCCATTGCACTCTTCTGAATAGGCTAATTAATTGACAAACTTCCTGGAAACCGACTCCTATCCATTGGTTCAGCTACATCAAACGATGCATTTCAAAAATATCAAAAACATTAAAAGCTTTGACCAGTTCCTCTGGTCCATCCATGGCAGTCTCATGCAGTAGTGGTTGAACCACAAGCCAGAAGCAACCTTTCTCTTTCCTAACTGCCCTTTCCGGTCATGTTTAATCAAAGTTGTTGAAAAATTATTTATGTGAGTCTATATATGTATTAATTGATTGTACATTATATATTATTTAATTTGTTTAATCTATTTAAAAGTGATCAAATAAAATTATTGGATTTCATAGCATCTCAATTAGAATGAGTTTTACAATATGTAAATACTCAATATTTTATTCTATTTTAATGATTGATTAAAATAAGATAAAATGTATTATAGTTATAAATATGTTATAGTCCTCGGTCTAAACGTTAATTTCCTCATTCTCATATCTCATTAGGGAATGAGTTAGAGTTTTCTATCATAAAGTAAGATTTAGACATAAAATACTGCTAACCCACAATCAATTAATTCTAATGGATCTAGGTATGTTTCTATATTCTAATTTTCTTGATGATTGAACATGAGATCCTAGGTATAGATATTATGTAATTAAAATTTTTCTACAAGTGGTATCAAGAACCAATTCATGTTTAATCATTAAGAATTAAAATAAATTTTCGTTTTGGTTGAAAGAAAATCAAGAATATAAAAGATTGAGTTCTAATTGTGGAATTGTTTAATTCTCATTGATTTGATTTGTCCCAATTCTTTGATCTTTTCATCCATTTTTTGCATGGGTATTGTAGAATACACATTTAATTTCAATTATGTAAAGTCAATTTGGTGAAAATAAGTCTAAAAAATTGTTAAAAATCAAAACGAGTCTGTTCTGGATCCAATTGGGTCGAGTTGACCCGACTGAAGCAGGAAGGAGAGCGGCGCATTGACCCTACGGGCCACCATCCTGTGGCCCAACAGCCATCATTTTCTCTAGTTTGGAATAAAATTTGATTTTAAAATTTTTGGTAATTTTTTTAGAATTTTTAAAAATTGTTAAATATTTATTATTTGATCTTTTGTATTATTTGAATTAAAGTTGTATGTTATACACATAATTATTGTTATTTTGCTTCGTGATGATATATTTTATGATGTTTTAAGTTTATTGTCAATATGTACTCCCCTTGAAATTGTCAATAAATTTATGTATTCTCACCTATAAACATGTGCATATTTTATGAAATATAAAGTTTCAAAATAAATTAAATTGATATAAAATGTTACAAAAGTGACATCTTTTATGTTAATTTATTTATTTTGAAAAATAAGGTTGTTATTAAGGAATTTATATGACAGTGTTTTTAATTCATGCGAGAAACAATCGGCCCAAAAGAAGATTATTTTTCTATTGAATTATTAACACATAAGGTAGTAAATATGTCATAAAATTATTTTTTGCCATGCATGCAATATGTCGATCCAAAGAAAAACATATTGTTGACAGGATTTAATTATCAATATTTACTAATAACGTTTAAGAGTAACGCTTACAAATTGATATTTCTGTCCAAAGACTAAATGTCAATGTTGTGTTTGATATCTTATATGGCCCAAAATTATTTAATTGTGAGCTGATTATTGTTTTCTACTTACAGTGAATGTTTCTTCCATATCTACCAATTTGAATAACATTTCAGTACTTAACAATACTAACTTTGAGATATGGAATGAGTACATAATCATTATGCTTGGGTGTATGGATCTAGACTATACGATCAGGTTAGAATAACATTCCGCCCCTACGATAATAATTCAACTACGAAAAGGGCACTTTATGAAAAATAGGAGTGTTCAAATTGCATGAGTCTGATGATCATGAAGCACTCAATTCCGAATGCCATTAGTGCCGTAATACCTGAGGAAGAAAATGCTAAAAGTTTCCTAAAACAGATTGTAGAAAGATTCGCTCCAAATGAAAAGATTGAAACAAGCACTATTCTAACTAAGCTTGTTTCAATGCAGTAATTGGCAAAGGAAACTGTTGAGTTAATATATTTTGAAATGACAAAACAAGTAAATTCAATAATATAAAGATGATATAAAAACATGTTTAGAGGTTATCAGTACCAGAAATTAAGTTCTTGAAGATGAGAGATCGATCTGGTGATATGAGAGATCGATCTCCTGGGTCTTCTAGGATAAGAGATCGATCTCATGAGGATATGAGATCGATCTGCTAATGGATTGAACCTGTACAAGGTATTGAGGAAGCTAAGATCGATCTATAAGGGTTATAAGATCGATCTGCCTAATACAGGATGATGATGAGATCGATCTCCCCTAAAACAAAGGTAAAAGTAGTAGATCGATCTGTACCCAAACAGAGAGTTCATGAGATCGATCTGGTATAGAAAAAGATTGATCTCCTCAAAATCAGAGAGCTAAGGAGATCGATTTGGGTTGATTAGAGATCGATCTCCTCACTACGAGAATACCTGGCAGATCTATAGATCGATCTTGCCTCAAACAGAGAGATTGGAAGATCGATCTGCCTGTTTGACAGATCGATCTGCTCTAACATTTTCAAATTGCGAGATCGATCTTCTCATATAAGAGATCGATCTCCTTGCTTCAATTTACCTTGACTTTGCAGGAATTACAACTAAGAGATCGATCTGGTCAAGATAGCAGATCGATCTGGCATTCTACTGGAGCTTCCCAGCGGCTTTTTCTGCAAAAAATCTCAACGGGAAAAATAGCATTAAATGCTCCAACTACCAATCCTTCAGTATAAAATCAAGCATTGAAGACATTGAGTAGTGTGACACTATTGCTGCACAATCTGTACATTCTCAAGACTTTAATTCCCACATTCTATTTGTATTCAATCTTCATTTATTGAGTTTGTTCTATAAGCCTGTGTGCAAAAGCTGTATTTATCCTACCCACATAAAAAGCTTGATTCTGTATTCATCCTTACTTTAAGAGAGAAGAGGATTGTTCCTCAGTGAGATAAACTTTGTAAAAGGGTGAATCCATTTTTGTAAAAAGGGTAGAGAGGTTATACCTTAACCTGAAAAAGGGAGTGTGTAACTTTCATTGAAAGAGAGAAAGAAAGCTCTTGACAAGGAGGTCAAGAAGAGAGGACGTAGGCAAGAGATTGGCCGAACTTCTATAAACTACCGTGTTTGATATTTCTTTCCCTTATCCTTTTTCAATTCATTGTATTTTGTGTTATTGATTATTCATTATCTGCAATTTTACTTGATTAAGTTTAAATTTGCCATTAAACTTAGAAAACCGATTCACCCCCCTCTCGGTAGAGCCAACAGAAACATAAGGGAGTACATTATGAAAATGTCTAATCTTGTTATAAGATTAAGGGCATTAAATTTAGAGTTGTCTGAAGACATACTCATACACCTGGTCTTGATATCTCTTCCTACGCAATTCTATCCCATTAAGATAAGTTATAACACTCAAAATGAAAAGTGGACTCTTAACGAGCTCATTGCTCAATATGTGTAAAAGGAAGAGAGCTTGAAACAAGATAAGATAGAAAGTACTCACTTAGCATTTTCTTCCAATGGCAATGTTACCAACAAGAAAAAAAAAGGGAACATTAGAGGAAAAGACACTGCAAACACTAAAACTTCACAACCTAAGGGGCAGCAGAAACATAATAAGGTGATAACTTGTTTCTTCTGCTGTAAAAATGGACATGTGAAGAAGGATTGTTCCAAGTATGCAAACTGATTTGCCAAAGGGGGTAAACTTCTCAACTTTGTTTGTTCTAAAGTTAATTTGGATTTAGTACTAAATCACACTTGGTGGATAGATACAGGTGCAACTACTCACATAAGTGTGACAATGTAGGGCTGTCTAAATAGCAGAAAATCAACTGATGCTAAAAGTTTCATCTATGTAGGAAATAGCGAGAAAACTCATGTTGAGGCTATTTGTCTATTCAGGTTAAAATTAGAATCTGTTCCAGTGGATCAATTGGTACCATTGTGGTAAGGCTTGGATACCTAAGGGTTCCAAGGTTCGAATCCATGGGGACGCATCCTGAGGGAACAAAACCTTAAGGCTTCCGCTATGCAGCCAAAGAGGACAATACGTTGAGTGAGACTGTGGGGGCCACCTCTTGAATCCTGCGGGAACAAAGTGTCACACAGTTGTCATAAAAAACGCGCATTTTTGTTGTGGTGTCTTGGCTCAGTCGGTAGCGACCCACTCAATCGTATTGTCTGCTTTGGGCCCAGCCTTTACGGCCCCGCCCTCACGGTTTTATCGCATCCTCAGAGGTTCGAACCCAAGACCTTAAAGTCTTTGTTCTTACACAAATTTCAAGGTCTTGGATTCGAACCTCTGAGGACGCGATAAAACCGTGAGGGCGGGGCCGTAAAGGCGGAGTCCAAAGTGGACAATACGATTGAGTGGGTTGCTATCGGCTGAGCTAGGACGCCACACTTTCAGTATTCAAATCTTATTGATATAGGTTCTTTAGTTGATAATTTATATAAATTGGACCTTCATGCCTCATATGTTAATGAACGCTTGCATGTAAGTAATTACAGTACAAAACGCAAATTAATTAATGAGAATTCTTCTATGTTATGACACAAGCGTTTATGGCATATTTCTGAGCAAAGAATACGCAGGCTTATGTCAGAAGGAATTCTTGATTCTCTTAATTTTTCAAATTTCAAAATCTGTATCGAGTGTATTAAGGGAAAACAAACAAATGTCAAGAAAATATGTGCCAAAAGAAGTTCAAACGTCTTGGATTTAATTCAAATCGATATATGTGGTTCATTCCCTACGGCTTCTTGGAATGGTGAATAGATTTTATTACTTTCATAAACGACTATTATTGTTATGGGTACCTATACTTAATTCTTGAGAAGTCTTAGTTATTGGACGCTTTCATGAACTATAAAGCTGAAGTTAAAAATTAACTTGGTAGAAAAATTAAAGCTGTTAAATCTGATTGTGGTGGTGAGTGCTATGATAGATATGACAGATCAGGTGAATAACGTCCAGGACACTTTGCAAGGTATTTAGTAGAATGTGGTATCGTTCCTCAATACACAATGTCGAGGACTCCAAGTCAAAATGATATAGCTGAGAGACGAAATCGAATCCTAAAGGATATGGTGAGAAGTATGATAAATCATTCTTTTTTACCAGAATCACTTTAGAGAGAAGCCTTAAAGACTGCAGTGTATATTTTTAATCGAGTTCCAAACAAAGCAGTAGTTAAAACCCCATATGAGTTATGGACGAGAAAGAAGCCTAGTATTAGGCACTTGCATTTTTTAGGTTGTCCAGCTGAAGCTAGGCCATACAAGCCTAATGAAAGGAAATTGGATTCAAGAACAATAAGCTGCTACTTTGTTGGATACTCAAAAAGATCGAGGGGTTTCAAGTTTTATGGTCCCTCAAGTAATTCCTTTTTCAATAAGGGAAATGCTAAGTTCATTGAGGATGTTGAATATAATGAGAGTGTCAAACCCAAGAATCTTGTCTTTGAAGAAGAACATATCACTATTCCTATAGTTGCAATTGAAAATGATCAGGCAGTTATGTCTGACATTGTTCAAGATGCAAATCTAGATTATCAAGATGCTCATGGGTTACCTCCTGCTTATATTGAAGAGCCAACTCCTATTCAATTGGAGGAACAACAACAACATCAATTGGAAGTATCATTAAGGAGATCTTCTAGGAAGAGGAGATCAACGATTCTGGATGATTATATCGTTTATCTCCAAGAACATGAGTTTGATATAGGAGTGGAAGATGATCCGACATTTTTCAATGAAGCCAAACAAAGTGTTCACTCCCAACAATGGATAGAGGCTATGAAAGATGAGATGAAATCAATTGAGGACAATGACATTTATGATCTTGTCGAATTGCCTAAAATAGCGAAACTGATTGCTTGTAAATAGATTTTTAAAACCAAACGAGATTCAAAAGGCAATATCGAAAGATATAAAGCACGTGTAGTCGCCAAAGGTTTCACTTAAAAGGAAGACATTAATTATAAAGAGACTTTCTCTCATGTTTCATCGAAAGACTCTTTTACAATTATTATGGCACTTGTAGCTCATTATAATTTAGAGTTACATGAGATGGATGTAAAGACAACGTTTCTCAATGGAGACATTGAAGAAATAATTTATATGGTGCAACCAAAAAAAAATTGTGACATA